>JABUIW010000063.1:1440303-1452101 GCA_013363375.1 Menidia beryllina
TTTTTATTGTTAGTTTTTATAGATATCAAAGGAGTCACAAAGGTTTTGAGATGGAAAAATTACAGAATCTGAATCTTTACTTTCCAGGCCCAACAACATGCTTAAGCTGTGAAGATGAGCTTGCTATACTTTAGTGTTGTACTTTGTTGTTCCCAAGCTGAAATTGTAATCATATTTTGTCTTTTCACCATTCTGTTTCACACTGGAGTTTAACAATCCACCCAGTGTGTACTGGGTGTAGTTTGTTTTGTTCAGGTTTTTTTTTTTATTTTGCTTCATCACACTTAAGCTCTTCCTACTGTAAGAGTGGCTGAGTATGATAAAAAAAAAGCAACAACATGCACTTCAGTGTAATAAAGGAAAGTGTTGGGGTTTGGAGAACATGCTCTACATACACAACCAAATCAGGGAGAATAAAAACATACCCCCATGTGATCATGTAAGGGTTTGAAATATCTCATTAAAAATATTTCATATTAATAATGTACTGCTGTTTAATAAAGGGCAGTTGAAACTGTTTTACCTCTGAGGCACAACTGCATGAGCCTTTGAAGGCAAAAAATATTGATGTTTTTTGTTGAGGTGCCAGCAGCAGCACACTTTGTCTTAAACACCATCCTGTTTAGTTTTTTTACACAAGGAACTATTTTCTCTTTCAGTTAATCCTTCCAAATGCTTTGTCTTTTAAGCTTCTTAATCATTTCTATGTTTAAACTACCTTTTGTACACTGTTAAGATCAATAGATGGGCACAAACAGAAATGACAACATGCAAGGAGCCAGAATGTCACAAAAATCCTTTTGACTGATACTGTTAGAAGTATTTTCTCATCAGTTATCTGACACAAAATTATAATACAAATTTCATAACAGATTGATACCATGATGGGAATTGCATGAAGATCTGTTGATTCAACGAAATGTTGAAATCAAGCCCAAGGAATCAGTCTGCTCAGAACAGCCTTAGTGTTAACATGTTGGATGTGTTGAATCTTACTTCTGTGTTATTGAAATACATGTTGTGTCACAGGAAAAATTCTGAGTTATAGCTGCAAACTCCTATTACTTTGAAGCCCAGTATAAACAAATAACTAATGAGCGGGCGGTGAATTTTACTGTATCAACAGACTATTCAAATACAGATTGGCTCCAATCAATTCTTACACTCGATTGCCAGTGATAGCATTTCAGCAGCATTTTGAGTTGTGTAAACAATTCTGGAAGAACACACATTGTCTTTGGTTGTTTTTCATGATTGTGCTGTCTCATTTGCATGTTAATTTCGCTTCTTCTATTTTGATTTAACTCCTTGTCTTCTTTTTTCTTCCTCACCTCATTTTTTGCATGCTTTCACCCTCTCACTATGTTGGTGATTTATTTTTGCTGGAAAAACAGCTTCCTGTCCCCAGATACAAAAAGGTAAGCCTCTGAAATAAGCTCAGATCTCAATCTGTCCCACTAATCAGTCCTTAGTTTTATCCTTGCAGCATCCAGACCCAGTAAACCCTGACTAAAACCATCGCTAATCCTTATCTCTCCTCCTGAGCTCCCTCTCTATCATCTCGATGTGACTTAATGAGTTAGAGAAACAAAATGTGTTTCCCGTGAATGAATGCTTACTCTTCTCTTTGTGCTTTTCTTTTTGGGCTCAGTCTTCGTCTCTACTTGTAGAGTGAAGAAAGCAAATGAATGAAGAAATTATGATAAATAACAATGTTGGTTAGGGTTCAACCACATTCAACCTCCATCTTTACAAGATGCATCAACACATCATGCTGCCTGGTTCTATTTGTATTGCTTTGTTTGGGTCATATGGCCTTTATTTTAAAGTAGTTTGACAGGAATCAGGGGAGAGAGAGAGCGAAGGATATGGAAAAAAGGGTCAGAATCAAACCCAGTACAACTGCAATGGGGCAAAGAAACCTACATACATGCAGCCCGCCTGGTGCTATTTGTACTTTGGTGCTCAAACCTAGATCTGTGGTTTATCTACATGTTCTGACTTTTCGGTCAAGTGGTGGAGAACTACTATGGGCCTGATGTCCATGGGTTTGCTCATAGCAATTTCTATGATGGTGGCTTTATTTTTAAGGATGATATTATAACACCACATCAAACCCCAAACCTGGAGTACCAGTGTTTATCCTTCGTCTGGGTACTAAGGAAAACGTGACACTAATCTGCAATGTTTGGACCAGCCAAAAATCATATACCCTTACACAACACAGAAGGTATTGGGCTATAAACAGAGAAGCACCAAGTATATCAACTGATATCTGGAAGAAATTTGAGAAGAACGAACAGCCAAAAGCAAAGCTATTGAGCCTTAAGTCCCAACAAGTCAATGCAAAAGCCAAGATGTGATATAAAAAAGGGCCACAAGAGAATGCGAGCGCAGGTAGGGACAAGATGACCTTTGCAGAAAGTATGGGAAAGGAAGCAGAAAGGCTGCAGCTTTGGGAGGCTGCTGACTGTAAAAGAGATCTCCAAACTGTGGAAACCACACAAGGAAAACACACACATTAGGGATAAAAGCATTTTGCCAGACTGTGAACAAGCAGCTAGAGGGGCCCAACACTTCAAGGAAGTGCTCAGCCTGAAGAAGAACAAGCTGCCAATATCCTAACAATAGACTATATCCTGGATATCAACATCAGCCCCTCTGTCCATTCCAAAGTTAAACTACTGTCCTAACCAAAAAGAGAAGCAAGGTATTTGTCCTGGATGCAATCTATGCACAGATGCTGAAGGCTGACATTTCAACATCAACAATGTCCAAATTCTAAAGGAAGGAAACAGCAAAAACTGGAATAACTGCCGAAGAATCAGCCTTATGTCAATCCCAAGCAAGTGTTCAGCAAAGTTCTCCTCAGCAGAACGGATCAGCCATTGACTCAGACAAGAACAAACACCAAGTGGATTTATAGATCAGATCTTTGCCTTGGAACACAACAACTTAGCTGATTTCAAAAAGCATTTGACAGCTACTGACAGTAAACACTCTAGGGAAGATACTCCAGTACCACTGAATTCCACCTAAGATAATTACATTCATAAGTGCAGTGTCCTTTTGCAAAACTCTTATTGATTGGTTCCCTGTACAGTCTGTGCGGAGGCAGGCGTGCATCATCTATCCTATCCTCCTCCTACTTGCAATATACTCACTGACACAGCAGACAAACCAAGAGGCATTCAATGGACACGGTCCCGACAGTGTGAAGCCCTTCTTTGAAGATGTCATTGTTTTCCTTTCAATAAACCCCTCTGGCTCCGATCCGGTCCTTCTATCCAATACATACAGAATTTGGGGGCAAAGTGGCATTTTGACATATTTTTAGAGATGCATCAAATGTATCAAAAAAGCTTTGTTTGCTGTGTTCATGTTTGGGAAAAATCTAGATTTTGAGTAAATAAAAGGACATATATTGTTGCCAAACTGAATGTGAACGACAAACTAGGTAATTTCTAATCACTTTTCTATTTTTTGTGTCCGTAACACCATGCAGTCGTACGTACGTACGTGCTGCTAGTTGAGATGAATATACCCGATCTTCGATAAAACAAAAATCTTAACAGCTCATTAATGTAAGAATAAGTTTAGGTTTAAAATTTCTAAACTGTGTATACTGTGTTATATATCTATTTATGCATTATAATACTTCTTGGGATGGTCCATGATGCTTATTCTAGCTATAATAAAGAAAGATAATCACAATTTCCATAAATTACTGTAGTAGTAAGAATTCCTGGTTCTCAGATCAATTCTTATATCAGAATCCAGAATCATTACTACACTAATAACAGGATTTTAGCTGTAATTCTGAATCACTTATGCTACTTCAGTCCTCATGGTCCATCATGGATCTGTTTTGTCAATGAAGACTGGGCAGCACAGAGTGAGCAGACTCTACAGCAAAGGGGGAGCTGAGAATCATCTAGAGGCTGAGCAGGTGGGAGGAGGAGTGGCAAATGGCCAAAGACAGTGAGCAGACAGGCTGGGAAGAGAGTGGCTGGAGCTGAGAATGGCTGGCAGACGGCTGTCAGTTGAGCAGGCGGGCTGACGGAACAAGCAGAGGGCTCCCTGAAACACAAGTTCCTGTGAGCACAAAGGCCCAGAGATGTTTAAAGTACTGGAGTAGAGGAGTGGAGTAGAAGTACAAGTACTATGTAAAAAAAAATACTTGAGTAAAAGTAGAAGTATTCTTTCAACACCATACTTAAGTGGAAGTACGGAAGTACTCCATTTTTTGGGTACTTAAGTATTGCAAGTAGAAGTATTTCAAAAATTGCTACTCAAGTATCGAAAGTACAAGTATAAGTAAAAGTACAAGTACTGTGTACAGTATATAAAAAAGGCAGTCAAAAGTGTGATAGATATTGTTTATATTATTTCAAACGTGTGAAAGGCCATACAGGTGTTTACAAAAACAGAAAACTACATCTGCATTAGCATCAACAGCACTTCATCTACTATTATTTATTATTCCAGACAGAGTCAGAATCCTGAGCTGGGCCTTATGCTAGCATGTAGCATACAGCTAGCCAGCTAGCTTAGCTTTAGCTAACGTTATCATACAGCTATCTAGCTAGGTTAGCTTTAGCTAACTTAATGTACCTTGATATGCTTCTTTAGATTAGATGGGGAATTTTTGAAGGCTATAATTAACAATCTTTCGGGAGGCTTTTTTTAATAGGCTGTGCTGATCGTTCAAATCGCCCAATGAGGAGCCAGCTTCCCAAACCGTGACAGAGCTATCTATCTTTACGTTTACAGTTCAGTAACGAGTAACGATTCAGCCCGTGAAAAATCGATCGGAGTACAAGTATTGAAATAATCAAAAATATGTAGTGGAGTAAAAGTAAAAGTAGGGGAAAAAATATATACTCCAATAAAGTACAGATACTGCATTTTGGTACTTAAGTAGAGTACTTAAGTAGTTCTACTTCGTTACTGAACATCTCTGCAAAGGCCTGAGCGCTAACAGCAGTCTGCCAAAAGCTGGGGGTGTGGCCATGATTGTAAATGGTAACATTGTTAAGCATAGGACATGCAGGCGTGGACATGCCACCTGTCCATTTTTATAAGGAGCTGGAGCACAAACACTCAGTGTACCCTCAGTGACATTATTGTCGACCGCACCAAAAAGTTTAGATTTCACAAATAATGGGATTTGGGTCACTTCAGGCTGAGTGGAGCCTTAGTGCTACTGTTCCACCTCATATATCAACAGAAAGCACATATTCTCAGCCCTTCGTTAGCACTGGAATTTTTCAGATCATGCGAACTGTGACAGAGTTGCAGTAATAATACACATAAACCTGCTGCCAGAAACAGGATCGAGTTAGAAGGACAGTTGATCAGCTCCCTCTGGACTTGATCAACGTCCCTTCCCTCCTCATGCACACAGTTATCTGCTGCTCCTGGTGATTGATGCTTCCTCCGTCTGTGCGGTAGCAGCCAAGTCAGATTTGGTAATAAAGACAAATGCCCTGTCAATAAGGAAGATGATAGAAAATTGGAAAATAATTTGTCAGGTAGGACATTCTCTTCAAAGAAACACATAAGCTGCATCTTTTCTAAATAAGTGTGTGTCTCTCAGCACCTATTTTGTGTGTCTCTGTCCCTTGTACATAAGGTTAGGGTTAGTTTGTTTGTTCACTCCTTGACAACTTTTTGCCGTATAAATGTATGTTATCTTGCTGTCATTTTCTCCGTGGTTTCTCCTCGTTATCGTTAAGACATTTTCTATTTCTGTATGTTTTTTTAGGATGTTATTTTGTTTCCCTCAAGTTTACTTAATTATTTACTTTTAATCTGGCTCGGGCCATAGCAAACACACATGGATGCTGGATTTGTCTCAATGATAACACGTTAGATGATTCTTCCTCTCTTTAACTCTGAGGATGCTGTTCACATATATTTCCTAAACATACTGATTTGTCAGACCAAAGGACAGTTTTACGTTCACTTAGAAAGAGGCCCAAAGGTTTTCAAGTTATCCAAAGCCAATGTAAGGAGTTCCAGTTCATACTTGTGACTCCATCTAATATATCAGCACCTGAGGGCCAATTACATGGGTTTTAATAGAAAAATCAGCCCACATTTTAACTTCTGAAGTATCCACCTCTCCTTAATGCTCTTTATGCCCAGCTTTTGATATGGAACCATATTGCCAATTTGTAGCTAATTAACCTAATTAGTTTGAAGTTGTTTCTGGTCTTAGAATGAACCTTCTGTGAGTTCAACACAACACTATGAAAAACATGGCTCTGTTTACTCCTGAAACACTAAAGAGAATCTGTACTATGTCCAGAGTTTTAACACAATGCCTTTTTATAGTTAGTTGTAATTAAATTGCTTTACACAAGTGATAACAAACCGAAATTTGCAAACATGAATGACGTGAGTCCTCTTGCACCTGCGTATCACTCCTATAGACGTTGTTAAGCCCATTGGTTTCTCTCAGCAATGTTATCATTTAACAGATTACAAAGTATTGATCCCTGGAAAAACACATGGCATCATTTCTGTTCTTCACTATGATGCAGCTCCTGCTAACCTCACTATGCCCACAACAAAAAATCCACATCAGCAGCACACTGATGGCCACATCTGTCAGCCAAAAGGGCAGAACATCTGTATTGAATGCTTCCATGTGGAGAGTTTCTTCACCCGCAGCAGATGAATTCAATATTTTTTCTATTTTATTGTTTTCTAAAGCCCTTGAAGATTCACTTCTGGTCATGCACAATCTTCCTCTGTAGCTTAATTTTTCTACATCTGCATCACTTTGTTGCTACAGATAGCAGTAAAACTTGTGAATTTAGATGGTTAGTTATAGATGCTGAGGGAAAAAATACATGGTTTTAATCAAAGCAGTGTGACATGCTGCAGTTTAATTCTGAATGTCAGCTATTCTATCATCTCAGGATTTAAAGGTTTTAATTATGAAACTGGTGCCTATGTGTGAACATATGTTTCTATTCCAAAAGGGCAGGTAAGACTTTACCACTCCAATATTAATGCTGATGTCCAATATCTTTACAACTACATGTCCATGCAGTTTTTCATGCAATGAAATCTATGGAATCTAGCAAATTTAGTCATTTAAAGAAAATCTATATTACTAGCAGTTTAGTATATCTATTTGACTGATTTGCATCCGCTACCGCACATAAAATGAACCACAACAGAGACAGTGTCACATTCATTTGTGGAACACTTTTACTAAAAAAAGGACTTTCACGGTTCAGTCACATCTATTAGGGTCCCGAGGACAACACAAACTGTTGGCAACTGTAGGACTTAAGGAAGAGTTCTGATTAAAAAGTTACCTTCATACCAAGCACCTTCGGGACAATCTGCACAAAAAGCAGAAATCATTTCATGCCTTGTGCACTCACTTACCAAAACTCTAGATTTATTCAATTGTGATTATGAATTGTTGGAACATTCCCATTTATGTTACACAGATTTTTAGCCTACTTTGCCAATGTCCTCTTTTTTTTCTAGTTTATCTCCATCTCACACGCCAGGGTAAACTTCCTGTCCAAGACATACTAATTACCCCCCCCCAGCTAGCAAGTTTTTAAGGCTGCTATTCAAGAGGGCTTTTATGAACAAGCATGGGAGCTGGAAGGTGTGTAGATACACTCCCATCTGCCTTTTTTCAATGGTCATTTTCTCTAGCACTCAGTAATTATGATCAACAGAGTATTCACAAAGTGCTTCTGCAATCAGCAGTGAGGCAGCTGCCCGATGCACGGTGGGGCCCATCTCACTGCCGTCAGGTGTTGGCAGAAGCCAACAATAGAGGTAGATAAATATGGCACTTTAACCTCCCAATCAACACTCACGGTGATGTCTCTGCCACTCGTTTGTGTGGAAAACAGAGTCAAAACGTGTTTCTGAAAATCCAAACTGAGGTGTTTGAAATGAATGGAAATCAAGCTGGGGAGTACTTTTGTTTCTTTGTTCCCGGAAAGAATATAATACAGTTTCTGTATTTCAGATCGAGCTGAATATTTGGGAGGTTTATTCCATCCAGCCTGCTTTTTGAAAAGGAAAATAAGAAACAGGATTGAGGTGAAAGGGTCATGGCTGGCGCAGAGATTGGGGTTACAAAGTGAATGTTGGATTGCATCAGCCTTTTTCCATAAGGCCCTGCAGACAGCCTGTAACTGGTTTTCATTTATCGGGAGGTTGCTCATTCTAGTAGTGCATAAATGTTTTACCCTGAATGGTTCACAATCAGCATGAAGCATATTAATTCGTCTCTCAATAATGCTTTCTTTAACATTTCAAATGTAATAGATTCATTCCAAAAATAGCAACTGTTCTTTGGAAAATACATGATTTTCAATGCAAATAAGCTTGAAAATTCAAGCAGTGGGCTTTTCCTATTGGACCTAAAGCTTACCTCATTGATGTTGGAATGACACCATAGTTTAATCAGAAACCCTCTGAACTTCTGAGGTTTTGGGCTAATTAATCTCTCCCTTGAACAGAATTGACTGCTTTATTTCTGATGTTGCCTGTCTGAACTGTCAGAGTGCTTTCTAGAGATGTCAGAGAACAGAAACAATATGGAAAATCTGTGTGACATTCTGCTGCAGAAATGAGTGTCAGACTGCTTCTATTATGTTCCGACAGGATGTAAAGCAGCGGTGGCTTATCGGAGACAGCGAGGGTGTTGTTTCGCTGTGATTAACTCCTGCTCTGTGTCGAGCCTGAGCCCAGCACCTCTACTAAGCCTGAAAATTGCATTCATTTTCATTTTGTTTTTCTATTTTGGCTCCATTAAAAGAAAAAAAAATGAGGACATATAACAATTAAATAATGCTTCTAAGCTGGTAATGAGTCTCCTCATCTAAGTGATAGCTCTTAGTGATGCTGAGTCATTGAACGTAATTGTTTTCTGGATGAGAAAAGAAACCTTTGTTTTGTGAGATCCCAAAGCCGTGGGCTTTTTAAGGCTCATTATCCTTCATTTTCCAGGACAGGTTTTTATTCAGGACTGTAATTACATTTTGTGTGCATGTGTGTGTGTGTGTCCATCTCTGTGGGGTGCACTTTGAGGCAGTGACATGCTAATTTCATTGCTAAAGATAAGGTCAAGGCCTTCCCTCAGAGTTGCTATTCTATTGCAAAAAACTATTTCCAAAGAAAGTAAAAAATAATTCTACAAACATTTTAAATTTCACATTTTTCCATTCACTTGATTAGAAGTAACCTGACTAAATTCTCACAACTATCTAATTTAAAACTTAAGCTAGACATTTTTAGAAAAGCCTAAAGCTCAAATGGAAAGTTATAAAAGACATAAACTCAGGCCCGTTCTGGTTTTCGATTGTCTCTGGTGAGGGATCTCAGTTCTGGGCCAAACACAGAAACTTTGTGGAGAACGAAATAGCGAGTGATTACTGAAAAAGGACAGCTGAGGAAAATGAAAAGGGGATAAGAGTAAAGCTGATGAGGAGAAAGTACTGATAAAAGGTGAAGCAAGCCGAGACACAGAAGGAAAACACAGGACAGGGGCATCCGAATAAAACAGGAAACAGAGACTCAAAGCCTGACCTAGAAAAACCCCCAGTCCTCAACCAAAAACCCAAGAACCGTACAGCTGTGTGAGCCATGTTGCTTTAAAACATTATCACACACATCTCCAAATGTACATCAGCATCATCTAGTTCCTCTTGTTTTTTGCATTTCAAGCTTCTCAAGAGCTGAAGGATGGAAAAACCTGGGCCCTACTTTTTTTCAGCAATGCATTTGTGGCTTTGGCAGGTTCTTGCTAAGATTTATGGGTAAATCTGTAAAAGATGTGGTCTGAAAGCTGTGAGCTTCTCTGCCAACACAGGAGTGAAAAGCTTTGCCAAGAGCTCTGATACAACCCCATATTAAACCCATTTAGAACTTTTGAATGGTGCACAAATAGTGTTTGTTTTCATATTTTGCCCGAAACATAAGGCGTATGTCTCTCAAAAATAGAAAAAGGTAACCCCTTTGCCCAAGTAGTTATGTCAGCAAACGATTCATGTATTTTAAACTCAGGAATTCACCCAGACTGCTTGAATGGTTTTACAATATTCTTCAACAAAGTGACAGAAATATGCTAATCCCTTCCACTCTTTCTTTGTGGAATATAGTGTTTTCAACAGATCAGTTTAATCTTTTAGCACCCATCTCTGCTCCTCAAATCCTCAGCTTTTCAAAAGCTGCCTTTGTGTCAAATGATTTTTCATATTATTACAGAAGAGGTCCAACTTGTAATGGGCCTCAAATGCATGTCGCAAATTAGCATATCAAGCGAGGTTCAAAACAAAAAATATATATAGCAATTGTTAGATAACAATTACATTAGAAACCATCTTTCTTCTCCGTCAGTCATTGTCGGATCATTGAATTGGTACCTAGAGACTCACAAACACAAACCGTTGTGTTACCATAAAAACCTCAACTATAAACTCTAAGATAATTTTCTTTCCATACTTCAAGCCGGGGGGGTGCCTCCGCTTGCAGAGGATTTATAGTGATTGCGGGCATCAGTTACACATCCAGGGGGTTCGAGACAGGTATGTGAATTACTTACTGGAGAATGAATAGCGGAGTTCAGTGAGTAGGCAAGTCATCTTGTGGAGTGAAAAGAGTTCCTGAAGGTCTCCGATTCACCACAGAGAGCCGTCAGAAAGACGAATCAAAAGGTTTCTTCAAAATACACCTTGTTTCATCCAGCCTTTCAGTAGTCGGATTTTCTATATCTACAAACATATTATAGCACATATAGCAGCACGGATGATGACACGTCTGATTCTGATTCTGGATTAATTTTTGACGTGCTGTGATTTTAGGCCTTGTAGCCAGCATGTAGCACCAATGACAGATGGCACTCGAAAAGAATCTCCTTGACACCCAAGGTTTACTGCATGTATCACATCATACCTTCAGATGTTTTATGCCACACAAACATCAGCTCATATTCAACTACTCCACAAGATTTGATCAGATTCTGACCATACTGACTACAGTTATATCGGGGGCTCAGATTCTGGCAGATAACAAACAACGCTTCACATTCTTCAACACACTCCTTGAGGCAGTTTTTAGTATCCATCTATATCCCTGTTTTAATGGAGGGTGGGGGGGGGGGGGCTGAAGCATATCCCAACTGACATGGGCATCACAGCAAAGCGTAATGAGACTTTGTAGAATTTTTTGTTTTTTTTTATAAAATCCTTTGCTTACTTTTTCTGGGAATTTGTTCAGTTTTACTATTAACTTTGGTAACTTTTTTTTTCTTTCACTGCTAAATCTGACATAAGAAAAACACATTTTATACAAAAATGTATACAATTGAAAATTAAATCAACAGCACAAAATATTTACCACCGGAGTCCTTTTTAACAAAGGAATTAAAGAGCAGTATGAATCACCAACAAAACTTCCTGTTCCTCACAGGTGGATGTTTTTACTGCTTTCATTGACACCCGCCATACTCAGTGGGTGCCTCTCTTATTTTTGTCACTGTACCAGTGACCTTTACATCCTCTCCTCTCTTTGAGTGTTATTGATTTGCTCAAAAAAGGAACATTAAAATACTTCTTTTACTCAGTTCCTTTATTCAGCACCGTGTATTTCAGGGACTTGCAGGGTCTTAATGGGAGTTGGTCTTAATGGGAGTTGGTCTTATTGGGAGTTGGTCTTAATGGGAGTTGGTCCTAATGGGAGTTGGTCTTAATGGGAGTTGGTCCTAATGGGAGTTGGTCTTAATGGGAGTTGGTCTTAATGGGAGTTGGTCT
>JABUIW010000063.1:1452501-1462676 GCA_013363375.1 Menidia beryllina
GGAGTTGGTCTTAATGGGAGTTGGTCTTAATGGGAGTTGGTCTTAATTGCTTGAGCTGACTCGTGCTCTGAGGGGTTTTGGATGATAATTTATAAGGACAAAAACAGGATCTCATAACAAAGAGACAGAAAATAATATTCAAATTGTTAACTTTTTTAAAATGAATCTTTTCAATTGTGTTTTTTTTCTTTTTCTTTATTGTGATTTCTAAGTGTTCCTGTTTAACTTCCACAGGGGCTCAAGCCGATGGATCACAACGGGTTGTCAGATCCTTATGTCAAGCTGCACTTACTGCCCGGAGCCAGCAAGGTACGTCCTGGAGAAAAGAGTCTTACTCCCATCAGCTGCACTGGTAACCGGAGGGATTTCAGATAGTATTTCACCTCACTAATGTTGCTGAGGTCGGAAGATTAGTATGAAAGCTTTTTCTGTGTTTACTGCAAATGTTTAATTTTTGTTCGTGTGTGTGAATTGGAGTGGATGCTACTGGAACACACGTACAGGGAACAGCAAACTTTTTTTTCATATTTTGTAAAAGGGCCACAAAAAGACTTCAGACAGAAAAAATACAAATTTCTCTCAATTATTTTCTTTGATCAGGCTTTCAAGTGTTAATTCCATGTATTTTACTTAAAAAGCGAAATTCCACGCCATATGAAAGCTTGGGTTTCAGGATTAAGCATAAAATCATGGGGTATGCATTCAAAAAGTGAAAAAGCCCAAACTCTGAGCACTGCAATGACATGGATGATTAAAGATTGGGATTCAAGTAAAACCTGTCAGAACACACATCATCTATGATCTGAATTAATTAAATTAATATGTATCAATCATCAGCAAAAAGACCCTGAAACCCTTTCTATGAGTGCCTGGCTTAAGGATTCTGTGCCCTGAATTCAACTAATGAAAATATCTTTTGCTCAGACACGTTTGGTGAAAAATGCTGAACAACTCCTTTGAAAATTGGATGTAAACGTTTTTGTTTATCAAATAAGTAATACAAACTTATTGAGTAGAAGTATCTTTCGGGACCTTCCAAACCCTGAACACACACTTTTTTGCTGTAATACTGTTATATTGAACGTGTGTGGGTAAAATGTTAGTCTTTCAAAATAGTGACTTTTCCAGCCTCACTGATATAAATAGAGATCACATTTGTTCTCTTACCAGTTGTTCGGAAAAAGTCAGAATGTGCACTTTCTATTGACCTTGGGTTGTCGGCGTTTCGGTACTGCTTCATGTTCCTGTACATATAATTGGTGTATCATTTGTAACTGGCTGTTATGGCAACAGAGGCAGCACTTCCATCTCCAAAATTCACTTTTTAAGGTGATTTGAATTTAGCGTTCACATGTGTAGAAAGTGCAACCGTTATCTTTTTTATTTCATGATCATGAAGTCGAACAAATGTGTGGCTCTTACCATGTGACAGGCAGTATATTATGTTATTCCATTTGTTCTCATTGCTTTTACTCAGGGGTTTTCCTTTTTTTTAAACCAAAGTTGTCAAAGCTAATGCAAACTAGCTATTTGCTTTTATCTTGGCGACATGAATTTAAATGAAGTGTCATGGATTATTTGACTGGTAAGGCATGTTACTTCTTGGATTTGTCTGTTGTCACAGTATGAAACCCAACAGGAGCATCTGCATAAATTTTCCAGCTCAACAGAGCACTGACACCTTTCCGTTGCTCTCTATCAGCTCGGACTCAGAATGATCATTAGACTTGGTTTAAAAGTCTCATTAAGGCCCACTAAAGAGGTCATACATTTTGCTTTTGCTTCAATGAGACCTGAAGTTTAACGCTCCTCTGCAGAGCCAGATCACAGCACCATCACTTTTGGAATCACAATTGAACATGTTACGAATGCTGTAGGTGTTCCAGATTAAACCTGCCGACTACTGACGGGAACTGGATGGTTTTAAAAGATGATGGGTTTACAGGACCACACTGTGATGAAGAAACCGCTACAAACACTGTAGAAGTATTTGTTCCAAACATTTCTGTGATCATTTAATTACTTAAATATACAAAATAATACAAAATATAAATAATTCAGTTATTTGATACTGGTACAAACTGGCGAAAATTAAATTTCCTGAGTGCGATGAAATTGTACATCAAGTCTTTCATTTCATATTATGTAAAACCCCAGTTTAAACTGTTGGAATATCACCATAAAGATAAAGCAATACTCACTCATGAGAAATGTTTTATCATGAATTTCACAATATGTTTAAAAAACTGACACAGAATGTTTACCACTTACTTGGCTAACTGTCTGTAAAGATCTGAAGGTGCTGGAGAGAAAAAGGTACCAGGTCTTCTCTGATGTATCAGTCTGGTTCTGAGTCGTATGGGTGGTATTTTGCAATTGACTCCAATTTATTTTTTTAATTGAATTACATTTTTGGTATTTAATTCTACATATTTAACCCTCAAGAAAAGAGCTATGGAGAACAAATGTTCTTTCCACACATGTTGTTTTCTTTCTTGATGCTTTTAAAGTGTAAAGTTTGCTCTTTTATGGATTCAAATGTAGTTGACTGACTACCATCTGTCTTTTTCAAAAACTGGTGTTTTTGACAGTTTTGTTTCAACTTTATGATTCAGTAAGACATTATGTGACCTGGGGTCTCATTTATAAAAGATGGGTTTGGATGATATAAAAGTTGACATGATATAAACCAACTTAATCTGAATGATAGAAGGGATTTTGCTCTCTATGAGTTAACACTTAAACATCTACACATAAAAAACTAAAATGATTGCATTTCTTTCATTTCTTTGGAGCAATGTCTTTTTTCGCCGATAGCTTGGGTGACACCTTATGGTAAAAGAGTGAAATTTAAGAAAAATGAATACCGTAACTCATGCTTAATTCAGGAATAGCATAGCAAAACTTCATTTTAGAGCTAGTTCAGGTCAGCACACTTTCTCTAGTACATCCTATGAAGAAGTATAATCAGTGAAAAGATCAACTGAAAAGGGTATTAAAAATAAAGAAAAACTGTGAGACATGGCTTAACCCAAAAATCCTCTTCTGAATTTTAACTGGACCTTTTTTTCTAATTAAGTCCACAATTTCCTTTAGTATTCAGTACATTGATCCAAGTGCATTCCCTGAAATTATTAAAAACCTGTACATTTTAAATCCATAATAGTGCAGTGTGCAAGATGTTACATTTTAAGAAACTGAAAAATGGAGAATCCTGATTGCATTTTTATGCACAATGTGTTCATCAGCATGAAAAAATGTTTAGAATGCAAAGTGTTTGTGTGCGTGTGTGTGTGTGTGTGTCTGTGTATGTGTGTGTGTGCATGGCTGTGCTCAGAGGCACTGCAGTGGGAAACAGCCACTGATTGAGGCAGAAACAATCAGTGAGAGGCTTGTTAGGTGGAACTCTGCCATTAGAGCAACAAATAATCATATCAGCTAATTGATTAAATTCAACAAAATATCATGTCCTCACCTGTGACTCACACATAATGTATTCAGACTTGTCTTTCCATGTGTATATTCATACTGGAGATTTCCTGACATGATATTTAATTAATTTAATTCTCAAGTGCATCAATGTAAATGTCATCACATATTAAAACTGTATTCACACATGGGGATATCTTTCTGTGCTGATCAAACTAGTCAACACATGCAGTATCCTCATGTCCATGTCTGTATGTTGGGCTTAATAATGACACAACAGTGTTTTGATAGCCAGTCGTTTCCGAACACTGTGTGTGTTGATCACACTGATGAAGTTTTAAACACAAAAACATAAATGCTGCACGTCAGTTTATCACTTCAAAACATTTCAACTCCTCTGTTTAGTAGGTGGGAACACAACACACTAAATCAGACGACTACATTTTTGTTCCCGTTAGGAGTGACAAATATAAAAATGGTCACATAGGAAGCGTCATCTCATTGACAGGAATGTGGCAGTTCTTTGATGTGAGCATCACGTTTTCTGCTCCGACTGAGGTGGAATTTGTTCCATATGTATAATGACCACTTTTATTACCAGCACACACATAAAAAAATCATCTAATTTAAACATGTTCCTGGCCTCTGCCTCATAAGGAATGTGTGACACTTACATACTTACAAGAATATGTTCCTAAATAATCTGCCATGCAACACTAGCAACTCCCACAATGCATAGAAGCAAGAGGGTGGATGGTTTAACTGTAAGTCACACCTTTAAATGTGTTAGCAGACATATTTATTTTCATGCTAAGATAAACTAACAACTTCCTGTTGCCAATTTGACAACAAAACATAACAGTATCACTCTTAAAATACTCTGAAATGACTCATATTAAAACTAGAGTTTGATGGAACTTATGAACCTCCTGCAGCGCTTTAATTATTTCATGTGTTTGCTTTGCGTATCATCTTCCTGGCAGTAGTCAGTATGCAGCAGTGAGCAGCAGATCTTGTGTTTGCATACACATCACCAGACGTGGATGCAGTCTGACGTACTCTCACCAGGGCGGACAGCTTTCTGCATTTTTATGGATGCGTAGAGAAAACCGGCACAAGTTCAGTGAAACTGACACCAGACGGATGTGTTCTCTGTAGCTGGAGGAAAAGCCAGAAGGCATTCAGTCATGAATGATGTTCATTTGTACTAAATAGCTAATGCATTTATCTCTTTTTCAGGCCAACAAACTTAGAACCAAGACCCTGCACAACACACTCAATCCGGTGTGGAGTGAGACGCTAACCTACTTCGGCATCACAGACGAGGATATGGTCCGCAAAACCCTCAGGTACGGACAAAGATAAGATTGATGTGTGCTGGGAATGAAGTGGGAAGGTAAGGAAAAAAAGGGGGGGGGGGGCTGTAGGAAATATAGAGAAAAGGAAAACAGGGATGAAAATTGGAAAATATGGAGGTACTGTATATTATGGAACAGTCCCACAGTTCCAGTTTCCATACAGTGAACAGTTATGGAAATGAAGGAAATTAAAGTTTGTATCTGAAAATTAGAGATCCAAGAGAAGTTTGAACGGAATAAAGGAAGAGAGAGAGATAAAAAACTGAGGTACATGAAAACAAAAAAATGAAAGATAATACATTCTTAAGATAGGAGAGAAAATTTGAGTAAGTCGTGATAGGAGAGCAAATGGGATTATGAGGGTATTGAAAACAAAGGCCCAGAAAAGAAAAAAAAGATTAGATAAGGATAATGGGGTAGGTAAACAGGAAAGTGGAGGAACTTGAAAAAGGAAATTTTTAAAAAGTAGGAACACGAGAGAGAAAAAAAGTAGAAATGGATAAGATCAACTGAAAAACAAAGGCCAGCAGGAAAACCAGAGAAAGAAATGGATAATTGTTTGAAATAAACAACAAAAATAAGCAAAGAAAGGGAAGGTCTGTATTTATTCCAGTGTTTTGGCCTTCACTGTGATGAGTGTGTTTCAAAAGTTTTACAAAATAACAAGTACTGATGTTTGACAAGTTCTGGGATCTGGGACCGTAATGCAGTCTTGATACAACAACAAATGTGTTACGCTGTTATTAGTGACATTTGTCTCTGAATGAGTGACAGTTGTTGATGTTTAGTTGACTTCCTGTATTGTTAGCACCTGGAAACAGTTTCAAACCTGGACCCAGGACTATCAAAGCCCCCAATATTCTTATGCAATGCATTCTTTTCTCCTTTGTTCTTACTATAGTATTAACAGAGTGCAATCAAGTGGCAGAGGCATGTTATGCAACCACACGCGTAAGCATTCTGTCAGGTGGACGGTATGCAGAGGAGGATTTTAGTAGTTTGCTTTTGTCTTCTGAGTCACGTCATGCATTCCAGTAACTTCTGAAAATGTATGGTTTGTGTTTGCTGCTTAGTTCATTCTTTCAGGCATTCACAAGCTTATAGGTGTCAGAAGGCTCATTACAGTACCTGAAAATGCAAGTACAGGTTTGTCACAGTAAAAAAAAAGGGACAAATAACAATAGTTACTACTAGGGATGGGAATCTTCACCACCAAGGCGATACGATACACATCTCGATACACAGCCAACGATTCGATACATTCACGATTCATGGAATTTCTAGTGATAAGATTCGATACGATTCTCCAACCTCCTGCGATCCGGTGCGATACAGAACGATCTAAATTTAAAATGCTGCGATACAGTGCGATACGATACGATACAATACGATGCGATGCAATGCAGAAGAAAAGTACACCATGGACTACATAGTTCAAGTTATAGCACGCAAGCTAACTGTGCCTTTTATTTTGAAACAAAGGACGTGCAACTTAGAGAGTGATTGTCTCTCTGAAACTTTACAAGTGTAAACTTCAAACAAAAATAAGATGTAAATGTATTATCTCTGTTTCGTTTTCCTCCATGCTAACGTGGTTTCTAGCTTGCCGCCTCTGTCCTCTTCCAAAGCGAGTTTAGACCCTCCTACTGGCGCGAGGCTTGGGGCGAGACTTGAGTGGCAGAGAGACTAGCATGCACGCCGTAGGCAGGCAACGGGGATGGAAAGAAACGCAACTAAAACTCAAAGACACGTTTCTAAAAAGTTATAATAATAGAAGATAATAATCGGTTTGTATCGATGCAGGTAGTTTTGATACGATGCATCTCGAGTTTATGTGCGGTTTTTACCGATGCAGACGTTTGCAAATCGATGCAACCGTATCGCACAGGTCGTTCCGATGTTCCGATACGCATCGGTGAATCTTGCCATGCCTAGTTACTACGTTTGATCATCCGATGTGCCGTCAGTCTCCTGCACAGAGGGACAGTCTGCTCCTCAGTATTTGCTTTGGCTCAGATCAGAAATATCTCAACAACCATTGTCTAACGGGTTTATTGCCAACAGAGACACACACACAGTCTTTATTAACATCTACCGTCTTGTCTGGTTCCAGACAAGGTGCAACTCACAGCCAATGCAGAACACTATGGATTAACCTTATCATAGCCACCCAACAAAACTACAACAACGTTTTTAGGAAGGATGGAATAGATTATGCACAATTTAGGTTATCAATGGTAACCTAATGCAACAATTAACAAGCCCAGGAAGACACTGGTAGTGTAGCCGTGATAAATGTGGCCAAAAATAACAATTCAATGGTAAAAATGAGTAATTTTGTCCTGTATTTGCTTCTGTCATATGTCTTGCTCAGTGTCCACGCAAGACACCTGATAGCTTTCATCTTTCTATTTCAGTTGCAATAAAGTTACCAAAGAGATGGAATAGTGTACTGACATCGACTGGTAATCTTCTCGCAAAAGTTTGTGGTATGACCCAGTAGTCACCTGGAAGCATAAACATAGCTTGAATAGATTCAGGAATATAGATTTATCATATAACAGCGGCAGGCAACTGGGCAAGACTGTCCCTGCTTATAGCAGCTAAGGAAGATAAACCGGGCTCAGGGTCCATTCTTGCCAAACGGCATACAACAGCAGCAGGAAAGTGCTCAAGTTAAACCTATCCGTTTATTTTTTTATGTGTGTACTTTGTTTATACTGTTTCGTTTTTATGTTGGATTTAAAACCCTAAACCCTGCTGATGGCATAGTCCCCACAGAATATGCAATGCTTTTTCCCTAAGGCATAAAAGAATTCAATACAGATTTAGCTGTTCAGAAAAGAAACGTGTCGTTAAGAGGAAGAATCGGCTGCTGGGAGAGCTTCAGTACACTTGATGCTACATGTTCTGGACTCAACCAAAAAGAATGCTGTTCCTTCCATTCCAGAAAAGCCTGCCTCAACAGGTGCTCCAGCAATTTTTGATGGGAGCACCATCTCTTTACCAGAACTACAATCCAATGTGGCTGCTCACTTAGTTTTCCCCCCAAAAGCATCAACCTCTTCGACTTTGTAATCACATTGCAGGTACCAAGTATTCTTCATACGTTAATGATGACAATGGGAGACAGCAAGAAGGAATTGAACCTTTGAAAAATATGCTCCAAGAAAGACCTTACATATCCAAACAGCACAACTCATCCCGAATCATCATTCCAACGCCATCTGTCCCCATGACAAAGAAGCCTGTATTTATGCTCTTATGGTCATTGTTATAGGTCTGATCTTAGCACTTCCCCGACCTTTGTGAGTGCTATTATATCACTTTGTGGGATGCATATAGGCTACTTGTCCCTCCCTGTATGGTTGCTTATTATGTAGAGAAAAGCACTCGAAACAAAGCATATCCCTCTACGTGAGTGTGACTCATGTCACATCAGGCCAAAGAGTGCTTACACAGGGAATGCGCTGTATATCTATTAAAGACATACTGAAGGTCTGCTGGGAGCAGCGTTCATTGACTTTCATTACATGTAAGGAAGAGATGGAGAGGAATATAGAATTCTGGTTTGGAATTTAAAATAACCTACAACTACAGCCAAATGGTCATGCTATCTTGAGAAAAAGAAAGAGAAGAAACTAATAAATACAGATCATAGGAAAATTCTGAGGATGACTATGTGATCCTTTTCAGGGACATAATCACCGCTTTCGGTCTGGACTGTCTGTTTTTAATCAGCAGCTTCTCCTAATGCCTCCTAACACATTATTAGCACTTGCTGTCATATTGATTGGGCCTGACAAGGATCTTATGAACTTCTCCACTCGAGAACAACTATGTTTGAACCTTATTGCTGTGAGGCTCCAAACACTCAGAGGAAGAAAGGCTGTGAAGTGAGGCTTTTTGTGAGAGCTAAATCCTTTTGATGGAGTAGGATGGTGTTCATGTACAAAGTTATGATTCTATGGATCTTAAACCTCATATTAAAACTCAACATTTGCCTGAGCCTAAGTTTATCCACATTCTCCATGATTTTCTCTGTCCCTCTCTTCCCAGGATTTCAGTGTGTGATGAGGACAAATTCCGCCACAATGAGTTTATTGGGGAAACCCGAATTCCCCTGAAAAAGCTGAAGCCCAACCAAACCAAAAACTTCAACAACTGCCTGGAGAAACAGCTACCTGTGAGTCCAATATGCAACACCTTCTGTTGGTGTCAAGGTTCCCAGAAGCATATTTGTATTTTGCCAACACGCTATATGTATGCAACATACACACTGTACTAACTCACCCATCTGTCCAGTGATATGAGTGATTTATGCTCTAAATATGGATGATCCAGAAAAACACTGCATCAGATTCCTTAAACTGTTAAGCGCGTGGGCCATTTCAAAAGGATATTCATTCGCAGTTCAATGACTCCCCACTCTACTCCTCTCTCATGCTCTCATGATAAATAATCCACTCCCACACCCCTCTTATGGGCTCAGAATCCATTGCTCTAATCTGTCATGTGCTTTAAATTGAATCCTTGCAGAAAGTCTACTCTTCATATTCTTGGCAACTGCCAATGTTTATTTGTTGAGCACCCAAGCCTCGCCTTTGGTTTTAACATAAGAAAAGCAATATTACACAAAGTTAGCAGAATTTGAGTTTACTGAGTTTATTTGGCAGTATATATACATAATTTTGCTGTACTGAAAAGTATTATATACTAAATAAAGTAGAAAAATTAGGTATTCCTGTGTTTGATCTCTACAAAACATAAGTAAGTGTGATGTTGCTGCTTTAGAATGAACTCTGTATTGCAGAAGAAGGAATACTAAGCTGAAACATTAAAAGTATTAGTATTATTATTAACATTGTTACTGTCCTTGTTAGTGTGTTTTTTTTCTCCCCAAGCTGTCGTGTGCTTATCACTTACAGCTGACAGAACCTTTTCTGCGTTGGATTACAGTGAAGGGTGTGTAAATGAGGAGTAGTACCGGCGTGCATAGCTCAGACACCGGGCTGGCGTCCCACATAACCAGTGTTGGGGAGTAACGGATTACATGTAACGACGTTACGTAATTTAATTACAAAAAGAGAGTAACTGTAATTCGTTACAGTTACAATGAGAAAATATGTAATTCAGTTACAGTTACTTCCGAAAATATTAAGAATTACAAATGTAGTTACATTTTTTAAAAATATAAAGAAAAACTTTTGCAAAATATGCAACTCACTGATACACGAAGCGTATTGATTTACTAATATTTGACTGTTTGGTGTTGATGCATGACAAACGTTTATCGATGTCTATGACCTAGCCTAGCCTAGCCTAGCCTAGCCTAGCCTAGCCAACTGTAGGTGACCAGACGTCCTCTTTTTCCCGGACATGTCCTAC
>JABUIW010000063.1:1478121-1494431 GCA_013363375.1 Menidia beryllina
TGTTATGTTATGTTATGTTATGTTATGTTATGTTATGTTCTGTTATGTTCTGCTGTGCAGTTGCTCAGATAGACTCATTATCAGACAGACACATATAGTCATCTGTGCTCCAAAAATGTTCACTTTCACTCCAAAACACATCCTTTGTAACCAATAATGAAATGAGACCGGTATTATCTCTGAGCGGCTTTTTCAGAGGAGATCATTTTAAGGCTGAGCAGAACAGCTCGCTTCAGAAATATCCACCTGTGTACAAAGCAGCAACTGCTAGCCCCGCGCTCGCAGGCCAGCAGCTTGACATTTCCTTTGACATTTTTAGCCCTCAAATTCTTCGATCACACTGTGGCCTTTCTGTCAGGGGTCATCCTGCACACTGAAGCATTGATTAAGGTGGAGCAAAACCTTCCTGAACAACGGATTGAAATGCAACGTCAACTCTGTTTCTTTACAAATATCAACTCATTCAAACTTTTTTGGTACAGTGAAAAGATATGGGACATTATACATAAATAAATACATTTATATCTATTTTTGCATATTAAGAAATAGAATACAATGATTTAAATTAAAAATTCTGGACACTTCTTGAAACATTTAAAATTAGCAATTGAGTATTTGTTTTAAAAGACTATTTCACATTTCTTACTGGCTCCATTAATCAGTAAACTAATCAAAATATCTATGTGTATGCAGAGAAATGAAATAAGTCATAGCTCAACTGACTTTTAAGTAAAAATGTCTGCATCACGATAAAGCCTTTTTTTAACACCATTTGAAAACATCATATAATATATAATATATATAATATATATATATAATATAATTGTCATGTAGAAAGACCTGGTTAAGCAGAGCTGTTTTCTCCTGTTTCGCCTCCTGTAGGAATTCTGTTATGACATCAAATATGCAGACCTCACCAAAAAGACGCTGGAGGTGACTGTGTGGGACTACGACATCGGAAAATCGAATGACTTCATAGGTAAGCTCTCGCAGACCACTTGCCCTTTATCAGAGATGATGTTATGCTCAAGGTGGTGGAAAAGCTTGACGTATTTACTTTACACCTATTAAAATGAGCAAAGAAACAAACGGCTCCAGTAACAGGGTCCAGGTCAGGGGGGCACATCCTGAAACCAAAGCTCTCTCTCTATCAGGAGCTGCACACAGCAAAGTCTGCTCACATCAACCTGATGGTCTGCTCAGATAAAAGATTTAAGATTTACCCTTTGAAAAATTATTTTAATGACTCAGAAATGAGTGTCACAAGTTTTCCATTTTTGCTTTGAATACAGCCAAATGGGATCAAATGACCCCGCACACATAAATTGGTCTTAAGGCCTGTCATTAAAGCCCTACAGATACCCATAAAGAGAGGAAAACCCTTGGTTTTTCTTAGGTGGATCCCTGCAGCCCTGCTCCATCTCTATGTGATTATTTTATAATGCACTTTACTTGAGAACAACAGCGATCATTCGATTTGGAGCACAATCTCCCAGCCACAAAATTAGTTGTAATTGTTCACTTAAGCAAAACAAATGGACAACTTTAAGAAAAGCAGACCACCTTAGACTCAGTCAAGAAGGGGAACTGGTAACATCTTTTTGTGCCATTCCAAAACTATTTTAAGAAATGCCAGGGCAGTTAACTGCGGTCCTTGTATTGATAAAACTACTAAATGCATGTACATCAGGCCCTGTGCCCACACCTTTGGATGCTCACCTACCACTGCAGTTTAACACCAAAACAGGGACATGGAAAGGAAGTGCAGCACAGCAAAGCCCTGGCCTTTCCACAGGACACTTTGTGGAACTTTACAGGTTTTGTTCAGGACTCCATGAGGCAGACTGAAAGTGGGCTCAATTTTTGTTGACTAAGATATGATAATTACAGATACAGAATTGCTTAGATAAGAAGCACAATGTTCCTGTCTGAAGAATTCTCAGTTGCAGAAGTATTTAATTGTTTCAATGTGTCCTGATATTCGAAATCACACCAACAAAATTGTGAATTGTAAAAGTTATGAATGAAAAACCAACAGAGAACTCTAAACATCTGTAATATCTAAAATCCCACTAGAGCTGTATCACTAAATAGAGACTGCCATAGGCAACGAGGCAGAACAACAAATGGCATCATTATTCATTTACGGCATGTCTGTACTTGAATGAATATTTAATTTCACGTGCCCTTTTCAGGGACTATGAATCAGTTGGCTCAACTGTCTCATAAGTTGCTTGTGTGCTAAATATCAGTAGATCTGTCATTTGTCATTTAGGCAAAAAGCGTGATTTTTTTTAATCAAAGCTATTTTTCCTCCGGCAACAGTGAATTGTGTGTTCAAAAGCCAATGACAATCTATTAATTACTGCACCTATACACATAGCTGCTGATTTCATTGTTTGTAAATATGAATATTTGGGCGTATTGAACATTACAGCTGAAATGACGGCCTCTGTCATGGAGATTTATGTAAAAAGAAATCAGCCCATGGATGAAATGAAATTGCAAATATCATTATGTTGCTGTCTTTCTCACTTAAAGTGTACATATCACAATCAGAATCAGAAATACTTTAATAATCCCAGAGGGAAATGATTTAAATTATATGCATTTTATTATAAGATTAGTTAATTCCAGCCGTCTGTTCTTGCTACACGTATTTTTTCATCATGTAATGTATACTGTGTGTGTGCCTTCTTTTAGGTGGTGTGTCTCTGGGTATTAATGCTAACGGAGAGCGGCTCAAACACTGGTTTGACTGCCTCAAAAACAAGGACAAAAAAATCGAGCGCTGGCACACGCTGACCAATGAGTTACCCGGCTCATTAAATGACTGAAGACCACATCCCGACGGCCCCCCCCCCCCCGCCTGACCGGACCTCACAGGCCTCCTGCCGTTGGTTCCAGCATCGTTCTCTCTGGGTCCTCATGTTGGCCGGAGCAATGCCTGACACCTCTCTTTGGGAATGTGTTTCCTGTCAACAGGGCTCAGCTAAAAATATCCTAATGTAACGTTTCACATCTTACACACACACAACAGGAGCCGCACAGGCTGCTCCGTCTTTATTTTTTTATTAGATTTTCATTCATTAAAAATTGTAGGTTGTTTTTTTTAAGCTTTTCAGCTTTATCATAAGATCGGTGAAAATAAAAGGCGCTAATACTGTCTGTTTCATGAGATCTTTTACAGTAGCTGAATCCATTTCAGTCCTCAAATCTCCGAATCCCTGAAACAACAGGGAAAACCTCTCCCAGTCTCACAACATCAAGAGGTAAAATAGCGTAGACACAAACAAAAGATGTAGCAGATATTTCCTCATGTGCAGAGATTATATGAAATAATACTCATCTTCTGAAGACAGACCTCCCGTTGACAGCTTGGCTAACAATAACACTTAAAGGAGCAGATGAATGAAACGGTGGTGCACTTTAAAACGATTGTAAAGCACTGCTTAGAAACCACACAACTAGCCTGGAGCCAGCAGACCTAGGACTCTATCCTCTGGTCAGAGTCATTTTACCACTTGAGAACAATGGCTTTTTTTATTTTAAATATGCTTTTGTTTATAATCCAAATTGGCATGAAGCATTTCAGATAAAAAATAGATTTGTAAATCTACACATGATTTTTCTTTGGTTGTGGGTCAGGTTTTCTCATCTATTTTACCAGAACAATATCAGGCAGATGTTTTGAGTGTAGGCTTCAGCTAAACAAGAATCTAAGAGGACTATATCATTGAGCTGGAGCAATGTGTGTGTTCCAATAGGTCACACTGAGGTTCCAGAGACCTCTAGCTGTTGCAGGAACCAGCTCTTATCATCTGGGTGAAAAACAAGGTCAAACTGTAATTGTATTAAAGAGAAAAGGCCAACAGTGTGAAGCCTGGAATGTGAGTAAGGAGGTGATTGAATCACTGTGCCCAAGACTCCTTCTGTTTTGCGATGGTATCCGTGGAACCCCAGTACCATTGATTAACCCATGTTGCAATGCTTGAAACTTGTCAAGCTTCGACCACAGTCAATTTGGTGACTAATGCATGTTTAGGAAGGCTTTTAGTAACAATGTCCACTTTCCAAAGGAGATAGGAAAATACTGACCTATGAGTCAAAGGGAAAGCAATTATATTGTATACAGTTTGGAGCATTTGAAAGACAGACCTCAGAGGCATTTAGGGCATTACATGTGTTTGTAGGACTCTCCTTTACTAATCCTGCCGCCAGTCAGGCTGCAAAAAGTAACAACACTCCAAGGACAAAAATGTAGCCACCAAATGTGAGCATTTTTTCAACACCTTCCGATTCAAACAGCAACAGAAAGCTTCAACAGAGGCTGTGTCTGCGATGCGCTGTGGCAGAAAACCCCGTAAAGCTCCGTGTGCGTCGGGAACTGACAAACAAATAGTTGCAGGATAAAAGGCTTTGATGAACAGCCTGTTGGGCAGGAGAATATGGTAATCATAGAAACAGCAGAAAATGTCTGTGTGCCAGCTAACTGGCCAGAAGTTGGAGTTTAGGGTTTAAGACTTACTGCTCCCCTGGACAATGATGAGCTACTAAAGTAAAAACTGAAATGACTTACAAGTATTAATTATACCACAGGAGGCATGTTCTCTGTGTATTTTGAGATAGAAAATGCAAGATATCATAACACCGGCCTTTCGGACTATGATTTTTGATGCATGTCAAAGCTCAGCAGGTGTTCGAGTCGTTCAGTCTGGTTAGCAAGTCCTGGTTTCTTTATTGACGGCAAAAATGGTAAAAGCTGTGGCTCAGGGGATCTAAGAGTGGTCGTTCATCACTTAGAGAGTCATTGGTCTGGCCCCCCATCCCCAGTCCGCCTGTCCTTCAGAACATCACCGTGTGTGAACACGGTGTGTGTTCGTGGGTGTCTAAATCGAGCGCACTGCGCTGCCTGACGGCGGCTGAATGTGCACAGGGGATGTGGTTTCCAGTGTAGAGGCGTTTTGAGCACCTAACACAATGTTTTATAAAAAGTCCACTTAATTATTTTTTCCATCCACTCAAATTCTCCGGGGAATGGACTCCGCTGAGGCCCACCATGTTTTCCCTCAAAATAGCTGAAACTTTGTGCAGTTCAGCGCAAACGCTAGCTATTCTCTGATGGTTGATATTTTTAGGTGTTAGGTTTGGTATATTGACGTGTTACTTGCATGTTTTTTGTTTTCAACAGGAGCCTAGCAAATATGGTGTCACAGCTTAAAGGTCCAATCTGAAACCCTCAGTTGCACCTAAAACAAGTTGCAACAAACTGAAAATCTAATTCCACTGGCACAAATGTTTTTCTCTCACAGACTTCTGTAAAAACAACTCACTCCAACCTTAAACATAGATTGATTGAGTTGAAGTAAAGAAACACAAATCAATCTTTTTTTGTAGCAGTTCAATAGTGATTAAAACATGATCCAAAACCGTGATCCAATTTAATCTAATAACAAATAATGCCAGTTCATAAACAGTATTCCAACTGTTAAACCCCCAGATCCCAATAAACATTTGCTTCTTTCAATAAATGTGACTCAGAGTTGTGAAACACATCAATCTAAATGTTCATCATTGAAACTTACAAGAATATTTTTCCTTTCATAGGAACCTTCTTTGTGGAGAAAGATCTAAAATCTCATGTGCACGCAAAGATTCTGCTGATTTGCAATAGAAATGTCCACAGTCACAGTGCAGAGAAATCACACCGAAATCCACGTTTACTGAGCCAGGGGCAGTAATCAACGGCCTGGCGAGGCTCAGTCAGGTGAAAATCACTTGTTGAACTACAAAACCCCGTGATTGGGTAGCTCTGCGGCATGTGTGCGGCTTATTGTTTACACTACAGAGAATGAGTTTCCTCAAAAAACATTGCAAAGTTTAAGAAAACGTAACGTTTACGTCAGATATAAGATACTGTTAATAATTACAAAGCATGTCTTGTTTACAACAGCCTATTCTTGCGGAAATTCCAGTTTGCTGCTGAAAGGGCCCCGGGCCCTGCTGAAGTCTCTGTGATTGCTCAGCTTTGCAAAGATGGGCAGAAATGAGAAGGGCATCATTTTTAATATTTGTGCTATGTATATTGTTACTATGTTTGTTGCATTTGTTGAGGTTTTTCTAATGTAAGTAGCTCCACTTTAAAACGTTTTTCCCCTCCCCCTCCACTCTCACTCCCTCTGAGAACGTGCGCCTTAGTGCTGTGTTACTGATCCTGTTCAGAGACCACGTCTGAAGCTCTTTAGAGCGTGCATATCCGGGCATCAGGATGTTTGAACTCCCAGTCTGGCACACACTGCCAGGGCCTATCACTCACACACCAAGATGGATAATGTTTGACTGAACAGATTTTTTTCTGTCTTTCTTTAACGAGCGGGGTTGCAGTTTAACCCCCTGCTGCCCTGAAAACGTGCACTGGACGACCTTTTCCTGTGCTGCTGTTCCTGTAAATCTCCGCTGCACATAGGCAGCATACAAATGTCCCGGCGGCCCGGAGTCCTGTCGGCTCACAATTAAGCTAACAGCTCCGTGTCATTACCTCCCGTCACTTTAGGTGATGGGCCTGGCGTGTTTGTTGGCAGCAGCTTGTGGACGTCTGTCAGGGCGTCAGATCACATCATTTTAATTTCACATCATTTTAATTTCAGTGCCGGTCGGGAACAGCTCCTATCTTCTTCAGTTGTATCGTTGAACTCTCTTCACCTATAGTTTCAAAATTGATATTGTTTGATTTGTTAGATTCCTTTCCACTCTATCTTCCATGCACTTTGAACACAATGTGATTTCGACATCACACCTTCACAGCTGGGAATGAAATTTTCAATACATCCAATCTGGCTTTGTGTGTCCCCCCCCCCCAAGTGTTAACAACCTCTCACACACATTGATCTGTGAGACACAAGCCCACTGTGAAACCTTGTTGGCATCTCAATATCGTCCTTGAAACAATGATCCCCCACTCTTTTTCACTGATGAATAGCTAATGAAAACAACCAACATGTGGTTTTGATTTTGTAACCTGTCTGCCTTTGTATGCAAGCTCAATATTAGCAAAAGAAAAAAAAAATAACTGCATGCGAATGTCATGTTTTGTCACAAGATGACTTTGCCTAATGTTTGATACCATTTTCTGTATAAACCAACAGAATCTATGACCGTGGATGCTCTAAGATTGCGCTAAAAGTCAGTCTTTCCTTTGGGAAACATTTTGTACCTTTGAACACTATCGCGTTGCCTGTTTGGCTGCTGTATTGACTATTTGGAAGTGTGACTTGATGTGAATTAAAATCTTTCCTTTGTTGTTTTGTTTCCTTTTTAAACTCAGGCACTTGTTTTCCGTTTTCTGGTTCCATGAATGTATGAAATATAAATGCAGTGTATCAAATTATATTTTAGATCTTGCCAAACAAAAAGATTTTGTGCCTTTTCTTATTTGATCATCACACCTTATGGCAGGGGTTACCTTACTATTGCAGAACCACATGGGATTGTATTTACCCTTATCTGGTGGTCTAAGATATAACTTTCAGGACCCAACAAGAACCCCATACCCATCCAACAGTATGGGATCTTTTGGTAATCCAATGTGGGGGCAGTTTTCACCATTGTTCCACACACTTGTATTTCTCTTTGCAGTGAAATATACCACAACAAAATATTGAAAAAAATATAACTGAGTGGCCATTGAATGTTTTGGAATTGTATTTCACAAAAACAACAAATATACAGAATATACAACATGTGTCGTTTAGCATTTCCTATTGGCACATTTCACTACACAGAAAACAGCCGTATACATAAATACATAAATACATAAATCATTTATTTTAATGACTCTTTATTCATTCTAATTGTGTGTTTTTGCTGCGAAAGTCATCTCCACCGTTTTCCCCCGGAGTCCTTCCTCTCTGGAAGCCTGAGTGAGGGTGTGAGATGTGAAGTCATTTCTGCAGCTCATCAGTCTGCATGCAAATGATGGAAGCGGCGGGCAGTTCCTGCCACTTCAGCGTCTGTGCCGTTCTGCGTTTTGACTGAGAGCAACAGGAGCCGTGTTACTGCTGTGATTGCTGCTAATGAGAGGCCAGCTTATCACGCAAGTTTAAGTCAGTGAACGCACCAGTTCAGATGGCAAACTAAATCATGGACTCTTTGGGGTTTCATCCCATTTAAAGTCATGTAAATGACATGGAAGTATTCTACATGCAAAAAAAAAAAAAGCAAAGGGTTGATGAAGCTGACCTGAGGTACAGTATATGGCAATTACTGGGATTTATGGAGTGATTACATGGTCTTATTATAACACTGTGTTATACAGTGTTAGAATTATGAGAAATCTCTTTGTTCCTATTTTCCAACCCTTTGTGACCAAATGTTAGACATATTGTTGTTGTCCTATTGTTACTGTTACTCTAAATGTAACCTCTAAGCCAAGACTTAATGTGATAATGATCCATGCACAATGATATTCTTTTAGAGACAGCTTGAAAATGCCACTAAAACATCCGTTTTAGAAAAGTTGCTTTTTAAAACTGGAGCATCAAACCAGTAAAGCTCCTCAGTAAACAACATAGACTTAACCATGTTTGGAAATGTAACTGATAGGGCTGTCAAAATAACGCATTAATTTCGATTAATTAATTTTAAAAAAATAATGGATTAAAAAAAATAACGCAAATTAATCAATGTCGTATTGACCTTTGACCCGGAACCGTTCTCGTCAGTCACCATCAGACCAGAGACGGTTGAATCTTTGATTAGACTCTAAAATGAAAGAGGGAGACGAGAACGCGCTGCCTGGGTCATTGATTTAATCATTTATTTATAAAAAACGCCCTGACGGAAGTGTTGACAAAAGTAAAGTCCTCTGCAATCTGCAAATTCGCTTTCCACCGGAGTCCGTCAACTCTTAAGTACCACATCAGTGCAAAGCATCCGGGAGTTAACCCGCAGGTAGGACCACGACCCAGCACGTCCTCTAGCACAGTGTTTTTCAACCTTTTTTGAGCCAAGGTACAGTTTTTCATTGAAAAAATCACGAGGCACACCACCAACCAAAAATGTCAAACAAATCTGTACCCACCTATAGTAACACTATAGTTATTCTTATTTTATTCTTATCTTATATTGAGTGTCTTGAATAGGAATCAAATAAACACAAAAATGTATTTTTATCATATTTCATATTTCTTCTTTCAAATTGCACTTAACATGTCCACTTCAATAAACAAAATTATATACAAAATCTGGTCATAAGGAATTATTACATGATTACTCCACCAGTCACTAGAACAGCACAGGCACTCAGAAATGGAATATTATTTGCAGAAAATTAATTCCTTTTTTTTAGACCAATTAGGTGAAACAGGATGATTTTCTACGGCACACCTGACCATCACTAACGGCACACTAGTGTACCGAGGACCAGGGGTTGGAAAACACTGCTCTAGCAGTCAACCTCATCATCAAACCACACTGGAGCCAACACTGAAACGGAAACTAGGCAAATCTGCAATTCCCTAAATTGCTAAATGGATCGCAAAGTCTTGCAGACCGGTTTCATTCGAGTCGTTTGCGTTAGCGATGCTAAAAACGGAGACCTGCGCCCAGCATGATCGCTGCAGCGAGAAAGCTTCCATATGAGCACGTGTTCATTTGTTTTAATTCTGCCCCCTACGTTACTGTGTGCCACATATGCCACAACGACACGTTAAACGTCTGAAGGCATGAAATGAGAATAAAAGAGTTTTTTAACTTTAATGTATCTAATGCTGATTATTCATTTTATCATTTTAAATGAAATATTTAAAATACTTTCACTGAAAAAATTATATGCGATTAATTTAGATTAATTAATTACAGAGTATGTAATTAATTAGATTAATTTTTTTAATCGATTGACAGCCCTAGTAACTGATCAAGCAGAGCAGTGTCTGTTCAGAAAAGTGGTGATTTGTACATGGCCACAAAAGTGACAGGGGGATTTTTCAAGCAGATCCACAAGGACATTGTAAGACACTTCAAACTGATTCAGATCTCCCTTTTGTGCCATGAGTTAGGCCATCCTTGAAGAAAACCATGAGGCTGCACAGCTTTGGCTAGTATTCACTATACCCAAAGCAAAAGGAACGAGCAGTCAGCTGTATAACTGCATATATCTTCATTCCTTTATAGTCCATTTCAACCCGTAATGGGCCGGCAGGAAGAGCTGAGATGGGGTGTTTTGGAGGAGCGAGTCAGGAAACGTTTTCCTCCACCAGCATCACGTCGTGACCTGGCCACTATCCTGCAAGAAGAATGGCTTAAAATCCCTCTGACCACTGTGCAGGACTCGTATAAGTCATTCCCAAGACAAATTAACGCTGTATTGGTCGCAAAAGGAGGACCTACACCATACTAATGAATTATTGTGGTCCAAAACCAGGTGTTTCAGTTTCATTGTCCACATTACCCCCCCCCCCTCCCCCCTTCCCCTTGTGCTCCTATCAGCGCTCACACCACTAAACCAGCCCTTCCACCACAAGCAGCACCGTGTCACCTTCCACACCAGGAACAGGGGGGCAGGGGGGGGGGGCAAACCCGGATTCAGGTAAAGGATAGAAACAGCAGAGGTGCAGATAAAGTGGTAGACCCTGGTTTAGCTAGGGGGTAGTGAAAGTATAGAGCAGGGGTGTCAAACTGCAGTCCTGAAGGGCCGCTGTCCTGCAGGTTTTAGAGGTAACCCTTTTTCAACACACCTGATTCACATCAAAGGGCCATTAGACAGGTGCAAAGCTCAACAATGTCCAGAGGAGATCCAATTTAATAAGAATCAGGTGTGTAGAAGCAGGAAAATGTCTAAAACCTGCAGGACAGCGGCCCTCGAGGACTGGATTCTGACACCCCTGGTATAGAGGGTGCAGGAGGTGGAGGCAGGACCAGACACACGAGCACATGTAGCAGACAAACTCACCTCAACAGTCACTGAGAATCCAGAAGCAAACACACACACACACAGGCCAACCGGCCTAAAGCTACTGCACGGTTTATAACTTATTTCATAGTTCAAGTTGAGCCCCCGGACCAAGTCATTCTGGGATATAATCCGAGTGTATTAAGAGCACTCAGGCATGGAGATGGGGGTCTGCACAGATCAGAAAAGGACTAAGCCCAACCACAACCCCGGTTCTGCTGAGGTTTTCCTCTGGGTCACGGGGAAGAGATTAAAGTTTGACGGCCTCCTATATTCTTCAGGCCTGAGACTGTTTCTGTACACCAGCAGACGCGTCACACTTCAGCGTGCCTGCAGGTGCGCCACTCCAGGGTCTCTTCACTTTTCTGCTTTTTAACTACTAAACGTCACATCCACATTCATTTGATCAAACTGAAGACGGAAATCCATGGTTCCTATAATCCACACAAAGTTCAAATATCATGGTCACCCACTTAACTCACTGACTGGCAGCCATTTTCAGAACAGAGAGTCGCTCACTGCCAGAGTTTTTTGAGAATTTTGACTGATTTTTCTAGAGCCACAGAATAGTTTGTGCTTTGACTATGTAAACACCGAACACACCAAAAGAAAGAGCAGACTCTCTTCTTTCATCAGGAAAAAAGATTTTGTTTCTACCTTATTCCGTTCTTCCTCGACGTGCGTCTCACCGGCGCCATTTCTCTCATAGCGAACCATTGCGTTTGTTTTTATTTGCTTACAATCTATGCTAATCTCCCATCAAAAGTGGCACAGCTACCTAGAGGGTCAATTTGTTAGTCCATACTCTGTCTAGAAGCCGATATTTACGGAAAAACTTTCGCCGATCGTCCCCCAAGCCACTCGCAATTGAAAAACATAAAAGACGTCTATAGACGTCTTTGGCAGCGAATGAGTTAAACAGAAATGTCTGGAAAAGTATATATGGTTTCTGCACCTATGCTGACTCATGCATTGACTGTTTATGGGAGACCAGAGTGTTGTTTCTAAACCCAGGGCATATATTTTCATCTGCAACCTAAAATGCATGACAAACCTGGGATTTCATTATGTATTACATTAGGTTAATGAACAGAATAACCTTTAACTATTACACCTTACAGACAAAGGAACAAAAACCTGGCTGTAAAGTTCCTCAAAAATGTTTCTTATTTATATTCCACTCTGTATTTTCTTCTGTATTATAGATACAGATAATCCCGAGACTAAAGCGTGCATTAGTCCTCCTGGCTCTGGGTTAGACACTATTCCTCTGATTCTGATTCTGATGGGGAGCCCCACAGGTCAGACCCATTCAGTCTGAGACTAAAGGAATTAACGTTCTCAAATAATCAGGATACAAGATGTGTGTTCAAAATCGTGTAAAACTGTTCTGTTCTTGTAACGTAAGCATTCTCTAACAATCTTTAAAAATAAATGTTGTTGTACTTTGTCATTACATTCCAAACTATTTGCTTCTTCTTGCAAAAATCTGAGAATGCATTTTTTGGTCAAGTAGCAAAAATCTGGATTCCTTTCTACAATAAAAACATGAATAAACAAATCTCATAATAAATGTAGTCTTTAGCTTTGTGAGCTAAAATGTGTCGTTCAGATAAGGATCATCCAAAATGAGCATTTGTGATTTGTGATTTATCCTGTGGAGAGTGGGGAAAAGCACAAGCAGAGCTTTTCCTTATTGACTGTGATCCGATGGCTGAGCACAAAGGCACCAGAGAGCCAGCAGACCACGAAACGCTGTGTGCACAAGTGTGTTCTTCCATAGGCACCCACAAATACTGAAGCCCAGTCCAAAGTAATAACAGTATTGTCAGGGAGGTGGGTCTTGAAGGAGGACTCAATTGCGGAGATGAGGGAAAACAAGGTTTATTTTAACAAAACTGTGAAAGTCCAGACATGAGTACGAATCAAGGCTGTGGGCAAAGTAACAAAGCAAACAAGACTGTGGAAAAACTATGACAAAGTAACAAAATAAAGATTAACCAAAACTGAGACAGGACTGTGGAAAAAAAAACGAACCTGGCATGGGGGAGACGAAGGACAAGACGGACTTGAGACGAAACAGACAAAAACGCACCCGCACAAGACAAGGGGAAACGAGGACTATTTAAACACATGAGGGGGGGAACCCCAGGTGTACACAATAGGTAATCATGACATGACGAGACACCAGACGTGACAAGTATCTTGTTTGTATATTCAATTTATAATGTGGAACAGAAAATAACTATTTTGGAACTGAAAATTCCAAAATATGATAACAAAATAATTAACTTCAGATTATTATTCAAAGTAAAATATTAAAATTTAAAGATATTGTTTATATAGAAATACTGGAAATAATGTATAAAGCATTAAATAGAAGTCTTCCTTCTGGTATTCAGAAATTATTTAAGTTAAGAGAAAATAAATATAATTTGCGAGGTTTGTTTATATTTGAATGTGCAAAAGAAAAAAGTCAGATAAAGTCTAGATGTGTTTCAGTTATTGGTGTGAAACTGTGGAATGAATTAAATGATGAATTTAAGTTATGTCCTTTCTTGGTGAACTTTAAAAGAGCTTTAAAATGTAATATGATAAAATCTTACGTTCTTAATATATGTACTATGTACTATGTAATCTGAATTTGTAGAAATCCTGGTTGTAAGGTAAAAAAAAATAGGGTAGGCAAGAATCAGCTTTGCTTCGGCCTATTCCTTTTTTGGTAAACTGTGGGTTTGTCTATTGTTATTTTCTTTGTTTCTTTTGTTGTTTCTTGTGTTTAATGTGGACAATTTACCATATTTACCAAAATAAAGTGAAAGTGAAAGTGAAAGTGAAAGATGAACAATAACATACAAGGGATTACATTTCCTCAACCCTCAGTGAGCGTGTGGGATGCTGAATGTTCATGGCAGAATGGATCCAAAAGCACTGAATGGACTGATTCTTTCCTTTTTCTTTGAAAAACATGGCAGCACGGTTCAGGATTGTAAGCTACCGCTGAACGAAGCACAAGACCTCTGAAAACAGTCCTCTGGGTATAGACCAACTTTGGATATAGTCAAATTAGAAAACATCCTCTTTCAGAGGAGCGTCCACACGTTTGACTGGTTCTGGAAGAGAATATGTCTAAAGGAGGACTAATATTTCACACAAGGTTTCTGTTTTTCCTTTGTTTTTGCTCAGCACAGCAGAACACGGCGTTGCGTATGTGTTGTTATTCATCAAATACGAGCAAAACTCTTATTAGTTATGTGCTGATAAAGACTTTAAATTGACATAGAACATCCTCTCTTTTTTTCATGTACGCATTCCTCTAATGTCTTTTTTCCACTCAAGAACACAAAATAACATGAAGAAGACTCAATAGAAGTTTTGCTTGACTAAATTATCATTTTTCACTATTTGTTTTTCTACATAATTTCATCTTTCGAGATTTCCAGAGAACAATGAAAAGAGAGTTAATAACAGTGATGCCTAAACAGTGATGCCTAATGTTCTACTGTCATGGTTTGTGCATTTATTAATGCAAGCGCCCATTTGCTTTCAAATATTTAGTTGACAACGACTAACCGTTATATTGAAATGTTTTCCTGACATAAAAAGGCACTGTGGTATCAATTATCACGCTGTTGTGGTAATGCTGCTTCCCTCCTTGTTTGCTTAATCAAGAGTTTGCTGTGGGCTGCTACCACTAATTGTTCTGGTAATTAGAGCCTTGGCTGGAAAGGCTGTCTGCCACAGACAAACACTGCAGCCCTCTTCAGTGTTATTAGATTACAACGTAGCTGTCAAACATGTTACACATTCAAATTAAATGCAAGAGCAAAGACGCTGGAGTGAGAGAGGTGGTTAGGAGGTCAGTGCGCTGGTCTTAATAACAATATTCTGGCTATGGCAGACACCGTTCAAAGTCTGGATGAAGAAGCTCTTCACAGTGGATCATTTGGGGTTTCAGAATTAAAGAAAAGGATGTGAACTGGTGAATGTTTTCTTCTTCAGAGGCAGAAATACCCAACGCGTGGAGGAAAGGAAACTGCTATCACTGCCACTCCTTCAGGTGTAAAAGCACTGGTACCTTTCAAACTGTCCGAAAACTCTGCAGCTCAAACAACACTGCGAGATTAAATGCTCCATTTTCCATTTCCCTTTTATGGCAGAATGGTCAGGGCTGTGGCCAGTCGTCCACATTCCTCTACAGATTCTCTACAGTTTCCGATACCTCTAAGCATCTGGGCCAAAATGAGCAGACACAGTTTGGTGCTGCTCAGCTCAGCTGCAAAAAATAAATAAATGAAAGGAACGATGGGTTTCAGATTCACAGGAAATTTGACAAACTATAAATAAATAGTACGTTTTTAACTTTTCAGCTTTAACTTTTAAGGTTAGGAGTTTGAAAGAAGTGCTAACCATTTGCTGCTCAGCTCCTATCCTGTGAGTGCTCCTCCACACAGAAAACAGCCTGCATACTCATAGCTATCTCTTCATACTCACACGCATGAATCAGTGTGGCCACTGCGTAATAAAGGTAACAGAAAACACCCAACTAACAGACAATAATACAGTTCCTGTATCATTGTATTTTAGTGGTGTGACTTTCTCTGTACTGAGATATGGGGGCTGGTTTCCAGAGGGCTCCAGGGGTCGGGGACAATAGCTTTATTTTATATTTACCCGGTATTTTCTGCTCCAGCTTTTCTAGCTCGACTGAAGCTGAAGCAGGGTTATTCAATTTCACCAGTAAAACCAATGAATACAAACCAGCAGGCTGTTAGGGCAGGACAACACAGAGCTCAGCACTAACAAGTGCACACGAGGTGCACATCTTGAAAATGTTGAGAGATGACAGTGCGGCTGTGTTTGAGGCTGCTTTTCCCCTCAAGACGGCTATTTTCCGTTTTAATTACAGCTTTCATAGCAGAGACTGAGCGTGGTTTTCCAGGGCAGCCTCGCAGCAGGGGGGGGCATCCACACAGTCCAACTCAAAGAGAACCAAAGCAACAGGTTGCCAATTATCGTGCTGTTAACTTTATCAAACACACAGGTGCGCTTCACCACTGCAGGGCCGAGGGTCCAGCAGACAGACGTCCACTCACAGAGCTCCACCCGGGGCTGCACCTGTCACCTCACCAAGGCTGGATTAGGGACCGGGCCAGCGGGGCCGGCGCCCAGGGGCCCCAGGGGGGCCCGAGACCAAAACTGTTTCAACACATACGATACAATACATTGTTATTTCATAACAATGGTATTGCCCCTACCAGGGGCCTCGGACTGATTTCGAGGGGCCCTACCAGGGGCCTCGGACTGATTTCGAGGGGCCCTACCAGGGGCCTCGGACTGATTTCGAGGGCCCCTACCAGGG
>JABUIW010000064.1:0-44420 GCA_013363375.1 Menidia beryllina
ATTTACTTTTTGAGATGAATTAATTTCCCTCTACTGAGACAAAATCTTCGAGTCCAACTGTGAAAACCGCGTGCAGCTTTTTCTTTTGTTTTTGTTTTTGTGATTCTCTGTTAGTGTTTAAACCCATTCGGTGGAGGCCGGCGCACCCGAACGCCGACACTTGCTGTGGTGAGATAGATGGAGGCTTGTCACGCCATAAATCATACTCTTATTAACCCGTGGGCAAGTGAATGTAAAAATCGCATCGGCCTCAAGGGAGCTGAAAAACACAAGGCCGTTGTTCTTTTAGCCTTCAGCCTGCAATCACCAACAGATGAGGCTCAGGATTTATTGCCGCCTCTAAAGAGGATGTAACACTTTCGGTCTTGCCGGCTACGTTTGAGTTACAGCGCAGATTTCTAGCGCGTTAAAATGAGCAAAACTAAAACCCTATCCCAATTTATGCATGCATCAGTCCTCTCACATGTGTTGTTTAGCTAAATACTGCAGAAAAGAGCTCCTGATTATGCCTAAAAAACTGTGTTTACCAGGTTTTTTTATATCGTTCTTTCAGTTTTATATTCATAAAGTTTGATTGACCCTTCATTTTATCTCTCCTCTTAACAAACCAGTCGAACGAGATCAGCAAATATGCCGAATATATTCAGAACCTCAGTGATGTGCACAAGTAAACGGAGCACCGTTCGTTTTGTTGAGGGCTCGCCCACCCCGGTAGCCTTATCAGCACGGACAGAGACGTCCGTAAAGACGTCGGAGCAAAGCTCACAAAGGCGCAGGGTGTCCGTTCCGGGCTCCGGTCCAAATTCTGGAGGTCTGAACAACACGGCCCGGGAGCAGAAAGGGCTGGCGTGTGGTCACCGCAGACTTCAGCCAGAGTTCAGACTGATGGTGGTCAGAGAGCTTTGAGAGTTCCATTCGTTTAACAAGTGAAATCCTGATTTTGTGATTTGGTGGTGAACTCTAAAGCTTTTAGACCAAGTCTGGGCTTTCACATGAAGGATTTCCATGGAGAAACTGGAGCCGTGACCCCACAAAATTGAGCTCAAAGGTGAATGTTCATCATAAAAACAACGACGAAGCTTCCAACAACCTGTGAAAAGCTCAAAAAAGCTCAAAAAAAGCTAATCAAAAGCTCATAAAAGCTAATCAAAAGCTAATCAAAAGCTAATCAAAAGCTCTAAAGATGAATCATCCACAAAGCGTGCAGTCTAAACCGCCAGTCGGTCAATTGTTGTGCCATCCTGATCAGATCAAAGACATCAGAGCTGTCTGCAAATTAAAGAAAGAAAACTTTAAGAATCAAGCTTCCAGTTGTGTCTCTGTGAGTGGAACTCGGTCCACGGTCCAGCGGTCGCTGTAATCCGGGGCCAGTTGTTAAGCAGTTTTGTCTGCTTGAAGGAGTTTAGCTTGCCTCTTTAATTCCGTTTCACGCGCAAACCCCGACCGACACACACACCTTCCTACCTGCCAATATATCACAGCCCCCAGGTAGGAAGATTGATGGCATTAAATTGCTTCTATCCAGGTTTTTTTTTTTTTTATCAGGATTTACAGGCGCCGCTGTACCCGCTGCTTTCCAGCACCACTCCCTTCCATAAATCACGCTTTTTCACCTCACACACACACACACACACACACACACACACACACACACACGGGTGCACCACGCACCCCTTCGCTCACGTGCACGTCCGTGCACGCGCACCCAGACTTTGGGATGTGGCCGTAACAAGATGGATGACCTCCCTGTCGCCTGGCGCCACACACACACACACGCGCACACACACACACACACACACACAGCGGCTCAGACGGGGCAACACGTGTACATTTTTGACTCCGTAATGGAAAATGTCAATCTCTGTTGATGGCGGGGCCCCGGAAACACGGCCGTCCCCCCCCCCTCCCTTCCACCTATCGCTCTCATTATAGGAAAATGTCACCTCATTTCCAGAGAACACGTCGGCTGATTAATTTCTGAAAAGGGGGGAACGAGAGACACGGGGACGGTTGGCGGGAGAGAGGTGGCGTCTGTCCTGGAGACTGTCGGCCATGTTTTTTTTTTTGTTTTTTGGGGGGGGGGCCGCAAAAGTTTGTGTCCACATCCCAGACCTCCTTCTGCCTTGCTATTCTGATAAACTATTGGAGATTTCTGTCTTTTTCTTCTCTCCCAGTTGGAAATATAAGAGATGTTGAAATAAGTGGCTTTGTTTAACCCTGTAATGCCAAATGTGTCATATTTGATATACACGGTTTCTGAAATGTTTTGCGTCTGACACCTTTTGCATAATTTAATGGTAAAAATGTCGCTAAAAATCCTATTGTACACAATCAGATACACCTGATAACAGGGGGCCGAAGACTACACAAAAATAATCTTGACTTATCGCATAGTAATAAATTATTAATATAAAAAACTTTATTTTTGTTTTTGCTTTTTACATATTTTGTTAAAAGGCCAAATAAACACTTAAAACAAAAAAAAAGTAATTTTCTGTTTTGTTTTATTCTTGGATCAGGTTTTAAAGGGTTAAAGATCCCTCTGGATAGACTTTGCACACTTGTTGATTCAGCTTCTATTTAAAGGTGAATGCTACTGTTTAAATCTCTTCCTCCATCTTGTACAGAGTTGCTTCAACAGCCTGTCATGTGACCAGACGGTGACAGAAAAAGGGCTGAAAGAGCACGCCGTCAACCCCGAATGTGAACGATCCTCTTTTTTTATCCGTCGATGTTTGGCTCCTCTCTTTGACAGCAGGGTGTCTTTATCCTGCTCTCAGTCCTGTCCATGTTCTACGAATTAGACCGTCAAGCCAGATCAGGGCTCTGTCAGAACTTTTCTCATTCTAATTTTTTCTTCCTTCTCTAAAAATTCGACGGAGACGTTTGGGCTGATAGCAAAGACATCCACCGGCAGAAAAAAAACAGTTTTCCAGACATTTCAAAACCTGAACTCAGATGATTAGATTTCTTTCATCTGGCTCTCTCGCATTGTTGTGTTTGTCAGATATTTCCCAATTCTTAAACTTCAGGAAATGTCCACGTCTGGGCTCGTTCTGAGAAAAAATACGATCAACTAATTCTTGTATCGTTCATTTTCTTCCTTTTTGTCTACGGAGAAACGGTTTCTATGGTTTGAATCTTTGCAACAAAAAAAAAACAAATATAAGGGAGATTTCTGAGTTCTGTCTGAGATAAAAAAAACAAAGCCAATAATTTGAGGAATCCTGGGCTATAGAAATAAAAATCAACCAAAAAGAGAGGAGCATGTAAATCTTGTTTCTATTTGATTTCTTTATAAGTTGTTTTTTTACCCTGCATGTTGTTCCACAGGTGTGTTTTACAGATGAAATGCTGCATTCAAACAGCTGTATCTCCGCCTTTTAACGAATATGGACACTCTCAATACGCGAACATGTCGATTTAGCTTAGCAGCGTCCTCTGCAGCGGTGCACTTTTTTGTACCTTTTCCAACTCAGCGCCCATGTCATACAAACTGAATGTGCCTCTAAAGTGTGTCTGAGGACACTCAGAGAGGACTAACTAGAACCATCCTGTAGAAAAAGGAACTGAAGGCAAAGTGCACCAAGCTTGCAGCTCCAGATGTTCAGGGTCTGAATAATTCTGCGTCCAGCATTTTTTATTCATCTTTGTCAAAAAGCTTCTCTGTGAAAACCCTTAGATGGATCTGGTAAACAAGGCATCATTAAACATCATTACGCTTTAGAGGCCCTTTACAAATCTTGACAGGATTCCTTTAAGAGCTGCAGATGAGTCAGGAATGGAGATGTTTGGAAAAGAAGAGAAATGGGGTTAAAAAGGCAAACTTGGAGAGATGATGCGGGAGCAAACAGAAGAGGCAGAGACAAGTGTTCTACAGCTGCTAAATAATTAGAATCAGATACAGCGTGGGCATTCTCCCGCCCGGCCTGTCACAAACTGGATAATGCAAACAAATGTCCCTCAAATTGAAAGCTGCAGGACAACAATGGAGAGCACACACACACACACACACACACACCTCAGGCCACCAAAAAGACAGCGTTTGCAGTCCAAATTATTCTGTGATGACACTCTAATTTTTTCCAATTTAAACGGTGATTAAATCCCACGGCTGCTGTTTTTTTGTTGTTGTTTTTTTTTTTTTTACAACCCACCACGCATTGTGCGTATTTGTGTCTGAGAGCTCAAATTGAATTTTGAATAAACGTCCCCCTCAATGAAAAGCAGAAGTTCCCTCGGCGTGGTTTTGAATACTAAGAGCTATCGTCACGAAGAAGAAAAATAACCTTCACAATCATTACTGGCCTAACGCGGCTGTTAACGAACATCAGTTGTGGCTTTAATTATCCGTATCACAAATAATAGGAATTTCCCATCTTCCAAGTGAAAGAACGAGTTTGCGAAAAGCAACTGGAGGAATAACTCGACAGCAGCTGTGATGGAAATCTGAAAATGTCTCCCGTTCGGCTCTCCAGGGAAGACGGGATGAAAAATTAAACTGAGCTCAAATATAAAATGGAGACAGAAGCGAGTGCTGAGCGTCAGTTCACCGAACCCGAAGGCTTTGGGAATATCGTTATCCGATTTACGAGTGGAACTTCCCAAGTTCGGTTGAAGTGGATCTGAAGTTGTTCCACACCTCGATGGCGCCGTTCCTTCTCAGATGCCTTTCAGGAACGTATACTTCATTTAAAAATGCGTCTCAGAAGAAAAATTCCCGTGCTACAGGGAGGCTTTAATAGCCGGTAAATGCACACATTCCATCACCCAAGATTTCCCAGCAGAGCTGTTCACTGTATCGGAATGATCAACGCACGCCATTTTACTCCTCATTGTGGGCTGGATTCTTCACGTCGGCTGAATGAAGGAAAAGTTACAGTTTAATCTTTAGTTCTGAAAGTGGGTCAGCAGCTTAAACACTAACCTCCATGGAAACGTAGAAAAATAACTTTTTTTTTTGCCTCTTTTTCTTCTTCTTCGTGCTGTCGATACTCATTTGTGTGGCCGTTCGACTTTGATTTTTTTTCAAAGGAGAATGAATTTATGAAATCACAAAAAAGTTAATATTACAAAGTAACTTTGAAGAGAGCTGAAACAAAACACAGTTTTACCTTATTCACAATATAAACACACTTATTTCTTGTTTTTATTCACATTCAGATTTATATTTTTAAAGACTGTATTTTTCAGTTTTATCATTCTCTGTCCTATATTTTTATTTCTACATTTTATTTTATTCTTGCTTCTCATAGAAGTGTTGTGTTGTGCACTAAACACCAAGGCAAATTCCTTGTAAGTCTGAAAACCTACTTGGCAATAAACCTGATTCTGATTCTGATTCTGATTCTGATTTGATATTCAAGTGGGCCCCCAAAAGCCAGACAGAATGACTAAAAGGAAGCAAAACATAATTGTAGTGCACAAAAAAACCCTAAAAACATTAAAAAAAATCTCTTCAACATTCACTCACTCATGTCTGAAGTCCCAATAGGAGCCCTGAGATATCATAAATGAGATATAATAAACTTTTTCCTGTCTCCATTTCATCGAAATAATCTTTTAGTGTCACATGTACAAACGTTTTGAACTGCAGTGTGAGGAAAAGTTGTTGTTGGGTAAATGATCCACTAATTATAGTGACTGGTGACGGGAGGGCTTTTTATTTGGTGTCAGCCTCCCATGTTTGTCCTGTTTCTGTGGCTCTCAGTGCTATGAGGATGACACCCCCGCCGAAAGGGCAGAAAGCAATTACAAAGTGCACAAATCGTTCCATTTGCACTTGTTACGCAGACGCGCGCGCCGAGGCCGGCTTGTTTCCGTGGTGTTGATTTGTTTTTCTTATTTTAGAAAAATCAGCTGGGCTTCCCTCCTGAACCAGATCTCATTTCCTGACACTTCCCCCCCCGGGAACGCTGCGCGCACATGTCCGGTGGCGCGTTTGACCGGAGAACAACAATCCCAACAGGCACCAGATGAAATGTGTTTACCCCGTAAATGATTCATACGATGCAAAAATCCCATTTAATTGAGATTCAAGATGGATTTCTTCATTTTATGATCACAAAAAAAGCTAAATCCCATGTATTTCTATTCCCCAGTAACGTTAATTATTTGTTTCGACAACTGTTTCTCTTCATTTACTTTATTATTTCTGTTTTTTCTGTTGTTTTTGCTCCTCTTCCTCATACAACACGTTCATTTTGACGTTGAATTCCTCTCAAATCTGAGTGGAAACAATATAAGGCGACACACTGCATCAGGTGTCTGTGCAACATGTCGCATTTCACCACTGAAGCTGTGTTTATCATGTTTTTCAACTTCACTTTAACTCTCGGTTATTCACAAAAAGCTCTATAACATCATGCTCGGCACCAGCCTGCTCACATGCTCACATCAACTCATATTTCATCGAATTTCCTGATATTTAATTGGCAAACCAGTCGTTTCTTTATTCTTCGTGACACAACTAAGGCTAAAATAGAACACTTTTCTATATAAGAACCATCCAAACTGACCTCCCTCTAAAGACTTGACATGATATGAGAACTCTTTTTGCGTTTACCACTGAGAGGACGGCCATTATTGGCTCTGTCACAGGACGTTTTTGTCGGGAGACGGCAGACAGAGGCCGTCTTTAGCATTCGCACAAATGATCACTGCTTGTCATTCGCCCGCCGAGGACGGCGTCTGACACGTTTTGCTCGCCGCATCGCTCCGTCTAAAATCCATCTTCCCACTTTCCTTTTCCCCCTCTCCTTCCCCCTCTTTTCACCTCCTTCATAATAGGATTCATAGATCCGGAGACATGTCCTATTCAGTCCAGACAATGGGGGACTTTCAACACCCACAAGGAAGAAATAAGGACTCGGAAAGAAAATGGGACTTTCTGAATCCGTGTCGAGACTGTGTGTGTGTGTGTGTGTGTGTGTAGGTGGGCGTGTGTGAGAAATCTCACAGGGGTGTTGTGAAAAAGCTGCAAAAAAAACACCCGATGAACACACAATAACACGTCCAAAGTGCCCCGGAAACCCGGTGATATCGTCACAGGTGACTGGCCAATATGACAAATATGAGGAGACGGGCTATAATGAGAAACATGGAAGGGAGGGGAAGTGTGTGTGTGTGTGTGTGTGTGTGTGTGTGTGTGTGTGTGTGTGTGAAAGCACACAAAAAAAAAAAACAGAAGGAAAACCTGTAACTCACCAGAACTAATATCCAGACCACTCAGAGAGGAGGTGAAGAGCAATTCTGGGCCCCCCTGACTTCCAATTATAAGTCCATTTGGTCACGGATATTTGAGTCGAAGGCAGATTTGAATATTTGGAAACTGGGAGAGTTTGTTCCTCTCTCCATCGCCGCGCGACGCCGATCGATTTCTCATTCCATAACTTTGGAAACCGCCGGGGTCACGGCGAATCAATGAGTGGGCCTTTTTTTTCTCACGGATGGGAATGAATAATTATCCCAACTCTATGAATCAGAGAGGGCGGGGGCGTGATTTATTCATGCGTTTGTTATTTTATTGAGGCTGCGCTCCATAATGGAGCTGTAACGAATGAGATGAATGCTGACGGCTTAAAGAAACACCGAGTGTGAGATGAAAGGAGAGGGGAGGCCGCCTGTCAGGACTGATTGAGTCAAACGCAGTGATGGAAAGAGGAGATGGATGTTACAGTTTTGTCTCTTTTGTATTGCAGTCAGACAGCACCACGGAGAAATGTGAACGTGAGGAGAGATACAGGCCTGTAATGTAAACAGGATTTTTTTAAAAAATGACTTATTATTAGCCTCAGAGCCTGACGCTATTCGGCTTAGTCATTTCTAACACCTGAAAAGAATAAATAAGGGAGTTGACATGTGGCGTCAATGATTTTGAACTGTTCCGTCCATTTGCTGATGTCTGATTTGTCGCTATAGCAACATGAGAGTGAAAAATAATCAAGTGATAGCTGTTAACAGTGGGAGTTTTTTTTTTTTATCACCGACTACTTTCAAATTCCACAAATTGCCTCTTCAAATTTCGCTTTTCCTTTGAAAAATAAAAAATAAAACGTGCCAACAGCCAAACCCTGCAGAACAAATAAAATAAAAAGGTCAACAAAAGTGTGGCTGATGACTTTTGACGTTAGAAAACTCAATGAGAACTCTTGGTGGCATTAAATCTCCATCTGGTGTGTCTGTTAGCTTAATCAAGCTGTTTTTACATTATGCAAAACGTGGGAATTATGGAAGTCTGTGCACGGGTGCAGCTATTAGTCCATCTTTGGTTGTGTAAGGAGTTGCTGTTACGTGTTGAGCAGCTTTTAGCCCATTTGCAAGGTGTGTGTTGCTTTGGGATACCTCAACACTTTGCATTTATTCACATTTATTCACATTTCTACAAGCCTGTTAGCATTGTGTTAGAATTGGGCTATATTTACTCACTTTAGAATGTTATGCTATCAGATAATTGTTTTATTCTTACTAGAATTATATACTCCTGTGTTGAAGTCTCTGGGTGTGCTCTATACTTCCTTTACCTTTGACCTGAATAAATTCCATTTGTACTTTTGATCTATGGTTTATTTTCAGGCTTCCAACAAAAGAATCGGGCTCACAATTGTAATAACATCTGTAATTCCCATGCAATAACCCGATTAGTTTAAAATTCTTATATCAGGCAATAATGTATTTTCCTTATGTGAAATATTTCTTCAAATGTGGTGAAATGAGAAGCAATACCAAAATTGATTTCTACACATTTTCAAGTTTTGTGCAGCCTAAAACGAGAAAAATCCTGTTTGGAGTGATGGAATAAAGGCCTATTTTCAGCTGTGAGGAGTTTTATCCTCACCGAACGCACATGGAGCGTTCAGTAACTCAGTCTGGGTTTCAAAAGGGCCTTGAGAATAGTCCCCTATATATCCTCGGATATGGCTTACCCAGCGTTCAGGCGAAAAAACTTCCCGTTTCATCCGAGTTTCATCTTCATGGCTCCTCTGGGACGTTTAGATTTACTTTTTTCATGCCACTTAAGAGCCCTCTGCGCCTTTTACTATTCCCCTGCCAGATTTCTATTGTGGAGATTTTTTCTTCCCCCGCCGTCTCTTCGACTTTTCTCTGACATCAGCAGGAACAGAGATCCATGTTCACCGTTCAGTAAGTCCGAATGATGAAAAGTGAAGCAGTTTGCTTACCTCCCGAGGGAATGCATGGATGATCACACCCGATGACTAACGCTGACCTGTATTGATCACAGTGGAGACGAAACCTTTTAGCGCGGTCTAACCGAAGGGAGGCCCGTGAAATCCGGAGAGTGGCCGCTTCTGCTGCAGAGAGACTGTTTGCGAGATATCATTATGGTCCGGCCTCCCTGTTGACAGCTCTTAGAATCAGGAGGCTTTTTTCTCTCTGCTTCACTGAGTCATATTCAGATGGAGAAAAGGGCGGACAAAAGCCAGGAGCCGCGCTTGATTTGTGCATGTTTCTCAGCCTGTTAGCATCACACACACACACAGAGAGATTCCTCCTTTCTGAAGACTCTTGCTGCTGGAAAACGCAATCCAAATTCCAGTTTTCTTTCGTTTAGATTGAATCGAATCCCGCGGGCGAGCGCACAGAGGAATTAGCCTCAGCAATCGATCTCCACCGGGAGATTTCTCAATATATCTTCCCCTGTGGTTCTGGTAAAGATGCACAATTCAACGCGAGTGTTTGCAAAGGATTCTGCTTCAAGGAGCCGTGGAAAGACTATGGAGATGGAGTCAAGATGGAGTCTTTATAAGCCTTCACCAGGAAGCTGTCCGCATTGTGACGGATCACAATGGGTTTCCTAAAAGCCGCAGAGTTACGAGATACATCGGATAATGTAACGTTCCCCTCATTCCGCACAGTTTTATTCATGTGCACTTTTATATATATTCATTTCTGATGTTTTGAACACATTTGTTGTATGTTTCTTATGTTTTCATGTTGTCTTGATCATGATAGTCTCCATAAAGTGTCCTTGAGTGGCATGAAAGGAGCTTTTTTTTAAAAAAAAGTTTTATTATTATCATTATTTCGTAGAAGCGTTGTTACTCAATGCAAACGGTGGGATTTATTTGCGGCTACAGCGTTTTTAAAGATCGTTTCTGTCCAAAATCGCCGAAAAAGGGGGAAGAAAGGAGCAGTCGGTGTGTTTGTAAGAGCAAAGCTCTTCAGAAGAAGATGACGGGGCCTCTGTCTGTCATGTCAGCAGTTCTGTACTCTCAGAGGACCACAGCCCTCTGCCAAGAGAGGAAGAATACGCGTTTAGAGTCGTAAACAGAAAAGGACTTACGTAAAAATGTGAATTTAATAATGTGAAAAACCACTGACCATTGTTTTCAGCCTGTCAAACCTTAAAATAAGAATGAGGGAAAGGCAGAAAGAGCTCGATTCATGTCTAAGAAAGCAAAACTCTAATTCAGTGCCAGAAAATCTCGTCTTGTAAGGACACAGCGGACCTAATTATGCTCATCAAGGGATGCTTTCCTCTGTGTAGAGACTCAGTTATACGCGTCCAAACATTCATTGTCAAGATAGCGCTCAGAAGTGGCACTTACTCAACATTTGATAACAAAATTTGTTGATATAATATTGACGGTTTAATCAGTTAGCTGTCAGCTGTGTCCTGAAGAGTGTGTTTACAGATGGTGTGAATTAATTAGACTTCAAAGGTTGTGAAGAGACTTTTTTTAATGGATGAATGCTTTTACATTCCGGTTACATGCGTTTTACCACCAACAACACAACCAGACAGCAACTCTGAGATGTGAAAAAAAAAAGGTTTATGATTGGGTTAATTCATTTGGACAGTTAATTCCAACCTTGTGGCATTCGAGAAGGATTTTTATGTTGACTCACACAGGTGAGGAAACAAAAAAGGAAGTTTAATTCACGCATTACACTGCGTTGGGTGCTTGTTGTAGTTTATGATTCAGCAGAACTGTTAATTATGCATGGAGGGCTCCGGCATCATTATGTAGAATTAGCCAGACAAAAGCATCACGGCAGAAAAATGGAACCAAACAGACAGAAGAAAGAAATGGAGTCGAGACCCAGTGTCTTTTCTCATAACATTGTTTATTTTTAGTTTTATTGGCTTCATACAGAGAAACTGCTGCTGAAAATCTACAATAGTATACAGGAGGCGTACTGCCGCCGTCTGAGGGAGTTTTTTTGGCGTAGAATCGTCGTTTGGTTCGAGCCAGAAGCTACAGTTCGTTCCTGTTGTCCACACAGAGTCTTTACTGTACATATATACAGTGATTTATAATGACAACTGATCAATAAGACCACATGGTTTTCAGGTCCTGCACAGTTGTCTTGTTCAAACCATGCAACACACACCTTATCTCTGTGATCAGGACCGCTGTCACGGACTTGAATTCCATATCTTAACTCCTCTGATGAGTTCCTTAAGTGAATCAGTGCTATTGTTTTGCAGAACCAGAAGAAGTTAGATAAAATCTGACTGATGGTTTTAATGTTGTGGCTGTCCAGCCTCTCCAGGTATGAACACTCGCTCACTGTTATCAACCCATACAGAGACGTCTTGCTTTAATAGAAGGAAGTAGCTTAACACTTCATGTTTTTTGTAGTGTGTGTGAGCATTCTGCCTCATAAATGTTTGCCGTTCGAAGAGTGTGTTCTTGTCCCTTTGATCCAAAAACAAAAAAGTACTGGCACAGCCCCCTTGCATCTGTCGCTAGGCTCTTTTCCAAACGCTTTCACAGCCGTTCGATGTCCCTGTATTTCTTCCTCAGGATGGAAACCTGGTCTCTGAACAGCACCGGGTCCAGCCTCATCTGGGAGTGCACTAGTGGCATGAAACCCAGCCACTTAGTGAAGGTGTTCATACAGGTCTGTCGCTGGGAAAAGTGGTCGGGGTCGGCCCAACGAGATGACTTGGAGCCCTTGGGTTGGAAAAATAAAGAAAGGGAGAGATTTCAGGTTTTGAGAGTGATTGAAGAATCAATAAAAATACATTATGTACTTAACAAGTATGTTTCAAGAACAGATTTGGGAGAGCAGTATGACTATAGCCTCAATTAGATCTGAGAAACCTATTTCATGCGAACCTCCTTTCAAACCCAAATGAAACTCTGGATAAGAAACTGTGTGGAATAACACTCTATTACGTGGCATAACACTCACATATGTGGCAAAACACTCTCATATGAGACATAACATTCTCATATGTGGCATAACACTCTCGCATGTGGCATAGCACTCTCATATGTAGCATAACACTCTCATATGTAGCATAACACTCTCATATGTAGCATAACACTCTCATCTGTGGCAAAACACTCTTGTCTGTGGTATAACATTCTCATATGAGGCATAACACTCTTCCATGTGGCATAGCACTCTCATATATGGCATAACACTCTCATATGTAGCATAACACTCTCGTATGTAGCATAACACTCTCACATGTGGCATAGCACTCTCAGTTGTGGGATGACGCTTTCGTATGTGGCATAGCACTCTCATATGGGACATAACACTCTGGTTTGAGTGCCATAATACTCTCAGTTGAGGGATGACGCTCTCGTATGTGGCATAGCGCTCTCATATGGGACATAACACTCTTGTCTGAGTGGCATAACACTCTCATATGAGGTTTGTCCACGCATTCTGAAGTCTGACCTCCATCCATCATCAGCAAAATGCTTCAAATGAGGACAGATTCAGTACTCACTGTGAGTTTATGAGAGTAAATGTAATCAATGCATAAATAAATGCGTTTCGCTAATATCCGCGGTAACGTGACGCAACTCTCTTCCAGGCTCACACAGATGCCCGTCCCTCTCTGTGGCTCCGGGATTACTCTTTCACACAATCAGCCCCTGCTGCTTTGGTGCCTCACCTGCTTATCTTAGATGGGCAGCAGCCAGAGGGGACGGAGGTTGAGCCCCCGGGTGGCTGCAGGGAGATGAGTTGGAGATGGAGTGGCTAAGGGCAAGGTTGAGGGCAGCAGACCCTTTGATAAGCTTTGGCATCGGGGTTTGGGGATTGATCTTACGGCAGCTGAGGCCGCTGGAGGTCGGGCAGGTAATTAAACTACGACAAATCGAGTGACATGAGCAGTTTTGCCTTTGATGGCACGGCGCTCCTTTGAAATCGAAAAGCCGGACAACGACAAAAGACGTCATCAACAGCCATCGTTCGGTTTTTAATTCATTCAAAATCCGAATCGCCACAGAAAGATTTCAGCTCCTTCCCTCTTTTCTGCGAAATATTCCTCTCTGCTGTCGCTCGGAGCGCAGTCACAAATCAGGGGCAAGAAAGGGGGGAGGCAGGAAAAGAGAAGGGAGTGAAGGCGGGGGGTAAATCTAGGTTTGCTGTGCTGCCTTCACAATTAAGACATTAATCACTGAGTCCATACTGCCGAGTCATCGTCCTGCCTGTGGTCAGGCTATCAATCAGAAACTGACATAAGGTTGGCCACGTGGACACACACGAGCACACACACACACACACACGAGCACACACACACACACACACACACGGGAGCACAAACTACATGCAGAAATCTCTCATTTCAAAAGGTCATGGGGTCTTTAGCTTGAAACTTTCCCACTAAAATTTCAAAGAGGCAGGTATTTTATGTTAATCCACTTTTCTAAAAATGGAATTCCAAATAATCCATCTTCTATAAATGTTCACTCTTCACTCTTTAACTGTGCACCTACTGTCTAACGCTCTGGAGGTTGGGATGGGAGAAAGTCTCTAGAAATGTTAGTGCTAACCCTGATCCTAACCCTAACCCAGTGCCATTTTCATTAACCATAAATCATGTCAACCCTTTCAAGAGGATCTCAACATAATAATATGAGCATGCCAAAAACCCTTATTTCCTGACTAGAGGAAGAGATGAGAACCCCAACATCTTTCTGACCAAGTCATCCATAACAAACTCGTTTGGCTCACAGAATTTGATTTGATTTCTGATTTTGTCTGCTGAAAAATCATTTGGATCTTTAGAATCAGTCTCCCTGCTGCCCTGGGGCTGCAATCAGCTACCCCATCACCCCACTTTGCCACATGGGCAGCCATGGCAAGCCTGGCCATGTCTGACGTCGCTCCAAAATCCAGCCGGCTGCCATTCCCGATCAACGTTTCGCTTGAATTCCACAGTGATGAACGCACACATGTGCCTGCTGCTCAGTAGGGGATGTACAGGGTTTTTCACACGTAAAACTCCAGTAGCTATTATGAATTCCTCATTTGTTGTCTAACTATTAGAATGCGTTAACACTACTGTTTTTGAAGTAATTCTAAGGACTTGAGAATGTAGACCCATGGGGGAAACAGACATTAAATGGGGATAAAGGAGATGCCATCCTCTGAACAGAAGAGTCTGCATTACCTGGGACATCATAGTTTCCTTGTACTGCTTCTTCTGCGTGACTTTGATGGGCGGCTGTTTGGTGACGGCCGACACCAGGAAGTTCATCAGGATGTCTTCGCAGTTGGCCATGCGGTCCACCGTGGTCAGCAGGCTGGCCGGGACGTAGTGAGTGAACAGGTAGTGGTAGTATCTGTTAGACAGAAAGAGAAAGTCCGCTCAACGGCCTCCATCCCGGTCCCCTTCTCCTCTGTATGGTTGTTGTGTTGCTCCCAGCAGCATGGGAGCACTAGATCACTGTCAGGTCTATTACCTCCCTCCCAAGGTCTGCCCGCTTACACACCAACACACACACACACACACACGATGCGCTCACCTTCTCCAAGTCATATTTCCTTTTTTTTTTTTTCTCTTTCGGCATTTGAGTGTCTACATAACAGAGGGCTTAAGAGGTGTATTCAGCAGCCTAACAATGGAACAAGAAAGCTGTTTGTCTGCGTGACAAAGATCCTAACCGGAACACTTTCCCGGGTTCAATTTACCACTCGGCTTTATACTTGATTTGCTCATTTCTTATCTCAGTTGTCGCATTTTCGGTGGACTTTTTTGTTCACTTTATGAGAGGAAAAAGTCGTACAGAAAGCTTATATTGTCCCGTTTCATTTTTCTATTACATTTGTGAAAAGTAATGACGGGAATGGAACTGGTGAGAGATGATTTTGAATGGGGGCTGGAGCTTTTAAGAAAGGAGAAGGTTTTTTTGTAACACGTCAACATGAGAAAATCTGCTCTGTAAGGCAAAACTACCAACTGTGATCATGCACAAAGTTATTAGGCAGCACTCTGAAAAGCCAGTTTGGACAAAAATGTCTCAGCAGGTGAGTCTGCATGCGTGCCAGCCTTAAAGAAAATCATGATTAATTCAAACTTAATGGCAAACCAGTGAACAGCACGAGCAGCTCGGCCTGCTTATTAAAATTCTCTCAGGTTCTTCTTTTCTTGGATCACCTCCTTTGGTGAGTCATTTCAGTGACAGAATTTGACCATATGCCCGCAAAACAAAAACTTTTTGTGAGTATTTCAGGGCTGTTTTTACCTCTAGAAAATTAAAACTCTGGCAGACAAATGAATAATACAGAAAAAAAGACTTGCTTATCCCTGTTAGTATTTTTAGAGTGCATAAAACACAAGCAATGTGTTTCTAATATTCAAATTACATTACCCTGTTTTTCATATCCATATTGAAAACAAATCTGAAAAATTAAATTTCCCTTTTTATTCTAAACTGTCTTTTGAGGCCAAATTATAGCTGTATGATGATTTAGAACAAAATGAGCTTGATTTGTAATACCTTTCTTTGTTAATCAGAGAAGGTCTGGATTTGAAATCCTGTGAAAAAAAAAAGCTACTGACCAGCAACATCACAAGATTTTAGCAAAGGTGGCTTGTACCTGTGGTAGAACGCAGCTCCTGTTAGGACCATGGAGTAATCGTTCGTCCACTTTGAAGTGTAGCCCCAGCGGGACCTGGAGCTGTCCCAGTAGTGGCTCCTTGCCGGATAACCGACAATCCGCTCTGGAAAACTTTGCCAAACGATAAAGGCAAAATCCACCTGTTTAAACAGAGAGAAGGCCAGAATGAAAAAGAAGAATCATCTCTTCTTCTAGCAATTTACTGCATTAACTAAAAGCAGGATGCATATATTGATGCGTATATTAATAACTCTGCTTCTATTACTGTCAAATTGCTTGGATTTAATTGGCTGCGATGCGAGACTTCACCACTAGGTGTCCCCAAATCTCACAAATTTGACTTTTCACGTTTATTTTTTAGTATTAACTGCAGACATTCATAGTTAGCCACGTTTGTAAGAAACTTCCTGAATGTAAAATAACAAATAATACACAAAGTTAGGAAAGTTTAGTAAAAGAAATACCTTTAAAAAAACGGATGCCTTCCAAAAATAATCAGTAAAGAGCACATTTGCATTTTCATTCATTTCTCAAGAAAAAATGTTTCCCCATTTTGTTTACAGCTTTTGTTTCAGTGATACCAGAGGATGACTCACTGGTACTTTCAGTCTGTGGTGAGTGGCATTTGCCACCTTTAATGTAACCAGATTGGACCAGGTCTCTTTCTCCATTTTCCTCCCTTACTGCCAACTTCCCCAATAAAGAAAAAAAAAGCTGGTGTGGAATTGTCTGGAGCACCTGGTGTCCTTGAAGAAGCCTGAGCTACATGACAAAGACCCTCTTCTGAATTCAAAAACAGCACTGAGACACGCAGGCAGACACACCGGAGAATAAGGGGGATCAGCACATAATGAAATACTTGGTTATACACACACAGACACACACACACACACCACCTCAAGAACCCAGACAGAAAATTAATTACCAGAATAGCGCAGAGATGAAGGGGCTGAAGGAGGGGAGAGCAGCCAAAGTGGATATTCTTTACTGATAGCTCCTGGCTTCTGTCATGAATAGTGTGAGCAATTACTGTAAAGCAGCAGCTCCGAGCAGCGAAAGGTTGCAGCTGCCATTCTCATCCCCCCCCAATCAGCTGACACGCAGGTGCTGCGTCTCCATGTTTTCCGTGCGGGAAATGCGATTTTGCCATAGGAGATTAAAAGGTGAAATAGCACAATAGCGAGTGACAGAACACAGATCGTAGCACTGATCGCCTGTCCCACCTAATTAGGGTTCAAACAGATCGGTTTAAGTTGGAGGGTTTAGCTAATTGCGCCCTTTTTTTTGCCTCAAGAAAACCACTGATCAGTTAGGCTAATTTGGAGAAAAGGGGCCCCAGTCTGATGGGAGGCGCCTTCAATTGTTCTGCTCAAATATTCGATTATGAGGTTTTAAAAAACTTCATTCTGTCTTTTCAGTGCACCGGCAGCTTTTTGGGAATCGTCGCTCTCCGTGATGGAAACAGAAATGTGTGTGCTATACGTGCTAATGGATGCTACAAGGCCAGCATCGATCTGCAGATCAGGAGGTCAATCCGGCCCTTTCTGTTTAAAATCCCTCTTGACATTTTGGTTTAAGACGTCGTGTGTTATGAGAGGAAGAGGAGCGACGACGTGCGTTACAACCCTGCTCAGTACCGAGTCTTTTCCGATGCGTTTTGAGACTCGAGGTGTCCATCAGTGTTTATTTTTCTCACTGTCAAAAGGTTTCACTGCACTGCTTTTGCTTTTGTTCTCCTCCTCCATTTGAATGTGAATGATTTGTGGTTTTAGAGGCCAAAATGATCTGGTGTCCTACAATTTGGATGACCCCTGCAGGTTCTTTGTGAGATCAAGCTGTTACATGTCATAATGTGAATATGAATAAGGGACGGGGACGTCTTTATAGGTGTGATTTTCCTTTCAGTGAGACATTTTGTGCAAAGTCTTGAGAAACTGAAAACAACTTGTACCTGCATTTTATGTAAGGAGCCAAAGTCTTTAGCTGAAAAAGGATTTGAAAAAAAGAATAAGTAACTTTAAATGTGTCCAGAGAGCTCAGTTTTTACGCTAAACTTGGCGTTACCAAAAAATAAGATTATAATTGGAGGTTTTCCACACTTAATTTTCTCTACAGTATGTTGCATGTCCCAAATCTCCACAGAGATGGCAATCAGTTGAGATGTAAACAATGCATTTTGCATGATTCACTCACTCGTTTATGCTTTGAACCAGCAGAAACTGAAGTATCCCGATGTTACTGAAATAGTATACTAGTGGGGGGGCTAGGAAAGATATCTAGTGGCTATTTAATTGAAGACAGGCTGTAACACGTACTGCAGAATCCTCAGTATGGCTGCAAATCTGTGGAGAGAAAAGCTCTTATTCTACATCCAGCGTGCTGCAAATGCCTTTCAAAGGACGTCATGCAGCAGAAGGCATGACCACCTAATGGGATGCATAAGCTCCGTCGGGTTCTTTGGACGTATTCTTTCCCATAATCTCTCTTCATTGAGTAATCATACATTTAATGAGCCGAAACAATGTAATTAGTGAACTGGCACGGCCGTTTCCACTGAGGTATTGTAATATGAAAATTCCTAATGAAAGTGCGATGTTCGCTCATGCACAGTTTTAGTCACTCGACATATTTCATCTCCTCTCGGTGAGTCCCCGTCACCACGTTAAAAGGGCAATTACAGCAATGGGGTCAGCAAGTACAGCGAAGATTCCCTTTAGCCTCCCCTTTATGATTTCTCTCTCTTTTTCCTATTCGTTTAATAAAACAAGCAATGTGCCCGTAAAACTCTCTGTAGAAACTTCCTCCTGAAGCCGTGCTGCCGTAAACTGTAACTGTGATCCTGTTAGTATAGAGAGGGGGGAAAATTGACTTGCTCTGATCAATAAAACATCACAGAGTTTAAAGATATATTGGATCTCCTGGGCTTATTGAGTCTCACAATCCATTATAGATCACATCTTTTACAGCCTGGAAGTCTGTGGAGAAACAAGGTACTGCATGGAATTGAACACTATTAGCGTCACAGTGCTGCTGCCCTGGAAACTAAACTTTGAGCTCTAACATTTGCTTATAATTGAATAGATTCAAGGGTAAAAAGCTGTCCGATCATCTCTGTTTTCGGTCGAATGATATTATGGATAATCCATTTCAATATGTTGACAATATACCAGAAAAGGAAGGGATGACGACTTTGTTTACGTTCAATCAAAAATCAAATAACTAGGCTAACAGTTTTCCATTTAAACTGACATCCTTTATTGAATCTTATTATTTGTGTTTTCAGATTTGCCAACGACCCACCCATTAAATTCAAATACATTCAAACGATGAATCGTAAACTGGCTTCAATGCAAAGAAACTGCAGGAAAAAACTCTCATTTTCCCACAGAAATCGCACCATAACGTGACCGTGGAGCTCCCTCCACTTCTGCCACAAGCTCATTTACACTACTTAACGACACTGTGACCTGCACAAAGGAGCAGAAGCCTCCTTCTACCTTCAAAAGACAGAAAAAAGCCGATAAAATTCACAGAAAACAGGCAGCCTGTTGTGCTTTTCGCTCATGCAATCCAATTTAATCATTTTAGTGGACAAAAGAATCTGATTCTAAAAAGTTCAAGTAACCTGAGCTATTGTCGAATAACAAGTCACGACGATAAAAGGCTGCGGATCCGACAATAGACCTCATAAGGAACACAGGCCGAACCAGCTCACCTCCGAATGAAACCGACACACTCCGTGACACTTTCCCTCTTGTGCCTTTAATTTGTTTCAGGCGGCATACCGCCGGCTCGCCGCTAACTCTGCTCACATCAAAATCTTGATTAAAAAAAGGCTGAATGCGAACATCATTTCCTCTCTTTACAATGCTTCAGACAATTCACTGGTTTCTAATTTGCTGGTGAACAAATGTCAGCGCGGCAAATCACCGGGGTGTATCTCACCCCTCGCTTTTAAGTAACCAGCGGGACTTTAATCAAAGGGCTGCTGTGTGTTTTGACAGAGTAATGATACAGGCACCGAGGTAATGGCTGCCGTAAAACTACCGACTTTGCGAAACCACTTTGTTTTTCATTAAAACCAAACATATTCTACTATTTAGCTGCCTTTCAGTATTCATGTCTTGATTCTTCTTCTTTCTTTTCAGCGACTTCTACCTCTCTTTTCTCTGATCTTTCTGCCTATCTTTCTGTCTTTACCTCGCATTTGTTCACATTCTTTTTCTCTTTTAGTTCCTCTTTTACCCTCCCAGGTTTCCTTTTTTCTCACGTTTCTCTGCTTTTCTTTACTTTGTGGTCATTTCTTAAGAGTCTTAAGCATCCCCTTGTCTGTAATCTAAATTTGAGGTATTTCCTGTTGTTCTTTATCTCCTTCTCATCCTTGTAAGTTAAATTTGGACGGCCTTTAAAGGCATTTTGCAGCTTGTAGCTCGGTGTTTGCAATTCGTTGATGATAAACGGTATTCATGGCTCTGCGCGTGTTGACTGACTCATTTAAAAACGGATCAATACTGTGTTAAGATATCCCCCTCCTGCTCTGGCTGGCGCGGCCCCATGCAGATTAGAGCCGGTTAGGAAACATTTAGGTGTTTGCAGCCTAAAGAGAGCAGCATTCGGATCAGAATTTAAACAATCTGACAGAAAACATGCACGCATTCTGTCTTTTCAACAACTTTTTCAACATCTTTACAATCCAGATGTTGCAGATGAAGGCTTTGCATTCTGGGAGCGCGTCTTTCTTTCTTTCCTCCTCCTCAAACTCACCTCATTGGTGGAGAGGACCGAGTCCTCGTCCAGGCTGAGAACGGCGTCCGTATCGATGACGTCGTGCGGGAAAAAACGACTGCTCATTGTCTGCAAAGAAACAACACAGTAGTGCGTCAGAATTTGCAAAAGAAACAAAACTCGACTGGAACTCCTGAAGCTGAAAGTGGAAAAAACGCGCTTTTCTACTTGGCCCGTTCACTTCATCGAGCACCTAAATGTATCTAATTGTCCGGGGTGCATAATAATTCTGAGCCACATAAACAAACGTGTTTGTTCCCCCCCAGCTGTGCGTGTGCGGGTCGATGATCTCGCTCTCCGTGGCCTCTCGGTGACGCTTCATCAATCCGGCGCCTAACAGAAAATAGCGCGGGCCCCGATCCATTAGCCCCAAAGATGGCTGCCGCTGAAGTTATCGACTTGTAATTAGAGTGTGAATTATTCATCGGTGGTGTGGGGAACGGATGGTGAGGGGCGCAAAAACTCCCTGCTACGACTTCCAACACAGAGACACACGCTTACCAGAGAAAACAGAAGCTAGGACACGTTTGAAAGACAAGCTAATGTTTTGATTTTTGTTGATGAGTGATGGTCAGTTTTTTCTAGTAGCTGCTCGTTTTTGACAGAGTGATTTAAACGGATGTCTGTGGAGGGGGGCAGAGATGTCCGCCGGTCACTGCCGGAGGCTTGGCTGTGATTACGGACAGTGCCGTGGGCAGTCGCTGCCCCGGGGGGGAGTGGACGCACATGCCATCACGGGGCCGGACGCCTGCCGTTTAAACCCAGTCTAAATATCCCATTTGCTGTCCCTGGTGTCCGTCCAGTTGCAGTTTTTTTACACCTTATGGGTCAGATCTCGGTCATTAACTCATTCGCTGCCAAAGACGTCTATAGACGTCTTTTCAAATCCAACCGCTGACTGCCAAAGACGTCTATAGACGTCTTTTATGTTTTTCAATGCGAGTGGCTTGGGGGACGATCGGCGAAAGTTTTTCCGTAAATATCGGCTTCTAGACAGAGTATGGACTAACAAATTTACCCTCTAGGTAGCTGTGCCACTTTTGATGGGAGATTAGCATAGATTGTAAGCAAATAAAAACAAACGCAATGGTTCGCTATGAGAGAAATGGCGCCGGTGAGACGCACGTCGAAGAAGAACGGAATAAGGTAGAAACAAATTTTTTTTCCCTGATGATAGAAGAGAGTCTCCTCTTTCTTTTGGTGTGTTCGGTGTTTACATAGTCACAGCACAAACTATTCTGTGGCTCTTGAAAAATCAGTCAAAAATCTCAAAAAACTCTGGCAGTGAGCGACTCTCTGTTCTGAAAATGGCTGGCAGTCAATGAGTTAAGGGTTTCGGTCATTACCAAGAGAGCAACGGGCATTTGGATGAGAGGTGAAAAACCATCAGGATGCAAGAAGAAGAAGAGGAGGAAGAAGAAGAAGCTGACATGGACGTTCTGCAGCCTTAGACAGCTGTTTCAATAATCGTTATCAATCTGAAATCAAGACTTCATTAGAGGAGAGCAGCCTGGTAGAGAGGCCTGAGGCAGCTGGGAGCCAGAGCGACTTTAACCCTTTAAAGCCTGAGCCGGTGTCATCGTCTGGGTAACCTGCCTCCCCCCTGACCAGTGCCAATGCCTTAAATCCCGCAGAGAGTCCAACGGTATGAATCTTATCGTCATCACTTCCCTTTCAGTCACGTCAGCTCTGCGTATTTGCCGTGAGTTCAGCTACTTAAATAATTTCCCTTATCTGGGATTATTAAAGTATTTCTGATTCTGATTCTGATACTTCAAGGGGAGTCTTTGGAGATATCCAGACTTCTTTTATGCTGCATATGTTTCTAAAAATGACAGTTAAAAGTCAAAGATCTCCTAACTATCTGTAGTGCCATCGGAAATCTCAGTATCTCAGTACGAAAGAGCCTGACCAGTGGTCAAAAATCACCTCCACTGCTGTATTTTTTAGAGCAGCAACACACGTTTTTGTTGTTTCTAGACTTCTCTGATACCTGGGTGTATTTCTATAACCTGTTTTTTTTTTTTTTTTTACCCACTAAAGGCAAGAAAAGGAGAGAATGCTGGCATTACCGTCAGCTTTTAGAGTGAGTGAATCAGTCCTCATGGGTGACAACTCAGATAATTCAATTAGATGTTTTAATAATCCAAATGTGAATCTCAATCATATCACATGACCTTTTTACAGGGTTAGGGTTAGGGTTAGGGTTAACCCTAATCACATACATACGTAATTGCTCATTATTAGAGATTTTCACACACAATCTCGTTGTTGCTTTTGTCAGTTTGTCAAATTATGGCAAGTTTCTTAATGATCTAAGTCAGAACATCTGTCATTCATTGTGTTGACCCATTCCATTTGATATTATGCAATTATCTGTAGTTTAATAACTGTAAAGAATTCATACTAAATGTCAAAAGTCAATAATGAAGCTCAATATTAAAGTAGAAGTTTTCAGTCGGAGTTTACGAAGACGAAAATGAGCTTGTTTGCTAGCTAACCATAACGATAACGCTGCGCTTCAATTATTCAGCGGGTCATTTCCAAACATGGATCGGCGCGCTGAGCAGAACAACCGTGCAGCACAGCGCATTTCAAAGCGTTCCCAGGTGGTTGAAGGGAGCAGAAGGTCACGCCTGCTTTTCCTGAAGCCTCCGCTTTGTGTGTGTGCGAACGCGCCCTCGGGTTTGCATCTGTGGATTCGTTCCATAATCACCCAAAACCCACTGATTATTTATGAGTGCAGCGGGGCCTTGGAAGGCCACTATTCTTGAAATAACGAGAAATCCCGCTGTGACAAAATCAGGCTTCTCGGAAACCTGCGAAGTGCGTGCGGCGAGTACAGCTGCTCCAGGGTCTGCGGGTTTTGTTGATTTTTCCTTTCATCTAACCCACAGCGATGAGCCGATCAGTCGTAGTAAATATTCAGAAGGCCCAAAAAATAAAAAAAGGGGGCCACTGTCACGCATAGCGTCGGGAACTACTGTTACATCTCATAAATATGGCTCCGAGGTCTATCTGAAGCAGGTAAATCAGCATGAAAGGATGCAGGTTCTACACTGGGAGATCCTTCCGTTTGGGTGATGATATACTCTGGTTGAAATTAAAAAGTAAAGTTTGGAAAAACTGAGGAGAAAGGGAAAAACAACGAGAAAAAAAGTCAAGATTTCATGTCAGAAAAAGATGCCGGGCTGAAAATAGACACGTACTGTATATTTTAGAAATATTTCCCCTCTGTTCGCTCCAGTATGTAGCCAGATAAAGTTATATAACTTCTATAAGTTCAAACTTTCTCACACTCCCTTTTGCAGCAGAATAACACGGTTTAAAAGTATCTCTGAAATAAGATTTCCTCTCGTCCGTGCATGGTTTATCTTTAAGTGACAGATTTCCTTTGTGATTTTCCCTTGATTTTGAGGTTTATTTCAAATCCAATTACACTGACTGATCATTTAAGAGCTGCTGCATTCCCAAAGACAACAAACGCCTTCACACAGCTGTGTGGGAAGCAGCCAGCATCAGTAGACTTTCACCGGACGTCGTTTTGAGATTTGAGCAGGTTGCTTTTCCTTTTCCGAAAAGGTTCGTCCAGAGCGTCTCAGGGAACAGAGAGAAAAAAAAACAGCGTGCTTTCTCACCAGTGATGATTGTAGTTATTTGTCTCCAGCTAATTCAAGCACACTGAGGATAAATTAACTAAATGATCTGTGTTTGACCTGCTCTTCGAGGGTTTGTTGTGTTCTGTTTTCTTCATGTAATTACTCATCCGTTTGTATTTTGTTGGGTTTTCTTTGCGCCTTGCCAGTTTAAAAAGGCTTTTTTTCTACCTGGAACTGTTGGTTTCTGTCCCTGTTTTCCTGTTCACTTGAATCAGGTTTTTTCCAGTCTACATATGGCAATAAAACACGCCTAAAAATCACATTTTGAGTTAATGAAAAGGGGAGGGGGGGTCATTTAATCAGCCGTTCTTCTTTTCATGTGATTCTACACTTTCTGTGACACGATGCAGCTAAGTGTGCCTGACATCTTACGGTAACCAAGTAAAAAGTACAAATCACCAAATTCTCAAGTAAAAATTGCAGAGTTGTCAATTAATTCAATATGTCATTATTTACCAAAACTACAACTTAAATCTTAAACGTTTTCTTTGCTTGTTTTATAGTGAGTATTTGTACTGTTTCCAATCTAAAGAAATGCAGCTTCTCCTCAACGATCTGATTGGTTGTATTTATTCTGCCAGATTTCGGATTGCGGCACGGTGGTGTGGTGGTTAGCACTGTCGCCTCCCGGCAAAAAGGTTCTGGGTTCGAATTCCCGGGGGAACCAGGACCCTTCTGGGTGGAGTTTGCATGTTCTCCTGCATCTGTGGATTCTCTCCGGGTTCTCCGGCTTCCTCCCACAGTCCAAAAACCTGCATGTTAGGTTGATTGGAGATTGGGGGAAATTGCCCTTAGGAGTGAGTGTGAGTGTGAGTGGTTGTTTGTCCTGTGTGTGGCCCTGCGATGGACTGGCGGACTGTCCAGGGTATACCCTGCCTCTCGCCCGTGGACCACTGGGATAGGCTCCAGTTCCCGCCGCGACCCCAACAGGGAATAAGCGGTATTGATAATGGATGGATGGATTTCAGATTTCCACGTTTTGATTGATTCGATTCATCTCACAGTGGATCCGTCTGTGTGTAGTTTACGCCTCATGTGGCCGCTTGCTCCAGCTTTCATGGTAAAACAGGCCTGGAGGTTTAAAATTGAGTCACTTTGAAGTAATCTTTCATAAAAAAAAAGTTAATTTCTCGTAAAGACAAGTACAAAGCGTGAGTCCTCGTGTTTGTTTTTTCCGCCTTTTGATTAAGACGCGTCTTCATCTTCCGCATCTGGAAAACCAAAACCAGTGAGTCTCTCCTCAAAGTCTGGCTCCTGTTTGGAGGCCGCTTTGGTTTTTATCGGCGCCCCACCAGTGTTGGGTAAGTTACTTTAAAAATGTAATCCGTTACAGTTACAAGTTACCTTGTTTATAATGTAATTGTAGTGTAACTTTTTCGATTACTTTTAAAAAGTAATGTAACTAATTACTTTTGATTACTTTTTTATTACTTTAAGGTTTTAATGAGTATTGACCCATGATTAATTTTAGCATGTTATTGTTAGCTATTGGCCGCAGCTAGCAGTTCAAGGCTAACGTCTTGTAAATGATCATAAACAACGTAAATAAATACATAAATAAATCGGAGACAAGGGGCGCAGCGACGGCAGGTCAGTCGTATCCGGATACAACATTTTATTATCTATACTTTTTTAAGTATCGATACTTTTGACAACCCTACTCTGAAATGTAGGACATGTCCGGGAAAAAGAGGACGTCTGGTCACCCTACAGTTGGGTATGCTAGGTAGGCTAGGCTAGGCTAGGTCATAGACATCGATAAACGTTTGTCATGCATCAACACCAATATTAGTAAATCAATACCCTTCGTCTATCAGTGAGTTGCATATTTCGCAAAGGTTTTTCTTTATATTTTTAAAAAAATGTAACTAAATTTGTAATTCTTAATATTTTCGGAAGTAACTGTAACTGAATTACATATTTTTTCATTGTAACTGTAACGAATTACAGTTACTCTTATTTTGTAATTAAATTACGTAACGTCGTTACATGTAATCCGTTACTCCCCAACACTGCGCCCCACACGCCTCGGTCTCCCCGCTGCCCGCTGGCCGCCCCACGCTGCTTTTTCCAACCCACACGCACCACGTTTTTCGGGGAAGCGAAGGCAACCAGCACACGCTTCAAAGAAACCTTCGTCCCGGCATCGCTCGCACGCAATCAGACGCCAACTCTTGCTGGGTTTCTTAGTCTCTCCCCCTTAATACACGGCCACGTCTTCAAGTCCGGGGCCCCGTCGTGCCGGTTTCCAGCTCATCTGACACAGATGAAAACAGCGGCGTCCAGCGGAGTCTGAGGCCCACATCAGAGAATAAAAGCAAGCCGAGGCCCTGTTGATGGAGCGTAACACGGAGTAGAAAACACTCATAACCGACAGCAAATTACTCACACCCCCGTCGAGACAAATGACAAACTTTCCGCGCGCGCACGTGTGTTTTATTGCGAAGGGAGGCGACGCGGCAAGTGCCCGAAATGAGATACACTCAAGAGCGTCTGTCCTGGCAGCGCATAGCTAATTACAGGAGCGCACGTCCACGTGCACGTGCACGTTTACTGTCACGGGAGGAAAACATCGGCCCGCCGTTTTCGAGAGGGAGGCATTTACATGAAAACAAACAGAAGCAATTAGGCGACAAAGCCCGAGGATTGAAGAGCAGAGGCTGACGCAGACGGATGGAGACGCCAGGATCACTTAGCGAGGGTCTGATGAAGTGGAAGTTAAAAGGTTGAGCTGTTTAAACCGATGATTGAACGAGGAAGGCCCGAGCACGTGTGTCTGCACGCTCGGTTCGGATTTTTTTTTTAAATGATCGTAATTTATAATCGAAACTCACGTCGCTTCAATTTCACCATCAAGCCTCAATTTAAAGCACGAATAGTCAGAATGTAGATTATATAGAGGCAGATTCTTCCCTCTGTGGTTTTAGGAGGTCAATTTACAGACAAAAACAACTGATTTTACACTATTTCAACATTATGAAGTCTTTAAAACTTTCCCGTATAGTTGTCATAATATGAAAGTCATTCTAAAAACCCATCTCATGAAATTTACACCTTATCCCTGAACATAAATCTGTTCAGGGATCAATCTGTCCATTATTAAGAGTAATAAGGGAGGAAATTCCATTGATCAATGGCTGCCTGGTTAGGCAGGAAGGATGGAGGGGTCATTTCTGACCATAATAAAAAAATGAAACTCCCGGTCTTGAGGATAAAAGTGTTATTGGCACACTTTTATATCAGAATTCTCAATAGTGGAATGTGAAATTTAACAGGGTCTCACTGAGTCAAGTCTACTGCTTGGAAATTAAATTTATTCAAAGGTGTTCTCCATAAATATCTGAAAGAAAAAAAGAAGAGATATATTAAAATTCTTGTCACAAGAACTAGAAAAACCAAGTGTGTGGGGGGGGGGGGTCGATATTTGCCCATGGCTGTGTTTGAGAGATATGGTCCTCTCTGGTGCCTTTTTAGGAAAAGTTATGCTGAATTTCCTGGTTTACTTGGCAGAGTGGGTCTAAACATATTCACCAGCGAGCCTTTAAGCGGGTTCTGACTCACGGTGGATTAAAAAAAGCAGCGGATGTTACCTTCGTCTGTCCTTCGACGACGGTGAGAGGCACGCTGGTGGGGGGCCACTTGTTCCTGGGGGGTAAAGGCTTGTCACAGTTCCATAACACCACGATCTGTGGTGGAGAAAAAAACACAGAGTGACGCTTAAAACCGACGCTGAGACGCCGTTTTTGGAACGATGTTCGTGAGGGACCGGGTTCCCGGTCGCTACGGAAACGGGAGGAGGCTCCTCCCCCACCTGTGCACAGAACTTGGACTTGGCCACGGCGATGATGAGCTTGACCGCAGGGGACACCTGGGCCTGGAGAGGAGACACGGCGTGGATCACAGCTGTGAACTGCTGCACCGGGGTCCTACCTGCACACACACACACACACACACACACACACACACACACACACACACAGAGGCAGCTGGCCTGAGTAAACTGGACCTAGGTTTGCTCTCTCCTGAAAGCCCGCCGTCCGTTTTATACAAATGTCGATTACGCCGACTTCTTTTCTCCATCTTCCTTTCCACGCCCAGACGAAAACGGGAATAAAAAAATTGAAAAAAGCCGACGTGGAACGGAGCCAAACTTAAATTACTGCTGTCAGTAAATGGCGTCCGGCCCACAGTGCAACTGATGACAAATTCATCAGCGTTATTGAGTTTCCATGATGGGATTTTGTCTTCTAAATACATTTTTTATTCGATGATAAACGAGCCTCCTCCCGTAATTGTATAGAGAAAAACATCACTCGTTCTACGCTAACAAATAGAAGGAGTCAGGATGATGGTGAAGATCTGAGCAAATAGACTAATAAATACACACTGATGGAGAGAATCAGACAAATAATCAGCTGCGTGTCCTCTCTTCTGGTCATTAATTTGATTACTATACAAATATCAGACAGATATCTTATGGCTATTAACTATTCAAACTACTTTTTTCTTATGTCTCATGGTCAGGGTGTGCATGTGTGCAGATTTATCGATTCTGCATATGAAAGCATATTGTTTTCCATGTTCTTTCCCTGTTTTTGTGTACATGCTGGGTTAATATTTACCCATATCAACCATACACAGTCTTGTCATTGTTGTGTTTCCCCCTCTCTAAACACCAAGTTTAGTTTTTTTTCCTGCCATGAACAACCCTGCTTTACATCTATATTTTATAGACTTTCCGCCACTGTGTTGCTTTTGATTTTGTTGATAAAAAAAAAGTGTTTTTTTCCCCCTTTTCACCTGCCAGCCTCCAGCCTGTTAGTCTGGATTTGGGTTTTCCAAAAAAAACGGTGACAACGCAGATGTTTTACGGACCGATGGGAGTGAACGACTGACACGATGCAAGTAAATAGAAAGAAATGTGGAAAGGAAAGCAACAGGGTTTAGACACAACATGACAAAAGTTACTGTAGCAACGTGCAGTTTGAGAAAAAAACTATTTCTATGAGAACTTTAAGGGGTGTAAACCTAGTTTTGAACCTCTCTCCGACGATGTAAACAGCTCCTTTTATAGTGTCAACAGGGAAATACCATCTCTGGACTTTAATTAGTCTTCTTGTCATGAAGGAAATTACATTAGTAAGAATCAAGGAGATTAATTTAAAGTGAACATGGCTTTGTAAATGTGAATTTGGACCATAAATGTGGGCCTTTTTGGTGCAAAAAACCAAAACAATCGGCTCATACAGAAAAGCTTATTTTGGTACTATAGTTTCTTTCCTCGCACACAACTTCAAACCCTAATTAAAGAAAGTCACACATCTCCCGTGTGCACTCGGCGAAGGCTGCAGAAATTCTTAACGGATAAACAAGAAACACTCTCATACGTTTAATATTCAGAACAGGCAAAGGAGGCCGGTTCTGCGGGCAGACGGCAGAGCAAGTGCTGGGGGGCGGGGGGGGTTGTGGGAATAGGGGAGTACATATCCTCACGGATAAGTGGAGTCAGAGTGCTCTTTAGTGTTGCTCTATCCATCTCTCTGACACCGGGCCCCCTGACCAGCCATCTCAGGTGGGCTTAGTGGTATTTATGGAAGCACGAATGGCGCCCTTGTGGGGGGGTCACAGAAACAGGCTCAGGCCTTCATTGGAAGGAACAACGCCGCCGTTATTATTATTAAACGACATGAACCTCCTTTATGGCATGGGCATTTGCCAGCACCGCTGTGCTAATTAGAGAAAAAGTCGATTTGAAACAGAGTCTGGACACGTAATGCAAAAAAAGAAATGAATGATTCTGGACATTACACATCTCTTTTATATTATTTATGATGCGTTGTGTGTCCCTGGAGAAACTAACTAAATTACTCAAATGATACTTAAGAAATGCTTACAGTCCTTAGGGACTCCAATAATCAAAGAATTAAACAGAAATACTAGATTCACTCTGAATTGAAATGTATCCGAATAAAGATAAATAAAAAAAGGGGAAAGGCTGAAGTATTTCAGCACCATGGAGAGAGACACTCAGTGTCTACGGTCAATTCCCACCTAGTGAAAAGTGAAGACAAAATAGAATCTGGACAAAGAACAGTTGTGTCTGCGGGGCGTTAACGGGGTCAGAAAGTCTCATCGACTCATCGGTGTAAAACATTTCAGGAATAATAGAGTACTGTAACTCTTTATTTTTCAAGCTTGGAGGTTTTCAGTAAGGCAACTGGACGTGAAGTTTTTGAGAAGACGTTTGGACTCTCATCCAAGGGGCTTTATCAGTTCTAACTGATGGTGGGGAGCACTGAGATTAATATACCGTAACAAAAGAATTGGGGGGTAAGAAACAAAACGTGGCTCTGATCCCTCCCACTGGATGGGCCACAGAGGTCACCTAGGGGAGTGTTAACGGTCTTTAGGGGGTTCTGATTGGTTGTGAAATCCCTCATCGTTATTTTTCTTTGCTTTGAATCGGGAATAACTTTTATTCCAGACTTTGAAAGTATCCTATAACCTTTAACCTCGATTTTTCCTTAATGTTGAAATGTGGAAAATCCTTTTTAGCTATTAGCATCCTAGCTGTAATTTTCTTAAACACAATTTCTATTATTATCAAGTCTAAAGAGTACAGCATATTATATATTTACCCACAATTATGTGCTGAAAAACATTATGTAATATATGAAAGTAATACAAAAAGTTTGTATTACAACATAGTCATAAAATATCTGTTGTGTTTCCAACTGAATCTATCTGTAATGTGAGTTTCTCTGAGGCACAAACTCACTCGAAGCCACACACAAACGCACAACTTTTCTCTCAAACTAAAGTAAAAATAATCGCATTAGAATATTCTCACAGACTCTTTGGCCCATATGCCTGCCGTGAGCCGGACTTTGTAAAACCAGCAGGCAAAGGTTGCCACTGCTCTGCCATCAGAAGTTATGGAGGGGCAGCAGAGTGAGACCGCCACACAAAAAGTTACTCCCCGAGCAGCAGCGGGAGCAGAAATAGTGATTTACTGCTCAGCCATAAACAAAACGGCTCCATTTCACCTTCTATCTCTCAATTCCTCCCTTCTCTCCTCCTCCTAACCTATGTGTCCACAATTCCTCAGGGGCAGACAAACATCGATCTGAGTTACGGCCCCGGCCTGCTGAGAATCGCTGTGTTCTACGTGCACGCCCACCCGGCCGTGCACACACTGTCCGCCTGCAGCTACATCTGTGTGCACTCTGCTCCACCCCGTGACATCCTCCTATATGCACATGACCGGCATCATGGTGTGGTTGGAATTTGAATCATAGCTGATATGGAGTCAGTTTATGAGCGAAATCATACAAGTTTTAGCAAGTTTTCATAAATAGAATAGATATAAATAGAATAGATATAAATTAAGAAGGATCTCACTCTGTCTTACAATTCATTTCTGTTTTTTGTTGGAATTTGGATAAGTTAGCCATTCAGTTTGGATCTATTTGTGGTTCTCTCTCCTGTTCTTAAAGGCGCCACTGCTGATAAGAAAGGCAAGGCAAGGCGAGTTTATTTGTATAGCATATTTCGTGTTCAAGATAATTAGAATTGCTTTACAAAGAATTTAAAAGCAGAAAAACCAACAAAGACAGTTAATCAACAAAATGAATTAGAGTTAAACTGTTAATTACAGTTAAACAGAAGCGTTTTCAGCCTGGATTTCCTAACGCTTGACCATGCTTTGTCCGTCCGAAAACTATCACAAAAGTCCTGCACGAAACTCCAACTTCTACTCGTTTATCAGAGGATGTGAAACCAGCTGTTTTCTCATTGAAAGCAAATTTCAGTCAAATGGGAAACATTTTCTGTAGTGTTTCAGGGAAACATTACAGAAAAGACCTCAGGAATTAGTTCAATAGCGTATGGTCCAAAGAGCAAATTACTGGTCAAAAAGTGGAAAAATCAGACGTATTTGCAAACAGATTTGTCTTTTTTCTGCAAAAGTTTTTTTTTTTTTACACATAGAAAATGTTTCACATAAACTCAGGAATATTTGTCCAATTTTTTAAATTCAGTGTCATGTTTCAAATGTATGGTTTCAAGTTAAACAGAGATAAATCGATCACATAATCAATCTACTGATGGAGGCTTGTTCCCCTTTAGAAACAAAAAGGACTTACCCAGTATGGCGTAGTAGAAAGGGAACTGAGCAGGGTCTGCTGAGTACTGTGGGAGGGCGTACAGACCACCGGGCAGGGAATTCCACAGCAGCCGGTTTCTGGACACGTGGGACTCCACACGGTCCTGGATGATCTGCAACAGGTCATCCTGGGTCATTTCACTAATTCAAGATTAAAAAATTATTTTGCATCTAAAAGAGCATCAGGACAAAAACAAAACCATCTTTAATTTCCTGGGGGAGTCTTCCCAAGGGATCAATAAAGTACAAGTCTAAGTCTACGTCTAAGTCTCAAACCATGACGGAGAAAATAGCAAATACAAGCAAAGATCAAACATGATGCGGAAGTTATCAGGATCTAAGATATTAATGTAGAAAAAAGGGATTAGGGGATTTAAGAAAAAATACACCCTTGTTTCACTAAATGAAGCACATTTTAAAGTCTTCTTTGATAAGAAACCAAACAAATAAAAATACATACTCAGTTGTGAGTAACATGGCACTACACAATGATGCTTTAAATATATACGTTTTTTTTAAGAACAGCATATCTGGATTCATTTTTCAGGTGCACTGAAACACTGATGATTTCCCATCAGTGTTTGTTTGTTCTAGTTTAACTGCGCATCACAGAAAGGATACAGAAAAAAAGGACAAATCGTTTCTCCCTTGTAGGCGAAACATAACCCTCCTCCTAAATGTGCTGATTTCCTTCGACTGGAAATGCCAGCTGTTAATTAAACATCTGGTGCTCTGGGAGGTCTGCAGAGAATGTGGCTCCTCAGAGCTGAGACACTTCTTTACAGTGAAAGCAGCTTAAATACTAAGTTCCAAACACGATCTATATAGGGCTTTTTCAAAAACCCAGAGACCCGACAGAAGCCATGCGTTATTACATCTGTCAGACTTTTTTAAACGGTCCTGTAACTTGGTTGATCGTTTCAAATCAATTTCCTTTGGTGGCTTTTAAAGTATGACATGCATCGACCTTCTATAAACTCATCAAAATCCAAAAATGGCCATATTTTCTTGCCATAGCAATTAAAACTGACAATATTTTAGACAGATTATCAACAGTGGAAAACAGGTCGTTTAAGCATTTAAAGGTAAGAAACAATTTACTTTATCCAATCAAATTCTAGTGATTCTTTCAAAAATAATTCAATAACTCAAAACACAGGCACTTGAAACCAAAACTAACACACACACATGACTATGAGCAAAACACACATCTGACACAAACTGCCTGCCGAGCACCGGGGGGGGAAATTCCAGTTATCCTGAACGCATCATTTCACCCATTCAGCCCTTTGGCCCGCTGGCGCTCACTCCTCAGCACATCTGGCCAGCGGTTCACGACCGTCAGTGGGCTCCGGCCTAATTTCCTACCCAGCTGGACACCCGGGTATCGACAGTGGAGAGAATTTGAGAAAAAGGAAAGCGGCTGTTTTTCTATTTATAACCCAAAAGCACACTTAGTTCTGGTGGCCTGGTGGCAGCTGTTGTTTCTGAAGACAGAAGCTGCATTTTCATGATCTAAATTATAAAGATTTGACTTCTCAGCTAATAAAAAAAAAGAACCTAGCTAAATATTTCCTCGTCTACGCTCAGGGGATTTACTCAAACGGTGTGATGTGGCCCTGAGCTGAGGGCTTTCTGGAGTCAGAAGCAGTCACGTATTTAGGTTAGAGACTCACATCGCTGACCCAGTTTAACAACGTGGATATGTACTCCTCTCTTTTCGGAGGACTGAGACACAAAGACAGGTATCTACATCATTAATGTCTTTTATAATGGTGTCAGGAGGAAATAAGCTGTATTAGCTCTCAATGCTCTCTGGAGCTGATTTCAGTAGACTGGCGCCGTGATATTCAACGCGTCCACATTTCAAATATCTTTTGTCAAAACTGTTCTTTCTTTTTTCAATGAGCGGTGTTCGGTGCGAAATATTTTAGTTTACAACACAACTTTTTTTGTCAATGATGAATAAAGACTGATAGGAACACCATGAGATAACATGATGTTCTACAAAAAGGGTTCAGAATGTAACTAAAATTCTGTTTAATTGTCTGAATCCCAGTGCAGCTGACGTTAAGCACAAAAAAAACGTGATAAAAGTTACAATCTTGGCAAAAAATCTGGCGGGAGAAAGACGAAAGTGTTATGATGAAGTGATTTCGTGTTTCATGGAGGAAAAAGCTTCTTAAAGCTACATCAACAAGTTAATCAACTGTACTTCAAAAATGTCAAATTAAGAAATGAATAGTGGATTTTATCTTAAATAATATATGTATATATATATATGTGTGTATATATATATACAGTATATATATATTAAATAATACTTAGGTGCAAATTCAAAGCATTTCTTAGAATTGCTGCATGGACATAATACTGTTTGGTTCAACACAGTTTAAGCCAGGACAAATTGGAAGTACACAGTGGCTAATTAAAACAATTCTGGCCTCAGCTGAACAGAGTTGCACAGTCTATAGCATTAGTTCCACCAAACATTAAAAAAAAGACTAAAGAAGAAGAGCTTGTATTCAGAAACTGTGGTCCTGGGCACGTTGGCAGAGGAAGGGGATTAAAAATGCATCAAATGTTCTGAAAGCAAACATCTGGGCACATTTCAGACAATGTGAAATAAAGTGCAAACTGAGTTCTAAAGAAGTCGGGCGGACGGAGAAAATCCAGATTTAACGAGGTTGCCGAAAGCTCCGCAGAGCAGAAGAGAATCAACACGTTTCGGAGTTACGGATCTTTAATGAATCGAAATTTCCCTGATACGCTAATAGCATTTCTTTTAAAACCTTTGTCGTATGTTTGACTATCAATTCACAATTCATCATCAAGTTTTTCATAGTATGAAGGTGATCAGAAATATTACGCTGTCCTTCCGTGCACATGTTGGAAAATAGATTTAATATAACCTCATAAAAACAATAAGAACAGAAACAAGTTTTACCTCAGTAACGACTTTATTATGTAAATTATAATGTCACTGTTAATTTTTGAAGAATCTAAAGCCATAAGAGCAGCCCTAAAGTCAAAGGATGGTGATGGTGGCTCTGATGATACCGATGATGGTCTCTGCGTGCGCGCTGGTGGTGATAAATGAAAACAATAATAGACTGTATGCCGGTGATTGCACTCGTGTTTATGCGATAATAAGTATGACGGCGGGGTGGATGTTGGCAATAAAGAGCGTGGTTATCTTCTGTTGTTCGGAGACGATCTGGAGAGAGAGCAGTCCCCGAGGATTGAACAAAACGTGTGAAAAAAAAAATAGAAATAACAGCAACAGCTGAGGACCGAATGGAATGAGGACGGCTGTTGTGACACAACGGGTCAAAGTTCAACCCTTTTTTCTTCCTACATTTATATCATAAACGGCGTTAACATTAGAGAAGAAAAATTGGGTACATTTTGATTGTTTTTAGAGAAATCTCCAGCAGGGAAAAGAGACTTTAGAGAAGAGGAGACACCTGACTGAGACAGTCACACATCTAAACATTTTGAATTTGTTGAGGAAGAGCCCAAAGTAGCTTTGTAATTGAAGGAATAAAATGATGAAAACACTTCAAACTTTACGTTTTAGAGCCTGAATGTCACAACACTGTAAGTGATCGCATGACTGTAACGTCAAATCAGGCTTCTTCATTTCCAATTCTAATCTTTCTGTGACTTCCTTCTTTTAAACCTGTTTTCTTTTGTCTAACATTAGCTCTAATTGAAGCCGCGGGCCTAAAAACAGACCTTGAGCATGACGAAAGTGTATGGTCCAACTGATCTGAGCAGCTTCTGCCTGCAAACGTCCGAACATGTAACGAAAATTAAAAAAAAGAACAAACTGAAAAATGATTTCTTCTTCTGATAGAGCAAACAAAACTGGAGCGAGGCCTCTTTCACGATCCCTGTGTGCGGGAAGCGATGCGTAGCCGACGGCAACGCACACCCCAGAACATTAAAAAATCAGTTTGGTTGATTAAACCAAGCCCTCTGGAGAACTTAAACCAACAACTCCGAATCCAGGAGCGTTATCCGGGAGCTTACCTCCAGAGTGGTTAGGACTATTTTGGCTACGGAGGAGAAGTAGGCGTCCCAGAGGAACTGGGTCTGCTGGCGGAGGGCCAGGATCCTGTCATGGCCCACAGACCGGGTAATGGAGGGAACCTGTGAGAGGAGCGGAGGAAGAGAAAGCAAGAGAGTAAAAAATGACAGTGGGGATAGATCAAGAGAGATTTAAACAATATCGAGTGAAGGGTGTGGAGAGAAAGTGGGAAAACAGACACGCGGGAAGAAGCTTAAGTCATTTTAAGGACAGCAGAAAAGATTAGTGGATTTTTCTATCCACACCTCCATCGCTGTCCATCAACACACTTCCCCTCAGGACAGGAAAGCATCCAACATCCAGCTTCCTAGTGACCACTAAAGTGCTACTGCTCCCTTTCATTTACATTTTCGAATACTCAATTCATAAAAGTGAAGTGAAACAAAGCCTGAGATTGGGTCTGAATCCGCTTTCTGATCTGCTGCTTTTTGAGAAACGGTGTTACAGATACAAAGTAAGAGGAGGGCCTAGGGGGGGATGATGGTCCTAAACAGGAAGTTAAACATCCACAGATTCCTGGATATGGATTTTGGAACCCAACGCTTCTCAATTTAAGAGGAAAGCAAACAAATTAAAAGTTGTAACACGACACCTTCTTTCCAATTTCAAGCAAATGCATCACACTTCAATGTATTTGTGTTTGAAGCTTCCATTAGTTTACAGTTTATCGTGCTTTCCGTCTAATTTTGTGCATTAAAAAATACGTAGACTATCTTCTTAACATTATATTTTAACAAAATTAACTAAATTTACCAAGATTGAAAACCTTTTCTGTGCACTTTGACACAAGAGTGGCACCAAATGAGGCTCAAAAGTCCTTAAAACCTCTGTTTATAGTCCGGGCTTTTTTACTCTCTACCTCTTTAATTCACCACAAATAATTAAGACATCGTGGAGCTGGGAAGAAGAGGAGCTGTCCAATACCCGCCGGCGTTTCTGATGAGCCACTGGCCAATCGAGGAGTGGCCAGAACGGGACTCCACGGGCCGCTTTAAGCAATCAAAACAGAGGAGCGGAAATTGAATTCACTTGCTTTGACGTCGCCACGACAAATAATGAGATAACAGCGGCGTTCTGGTGTTTGAAAGGCTCCAACGTGCCAGTTTCAGATGCTGAATGACGGAGCTCAGAGAGTTTATATAATCATTTATGGGGCTAATAAACTCGCCGAGATTTTTCAATTCATTAACTAAAAGTGTAATAGCTGTGTAATTACCAGACAAACAAGAGGAAAAGTTTCCCCCCCAGTCTCTGTGTAACTGTTCAGCTCAGAGGCAGAATAGAGACAATACCAATCAATCCAGCTCCATTTTCCTCCCCTCCATTGACTCTAATAGTGTTTATGTTTCTCAGCGGGGACGCTGCGTTTGCGTGTGTGTGTGTGTCCCTGCCGTCGTGCTTTGTATGTCTCGTCTCCACGGGGGGGGGCCAACAGACATTCTACATATTAAACAGCCAGGTATTGCGATTCTCGGTGATGTAATTGAAAGTAATGAGATCCAACTCTCCCAGCAGGCTGTGGAGCGCTTCAGTTGTGAGTCTGAGTTTGTGACAATATACGGTTTGCCGTCCACAGAAAGCGAGTGTGTATGAAGCATTTTAATTTACTGCAGCCCTCATGAATGAATGAAACATATATGTAGCTTTTGATGGATTCTCTGAGCTGTTAATCAGTGTGGACATTGTATCAGAAAACCCTCAGGTCAGAAAGCCTGTGCTGAATGACAAGAGATGCTTTTTTAAAACGAGGCCTAACTTGTTTCGATTTTATTCCTGATCACCACGTCAGGTTTCAGTATGCCCTAAATGAAGACGTAGAAGAAGACGTATCTCGGGGGTGCTAAAGCGGGAGGGGCGTGCTAACTGTAGCAGAGCTGTGAGGCCGTCTGACACCTCCCTCACGTGAGGTTCCACTTTTCAGCTGCAGAAATGATTTCAAAATGTGGCGAACACCTGCCAATCTCTTCAAAAGTTTGCCTTTTTTTGCCCCCCCCCTGACCATAATCCACACATCCGGTTCTCTGTGAATGAAGGAGGAGAAGCAACACCTGAAGGCAATGACTTTTTGTGTGTTAGCATTGTTCCCAGGCCATCCACAGCGAGGCCGCACAACCAAAACACATCCAAAATACAACCAAAACACAACCAAAATACAACCAAAACACAACCAAAACACAACCAAAATACAACCAAAACACAACCAAAACACGACCAAAACACAACCAAAACACGACCAAAATACAACCAAAACACAACCAAAATACAACCAAAACAGAACCAAAACACAACCAAAATACAACCAAAACACAACCAAAATACAACCAAAACACAACCAAAACACAACCAAAATACAACCAAAACACAACCAAAATACAACCAAAACACATCCAAAACACAACCAAAATACAACCTAAACACGACCAAAACACAACTAAATAGAACCAAAACACAACCAAAATACGACCAAAACACAACCAAAATACAACCAAAACACGGCCAAAACACGACCAAAACACAACCAAAACACGACCAAAACACAACCAAAACACAACCAAAATACGACCAAAACACAACCAAAACACAACCAAAATCCAACCAAAACACAACCAAAATCCAACCAAAACACAACCTAAACACAACCAAAACATGACCAAAACACAACCAAAACACAACCAAAACACAACCAAAACACAACCAAAAGGAGCCGGTACGCTCAAGTGAGGGGGTGTGGAGAAGTGTTTCTCACAGAGAAAGACTTTTATGGAGACTCTTTGGGTCAAAGTGTGCCGGTCTCTCTGCAGAGATCCTCCTAAATGCCATTACTAAATGCTGTTTGACACATAGCGCTGCACGCCACTCGCCTACCGGCTGGCATTTTAAAAAGGGATTATTAAAATTAAACAGGCTTTTTTTTTTTAGCATTTCAACATAGATGTTATTATTTATCAGATTCAATGATTAATCAGGAAAGCTACAAGGCTTTCTCCTGTCAAGCCTAGGCAAAGAGCCATATTTCTTCAGACGTTTCTTAATAGCACTGTCATGAACTTTAACATTTAGCAAGCTAACTGATGCATGTAGGGTTTGAGATGTAACTCTTGTTTTTTTTTTTTCTTTTCCCAGACCTTTGGATGAACCTGCTAAGACAAACACTCATGAGAGGAGAAATATTTTTCTCCCTGGAGATTTGACCTGAAACGGCTGTTGCTCATTCCTCTCATTTTAAAATCAAACCGGACTCTGGTTGCACGCACAATCTGTTTTAAAAGCAAGAGGATGAAGACTGATTGACGGGACACTTTGAGCAACGCATTACGGAACAAAGTTCAGCGACTATGTGTGTGTTAGTGTTACAGAGAGACCGAAAAAAGTGTGACACGTTGTCTTTTTATGTCTGATTTTCCCCTGTGCGCATACACAAATTCCAGTTTTATTCTTTGATGCTTTAGTCTTTAACAACCAAATCAATCACTGTTTTCATTATTGATATTTCGGCATCATTCTGTTAGTTCTGAAAGCTTTTGTGCTTTATGGCCTTAAGCTATTTTATTGGTGAAAAAAATACATTTTAAATCTGAAATCCACACTTTTATGATGGCACGTCAACAGTTGTGTGGCCTAGAGACAAAGAAGAAATGAACCGACTTTTGTCAGGAGCAGATTTAGAGCTGACATGGAACCAGGGATGCAGACAAATATAGTCTCCACACACGCACACACACACACGTCCACATAGCCGCGCTGCTGTCCAGGAGCTGACAAAGGTTGTGCGGGTGACACAAAGTAATACCGCTAGTAATTAGAAAATCTAAATATCACACGTTCTGCCCGCTGCCGTGATTAAAGTGAACAGAAGGTGATCCAATCGTGGAGAAATCCATCTGAGATTTTTTTTAAAAAGCCAATCCTGGTCTAGATAATGACATCTGTTACATCTACATAAAAGAACATGTAGTAAATTCATTTTTCTCTGTTCTGTCTTTCTTTTTTCTAACCACAGTCAGAAGGCAAATGCACTAGACGGATGGTTTTACTTACTTTTTGCATATTTTGGTGAGTCAAAGTTTACGTTTAAGCCTCGAGGAGATTCTTTTAGTAAGATATCTTCTCACAAATTCTTGTCATGTTTCATTAAATATTAACTTTTCAGAATATCTTAAACTGACAGCAGAGCTCGGGAAGGGAGAGTGAATCGATGAGGAGTTTTTAATGGAATCTGCTGGTTTCCTTCACCAGGAGACCTTTTATTTGAACTGGCTTTGGTTGGAATGAGTTTGGAACTGAATTGATTTGATTGTTTTACGACGAACTGCTCTATAATTGGCTCAAATTAGTCTGTTTCTTTAAAGGTTTTTTAGATGACTTTCCTCTCGATTTGGCCCAATTATGATAGAAACCGCACTGGATTAGCTTGAATATAATTGAATTGCAAAGGGGCCTGCAGAAAAAGCCCAAAACTCCCATTTTTTGGAAAAAAAGGTCACATGTTATTTGTTGATGTGCAGAAATGAAGAAAATGAAGGAAGTTTTTCTCTTTTTTATCACTGATTGAATTGAATAATTGTCTTTTCCTTTTAAATCCCACTGATTCTCGATTCTCAGCCTGCTCCGCTCTATCCCCGTTCCTTTTTAATCTCCTTCTAATCGCTTTTTTCTTCAGTACCTGCAACAGCAGTCGCTCGTCTCCGATAATGGCGGCTTTCCTCCAGTCGATCACCTCGGAGAAGGGAAGCTCCCAGCCGTTGCTCAGAATAACCGGGATGCAGGCAGCCTGCGAGGAAAATAAACCACAGCATTCCCATTAGGAGACGTTTGCAGTCTGTATTTGTAATGAACTTTGCTCGCACACAAAAAAGAAAAGAAGCAAAGACCAGAGGAGATGTCATCATAATCTGTTTGCATGATTTCAGCTTGGAAAAAGGAAGAAAAGTCTCTGAAATGAGTCTCAGAAGAAGTTAAAAGTAGAGTGTTGGGAAGGATCTCTTTTTCTTTCCCACACTGGGAGGTTTTAGTCCTCTATGATCGATTTCTTCTTTCAACGGGCTCCAAGTTAAGTTCCTCACAAACAATTTGAGCTGCCAGAAAGATTAAGGGCCAAATAAGGTGGATTTATTTGTTTTTTTTCCCCCTCTATTGCGCTTCAATATTCAGAAGACTAATTTATACGACTCATTTCATTAAGAGAGTTTTTTTTTTTAGCTCTCTGTGAGAGTGAGAGTCAAACTAATTCCATGGGGAGATTCTTGGAACTCCTCATCATCTGTGTTTAATGGATAAGACTTGATTGTGCACTCCACTGAGACATTAGCTATTGTTTCACATATTTAATGCCTCGCTCCGAGGATTCTGATGCCCAAAATATCTTTTTTAATGTACATTAAACTATGTGACAAACAAACAGGAAAGTGAGTATGAGAAGATAGTAGAAAACACTCAAACAGTTCCTGGGTTTGGGATCAAAGCTGCACTTTATCAACTTTATCAGCACGTTGGGATTTCACCTGGTAGTAAGAAGTTAAGAGGAGTCAGAATATATTTCACTCTCTGGTATTTTCATTTAAAGTTCAAGTTCCTCTGAGAGATTAAAGCAGATTCACAAAATGCCGAGTACATGATCAGTTCACTATGAGATGACTTATTCTTTTTCATCGTTTTTTAAATTCTTTTCATTGTTCTTCAACCAAATATATTTTTTTAATCTCTAAAAAAAACACATCAACTCACTATATTTTTAAATAACAGATTGTCAGGTAAAAATAAAAAAAACTAAAATAATCTTTTTGCCAATCTTTGTATTGTGGGCAGCCTCCTGGACAGAGGACCTCAGGTCAAACTGTAAGTGACCCCCCCTCCTCCAACACTGCAGTGTGTGTGTGTGTGTGTGTGCGTGTGTGTGTGCGTGTGTGTGTGTGTGTGTGTGCGTGTGTGTGTGTGTGTGCGTGTGTGTGTGTGTGTGTAGACAAGAAGTGACAGAAAGTAACTTTCAAACTGAAAAAATAAAAAACAATCTTTGCAGCAACCGTTGCAAATGACTGAAACAGAAACAATCACGAGTGACTTATTCCTCAATTTAAATGCGCTCTGTCAGAAACACGAGCAAGAGCTGGAAAACAAAAACATCTCGGGGCAGAGGTGGAAAACAGACAGAAAACACCGCGCTCGGAGCGCTCGGAGGGGGAAAACAGATGTTTGCTGCGTCTGAGGGAAGACGGATTTGTCAATAGTCATAAAATGTGCTGATGGCATCGGGAGGTGGTCGACGTTCTGACTGATCAGCCTTTAATGGGAACGAAGACAGAAATACACAACAAACAAGTTACAGTCTGTTTCCCTGGTGTCACATTCATTATGTTTAGCTGGAGAAAACACTTTTTTCTTCAACCAGCAGGAAACATCTTTTCTCTTTAAGGTCACGATCACCGTTTAGGAATCCAGTGGAAGCTGTTAATGTTTAGAAAAGGATTTTTTTTCCTCCATAGAGAACATGAATCATTTAATATTTTTTGTTACACTCTTCACTCTGAACTTTGGTCACACTCGCCTGCAAGGCCTCGAGGAAGCGGAAGGATCCCAGGCGTCGGCCCCGGGGAACCAGGCAGAAGCTGGAGTTGTGAAGCAGCTCCTGGTAGTCGAACCTACGCACACAAAATGAAAGACCGGGTCAGAAAACCAGTTATAATGATAATGATAAAAAGGCGAGCCGAGAATATGAATTAGAAAAAGAAGAGAAGTCCCAGGAAAATGATTTTTTGCTGTTTTATTTCCCAAACTGACGAGAAAATGACAAAATAGAAAAAAATCCCTTTTCACATCTCTGTTTCATATCATATCTGCTGCTTTTGAAGACAGGAAACGGTCCAACCCGGGAATAAACTATTGAACGGGAGGCAAAATTTGTCCATCAAAAGACGGCAGTGAGCGTTTGAAGGCGAACGCTCCCATTTGTCCAGAGATATTCTCTCAGCAAAAGTCAGTATGGAGGATAAGGCCAGAGCCACCTTTCAAACCGGCTGCGTTCCTAAATAAACTCTTTACATCCACCCATTTAAAACCGGGACACCGTTAGACCCACTAAAACTTTTATCGAGCTGATGAGAGCGTCTGGCCTTTCATTTGCTGCCCCAGACACTTTTTTTCTTCTTTTTCCAAACAAGGGCAGATAGTAGAAGTGTCATTTTTATTGAGAGGTCCGTCTGGAACGAGGAAAAAAGGGAACCTCTCTGAGTTTAACGTGTTTGATGGGAGGTTGTCATGCTAAGTTCTCTTTGTGTGTCACAGCCTGAGCTCTTACATAAGGACATAGGAACACTTTCCTGAGAAAAAGATTGTTTTCCAGGTTTTTATCATTGACCAGTGTGCCCTCAACAGGGTTCATCTTCAAATGATTGGATTTTACAAAGCAAAATCATGGATTTTGGAGCTTTTTTTCATGTAAAAAATGGTAAATATTAGCTGATGTGATTAGCAAGCGTCACTGTTGGGACTATCGTGACAAAACTGTGCTTTTTGCAATCATCATTTGTAAAAAAATAAATAGTAAATATCTCTAACTGAGTCATCAGATGGCACTAGTCTCATTCTATTCTGCCTTTTTTTGGTACGAAGGAGTGGAACATTTATACAGTGTTGGAGAGAAAAATCCCTAAAGGGGCAAATGAACTGCTTATTCAATTATGTTCAATAAGTGAACTGTTGAGAGGCTTTTAAGTCCCACACAGACGAGATTCCTGCCAGCTCTCAGCGGCGTTCTTTTTGGTGTCTGTTTGTCATATTCTGGAGAAGGGGAGCCAGAAGAGTCAGGAGGGGGGATGTCTTTTGGGTGATAAGCGGTTCAGAAAATGGATGGATGGATGGATGGATGGATGGATGGATGGATGGATGGATG
>JABUIW010000064.1:44430-57632 GCA_013363375.1 Menidia beryllina
ATGGATGGATGGATGGATGGATGGATGGATGGATGGATGGATGGATGACAGTGGCATACAAGCCTTCTTTTGTCTCTCACTGGCTCAGACTACAACTATATGTGGGTGAGGGTCGAGATGAGTGTCAGCTCTAAAATGCTTTTCACCTTTAACCCTTTAAAGCCTGATCCAAGAATAAAACAAAACATAAACTTACTTTTTTTTAACAAAATATGTAAAAAGAAAAAAACAAAAATTAATTTTTAATATTAATAATTTATTACTATGCAATAAGATTACTATGCAATAAGATTTTTTGTCTGGTCTTCTGCCCCCTGTTATCAGGTGTATCTGATTGTGTACGATAGGATTTTGAGCAAAGTTTTTACCATTAAATCAAGCAAAAGGTGTCAAAACAAGGAGGCAAAACATTTCAGAAACCGTATGTATCAAATATGACACATTTGGCATTACAGGTTTAGGAATTTACTTTAAGGACTTGAAATGGTTTCCAAAAAAAAGTTTCCAAAAACAATGATAATTTAAGATGAAATGTTCTGTTCCCCTGTGATGAACTAGCAACCTGTCCTCCACCCATTGGGCTTCCAAAGGAGTAGCCATGGTTCGGTTATTTGGTGTATGTAACTGCTACTCGAAGCCTTTCCCTTGACCTCACAGCATGTCTGTATAAAGATCCTCTAAAGCCCAAACCGGCCTACGAACGAATACCTCAGCAAGCACCAAACGGTGTTCCCTTTCTCATTCAGTCAAATGTGGATGTTCCATTTTTCCTGTGCCACGGACGAGCTAATAAAACCGAAAAACTGATAAAAAAACAGATATGAGGTGGGAAGGAGCTTGGTGAGACGTGGAGTCTTAATCAGATACTAGACCCTCACCTCTCTCACTGACTGGCTGATCCTCTCAAAAACCCAATTTTCCAAGTGATTAATCTGCCATCGCACCTCCTCAGCCACCTGCATCGGGGTTTTTTTTAGTGGGGGAACCGGGGGGGGGGGGGGGTTTCACCTCGCTGCTCTCCTACCTGCGTGTGCAACAACTTGAGCTTCGCTAAAGAAAACGTGTTTAGAACGTTTTCTGGGTGCGAAATAGGTAAGTAACCAGTGTCTATGCATCGGTTGTTCTTGGATTTCTAGTTCTAACATGCACCTGCACCCGAGCGAAGCGAAAAGGTTCTGCTTCCAAAGCCCCATGAGCAGTTTCAGCTCGGATTTTTCTCCGTCTGATGCATTGTGGGGATTCGAATTCCCGCTTAAGTTCGTTGACTGATGTAACACTCTCTGCGGCCATGACTTCAATCTCTATATCTTCCTTGATACAATGGTCCTTTCGTCAGGATTTCGTGTTTGTATTTTGTTCATGCAAAGCAGGGGGAAATCACACCTCTACTTCCAGTATACACTTTTGTGTAAATTGCCTCGTTTTTGTCCTCGAGTTCACGAAACAATTTCCGATGCATAATCAGCCTCGCGTAAGCACTTTCCCTCAACTTTTCTCTTCGCTCAATCAGCTGAGCAGAGCAACTAAAAACTATGGTGATAGGTGCCTGATTGCAGCTTTGCTATGCACGAACCTGGGACAAAGTTAACTTAAGCTCATCAGATCGTTTACAGAAAAAAGGTGTTGTTTTTTTTTGGTCACTGAAAGTGTTTAAAAATGAAGTCAGTTATTTTTCAGTCAGACAGGAGACACGCTGACTTGGAAGACTCGGCGTTAGAACGAATCAAGAATCGATTACGAGCCACGGAAAATCACTCAGTGGAAGAATAAAAGAAAAAATATCGTCCAAAGCAAAAAGTCAAATTATTTTCTCTGTGGGGCCGAAAACAGTTCCAGGAGGGACGGATCAATACGAGGCCTCGCGGAGCGGGCCGTGAGCTGTGATTCAAGAGCTGTGAAAAATGATCAGGAGACGAGGCAGAATCCACGGAAAACCAAATATTTCACACAGTTTTTCACACAGGCAGACGAGGAGACACCCTGATGGTAATTGACAGCTCTGCGAATCCGTCTGCTGTCTGGTGTCTCTCAGAAACAAACATTTTCCGTGACAAAAGACGGACGGAGTCACCGGCGTGTGTCGAAAAAGAGCTCAAACAGCCCTCTGTAACTCTGTAACCTCTTTCCAGATGGAGGTACGGGTGAATAAAGCCATGTCCAGTCCTCTGACGCTGCCCAACTTTGCTAAATATCTGCTTTAAAATGCATTGTATGCAGTGTTGGGTAAGTTACTTTAAAAATGTAATCCGTTACAGTTACAAGTTACCTTGTTTAAAATGTAATTGCAGTGTAACTTTTTCGATTACTTTTAAAAAGTAATGTAACTCATTACTTTTGATTACTTTTTTGATTACTTTAAGGTTTTAATGAGTATTAACCCATGATTAATTTTAGCGTGTTATTATTAGCTATTGGCCGCAGCTAGCAGTTCAAGGCTAACGTGTTGGTAATAATCATAAACAACGTAAATAAATAAATTAATAAATAAATCGGAGACAAGGGGCGCATCGACGGCAGGTCAGTTGTATCTGGATACAACATTTTAGTATCTATACTTTTTTAAGTATGGATACTTTTGACAACCCTAGTCTGAAATGTAGGACATGTCCGGGAAAACGAGGACGTCTGGTCACCTACAGTTGGGTATGCTAGGTGGGCTAGGCTAGGCTAGGTCATAGACATCGATAAACGTTTGTCATGCATCAACTATTAATAAATCAAATATTAGTAAATCAATACGCTTCGTCTATCAGTGAGTTGCATATTTCGCAAAGGTTTTTCTTTATATTTAAAAAAAAATGTAACTAAATTTGTAATTCTTAATATTTTCCGAAGTAACTGTAACTCAATTACATATTTTCTCACTGTAACTGTAACGAATTACAGTTACTCTTATTTTGTAATTAAATTACGTAACGTCGTTACATGTAATCCGTTACTCCCCAACACTGATTGTATGTTTACTAGTCGGTGCCACCGGTACAAAAACACATCTGCACTTTTCTACAGTAGGAATCAACCCAGATCTAAATGAATTTTCTGCTTTTGGCCACCAGCCGTATGTAAAACAACCATTTATTTTCATTATGGGAACTTGCTCTTCGCACTGTAAAGAAGGGAGGTCCCCCATGTGTCTTTGTAAAGAGAATTATGTACATAAAGGCAAAAAAAAGGAAACCAAACTTCAGATTTTCAGCCGTGTGGGTGTATGTGTGTGCGTGCGTGTGTGTGTATGCGTGTGTGTGTGTGTGGCCTCTCCGATGTTGTGCGGACCCATAAATTATGAAGCAGAGACACAGTCAGGGTTGCCCTTGAAGAGAAAACAAACAACAACCTTTGTGCGCAGAATAGCAAACAAGGCTAAAATGTTGCTCACTTGTGCAATTTACAAGACAGAGGAAATAAATTGGAGAACTCTTACTGAGGTGCAGGTTTTTTTTTTTGTTGCTGTTTTGGAACATTTCGCTGAAAATCAGACACAAAAGCGTCAGTAAACGCACGGTCATGCTCCACCACTCAGTGACAATTGGGGAAAAAACAAATTTCCATAAGATAGAATCATCTTTCCAGTAACATCTGACTTAGACCATAGATTGATACTCTAGTTTTTTTTTTACTCCAAATGCTTTTTAAGCACACATTGATCGCTTATCAACTTTTCTCTGTGTCTCTAAAAATATTCCAAGTGTTAATGAAGAGACAAAGAGTGTTTTTTGCTGCTGCGGTTTCATTCTTTCTCGTCAAGTCCTGGCGACTGTAAATTAGCATGAAGATCTTCTTCAGCGGTTGGGAAAAAACTCACCACTGAGAACGATCTGAATGTGAGACAGGTGAAAAAAGGAGAAAAAGAGGTATTCGACAATGAAACCGACCCCACAGGAGGATTATCTGAAATGTAACAAATAAGTCTTTCAGGCGTGTGATGAATTAGAAGAGCTTTCTTAGTTCATTTTCATAAACAATTCTATGCAAATGACCCAAAATCCATCTCAATCACAATTTAACTTTGTCTGACTGCATGTTTTAGGTTAATTTAAAAAAAAAATTAGGTGTTAAAACTGTGGCCCTGAGACCTAATTTAACCCCAAAATATCCCTATTTTGAAGTACTGACTGCCATGTCTCTCACTCTGTGCTAAACACACACACCCTGCAGTATATAAATAAGTGGAAAGTTTTGACATTTTAAAATAAGTTTGCTCACTCATCCAAAACTCGATTCATTTCTGGGCAGCATTTTTCTTATCTGTACGGTCTCTTTTCCGACGTTGTGCATTGGTCCTTACTGCATGTTTTTTTTTTAAATATCTTTTACTTTAATCTGAAAGCTTCCATTTGCCTGTCACTCTGCAGCTGCAGCTGAACTTTCCCACAGAGGGGATGAAGGATTAGAATTAGAATGAGCGAAAGAGCATGACTTCTAACTACCCTAACTACTCCTCACGTCGTGTTGGGTAAGCATAAAGATTTATTCTAATCAGCGAGTCACGATCAGATTGATTAATCGACTCTGACTGAGCTAATTTGGATCATTTTGACAAACATTTGGCAGCTAAAGGGGTTAGCATGAGGAATATTTATTCTGATTGTTGATTGAGGAAGATGAAGGCTCCCGTTTGAATCTCCCCACTCACAACCACTCACTTTTCATGTGTGCGTATGAAAAAAGGCAGGAGTTTAAAAAATGACACGGTGCAATTTGCAAGTCTGAATGTAAAAAAAAAGGAAATAAAGAGAAGATGCTGGTTTGAGTGAATGTTGTCTGAAACCGACTGGAGGGACACAAAGGAGTCGTAAATCAGATTTCCGTGTTGACACTAATGTTTTGCCTTTTGGTGCATCATTTTCAATCTTCTCCTGCACTTCCTTACAAATCTATTCCTCGACTTGGTAATTAGTGTGATTTTTTGGCAGTGAGACTGTGGAGGCTCGCTACAAACGCAGTGGAAGACGAGGAGATCAAAAGCAGTTTACGATGTAAAAACACATAAGAATGCACACAAACTCGGCTCATAAAGGTGTTTGCAACCCGAGCAGCAGAAGCTTGGGAGTTCTCTGGGAGGGCAAGGCAAAGCGGAGGTCAGGGATCTGTGTGTTCCCACAGGGAGGGCATCAAAGTTTCTTACAACTCCACCACTTTGAGGGTAAAAAAAAAACAACACATTCCTGCAGAGGTTTGCTCAAACCGAGTTCCATTTAAATGCCCAAACACAGATGGCAGAGCTTCACAGAAACATCTCAACTTCAAGTGGAGCGTCTGTGGGAGAACGATTTGCATGTTCATTGCTGCGTCTCTCAGACAGAGGGAGAATTTCCATATTTATCAGCGTGTGTACGAGTGCGAGTGCACGTAAATATCACAGCTGAAACAGCCTTTTTCTTTTCTCGGGCTGAGTTGAAACAGAGGTCTCTGGGCTGGTATTAAAGCTTAATGCTGCAGACTTGTCCGGTTCAGATTATTAATACACACTCGGGATAGCTACCATCCACACACACACACAGGCCAGGATGCCAGGCAACAGTTACGTAAAAGGAAAGCTAAACACAACTCCACACCTCTGTTTTAATGAGTTTGATTGCAGTGTTTTTATTTGACTTGATAATAGAGAAAATGTTACAAAAACGCGTTTATGGGATAAGCTAACCTGGACCTTCGGAGTGGTTTGTTTCTGGATAAAATAAGCCATACCCAGTGCTGTTCCTCACACAGGGAGCATTCTAGAAAATCGTTCAGACCCCTTCCAACATGCTCCAAATACCTTCCACCATCTTAAAAGTGTGAAAATGTGCTTAGGCCCAGAAATGCCTTCCCAAAATTTCAATAAATGTCGTTCGAAAAAGCACTTCCTGGGAACAAATAAACTATTTGGACGGTCAACTTTCAAGTTTTGGACTCTTCGGACCTTCAGCCGGATGAGTTAAACACACATTAGAGTAATGTAACACAAACAGAAATATTAGCAGTGACCAACTGGACATTTCATCAGTGTGAGAGAGTCGGATGGAGCCTTTCTGTCCACTCTGCAGGCGGGAAGAAGGCAAAATACAGCCGGTCAAAGGACACGGCAGCATAAATTAAACCAGGCGTTCTGTAGGTGAGATCTCACAGACCACTTTCAAAGACGGTAACTTTTAACAAGGCAGATGGCCTCGTTTTGAGGTCTGACGTGATGCATCTCTAAATTAGAACACCCCTCAGAGAGCTTAATCAAAAGCACTTCATAAACATAATCACACCAACGATGCTCCACACGAATACAAGCAAAGTCTCGGGGTCTAATCCGCTTTTATTTCCATTTTTTCGCCAACTTCGGCTTCAAAGATTTTACTTTAACTCTTCACAGAGGCCCGTCACGTGTCAAAGTACCAGGAGACCATTTGGCCTTGGGTACATCTAAAAGGAATTTAGTGGCATCCAATCTCACTGGAGTGGAGTGAACAGGAGATGTTGTGGTCCGCCAGACGATTCCGGCACAAAACAGGTAAAAGCTTTCTGCTGTTAACCAATCAGCTGTGACCTTTCGGGGTCAGCATCCCCCTCGCCACGGACAGAAAAAATCCCTTCAAAGTGAGGAAATAAAAAGCCGCGAGCAGCGCGTCTTTATTCCTAACACCACCCCCCCCCCCCCCCCCCCCCCCCACCCCCACCAGCGCCTGGCAGTAGGTGACGGTTTGACATTTTCAAATCATAGACTGTTTTAGTGTGTAGACTTTGTGTGTGGGGGAATGAAATAACAACCACACATTAGCAAAAAATAAAAGTCGGTATCTGCTGTCACAAAACAAATGTTGGCTTTTCTCCAGTATTGAAACAGCTGGGATGGCCGTTGAGGAGCAATTTGAATACTTCCACTCCCTTTGCCTTAATGAAGCGCTTTCATATGAGCACATGCACTATTCTGATATATATTTTTGCTCTTTCGGGCTTTCTTTTCGGCGCCTGTCATCCGGCCCCCTGCTCCAGATGAGTAATACCTCTCTGAAGCTCATTCAGAATCGCACAGCGAGCGTGTGTGTGTGTGAGTGTGTGTGTGTGTGTGTGATACACCCTTAGCCCCCTCCCCGTGCCCCTGCGGGTTTCCGTGGGGCAGGATGGAGGGAGTGTGTGCAGTAGCGAGCGAGTTAAAACACCAAACCCATCATTTCACCTCATATTTTCTGCAGCATCTGGGGAGCTTTTTCCCTCTCACTGGAGTTTAGGTCGGGCTTTTTTTTTTCAACGACGTGTAATGTACTGTCCTTTTTCTGCTTTAAAGTTCTTTGAGCATTTTTGTACCTTTCGTTGAATGAAGGCTTTCTCCAATTAGTCTTCAGTCGTCTAGGAAAATATTAAATATATAAAATATTGAATATATTCCAACTAAAAACAACTAAAAACATTAAAGACTCTCGTAGAATAGAAGGAACATAGGCAAATATGTAAATACATGAATCAACCTTTTGTTTTCAGCTGCGAATTTATATGCTCGGAAAGATACTCAAAAACTACAACAGATCATAAAAACTCATTTATAAATCATCGCATATCAACACACTGAAGGGAATAGGTAGTGTTCCTTTGTTGTCAGCTCACAAGGCGCTCAACAGCCACAACTTTAGATTAGTTATATATCACAGCTGTCTATTAAATTCAATTTGAAAAAAAAACAACATATACTCTGTATCTATATTATTACATCACTCCACTGTTGTTTTCTGACTAAAAAGTATGGAACATTCCTAAATGTTATACCTTATGGACAAAAAGATAATGCAGTGACCAATGTATGCCTAATGTATCACTTATGTGGGAAATGAACCAATAATTGCTTTCACAAAGCTCAAATTGAGTATTATTGTGATCTGAGATCTATTTAAATCTCACTTCATTGTCTTTAAAAATAACTTTGATACTACACATTGTAAAAACTGAGAGGAAAAAGCAGGAGCAAGAACTCATAAAGCACCAAAGAAGAAGAGTACCAAAAGCTTCTGCAGGAAAGTGTTATAATCTGGAAAAAAAAAGAAAAACACACAAAGAAAAAGTTTGTTTAGCAGAGGAATCCCAAAAATCACCGGGGCGTGACAAAAATGGGTTCACTAAACTGGAACTTTTGGAAAACACGAGAGCAAAACTGGAGTAAACTATCCTCACAGCGTTGGCTCTGTGCTGGTGTGTCGGCTAATGAAGACAAACTGTCACTGACACCTTCAATCTTCGTCCTGTATTATTCATCTGCTGAAATGTAGCATGTGGCTGAAACCGCAAAACTCCACTTTTCATTCCGCCTGACGGGCTGGGGGTTTATGCTCGGACGTCCGCCGATGACCGCAGACAGAAGAGCATTCACACCCGGGCGTGATGGAGGGGAAACCTGTGAGGTTACCCTCGGTGCCGACACAAATCGATAACTCTGAATACGCGCCACTTAACTCGGGCCTGCTCTGCCTCCGACGTGAACTCCGCCTCAGAGACACGCCTCCTCCCTGCTGCTGAATTATTCAAGACGACACACACTTAGATGAAATTTCACGCTGAGATACTGCTGTTGTTGATACCATCTGAACCAAACCAGATGATTTTTTTAATGCAATAAACCTCAGTTTGGTTGAACGATTGCTTTTCTGGATTTTTATGCCCGGACACGAAGGCCACATGTGTCGTTTTCCTCCCCCCAGTGTAACACGACGGGGTAAAGATGTCAAGCTGGATGGAAGGTGTTAAACTGTGAAGGTTTATCTCTTGATTTATGAGGTTTATCATGCGCTTTTGAGCTCTAAAACCAAACAGTTTCAGAGAAACCCGGAGGAGCACATCAACGCTAGCATTCCCAACACAATAGAAATACCACGGAAAAAGCCAAATAACTGGTTAGACTTTGTAGACTTCATGTGGGTCCAGTCTTCTAGGTTGGATCTTAAAGTTTAGAGGCTTAATCCGAAAGAACTTTATCTTACCAAGCTTAGTTTTTTTATTCTGTTAGCGTTCATATTCTAGCAAAATTCAACCGTTATGGAGAAAACCTATGAGACGTTACAATGACACCCCAATGCCAAATTCAAAATACAAAATGCATGAAATGCAATATAAAATTCCTATTAAAATAGAAATTCAATTCAAAATATATATCTATTTTTTCACCCCTTTTAAATGTAATATCCTAGTATAAAATATTGACACTGCCAATCCGAGGCCCCCAGTTTTTATTTGTTCGCCTCCACTTGATGATCATTACTCCTCATCGGGAACAGGAAGGGTGAAAGCCCGGGATCGAAGGCTGCCCCCCCCTCCCCCCCGGTGAAGCCGGAATGATTTATGTTCAGTCAGAATTTCTATACGGTATCCGTATGTGTGCTTACGTGTTTGTTGTGTTGCTCGCAGACTGAGTGGTTCTAACTTGAAAAATGAAAACTCCAGGACACCATCCGTTCCGATATCGATTTTCCTGCTCACATGCTTAATTGAAGTTGTTGGGGTATACATAATTGAAGCTGGTTCTCTCAATCACTCTCCCTCTTTTTTTTTTTTTTTTTTTTTTTTTTGTCTCCGACATTAAAAAGAGAAAAGCCCGAACTCTCTCCAACTCTCCATCCTTTTTCTCATTTCTTTTGAAGAGACAAGTGTTAATGGGGAGGCCTGTGGCTGTGTGTAGTTTTGATGGAATGGTAGAGTGTATTTCTGTGTGTGTGTGTAGCTCCAGGAAGTTAACATAGTGAAAGAAAAATAAATAGATAAATGATTACATAAATATGTGTTCATACATATATATATTTATATATGGCTGGATCCCTGCTGGTGTAATTCATTATGGTGCTGCAGTGATTATAGGTTATATGTCTGGAGAGTGGCTGCAGCACCGTTATTTATATCTTAAGAATGAAGTATGTTGGTGTAGAGTCTCAGTTATTCAGATCATGCCAATCATCAGAGTTGCAGTGAAGGCGTCACAACCGAGCCCAGAAAGGGCCCGGCCAGCATTAAAGCCAGGACGCGTCCAGTTGCAGCCTCAGATTGGAGTAGGTCTCACATCCGGTCAAAGTCAGACGTATTAAAGCGCAACGGACTCGTCTGAGAGATGGAGATAAACCCACATTTGCGTAGACAGGAACACAAAAGGCATATGGGCACAAAAGGAGCCACAATCTGTCGAATTTCAGCTTTCAGAGGCCTCTGATGAGCAGAAAACTCCACGGCGGCGTGCTGGAAAACAGGAGTGAGGGCAGAATTGGGCTGTTCTGGCACAATCATTTGTGATTCCTCCTCAGAACAATTCAACAACAACATGTTTAGCCTAATTACTTCAACATTAAGACCTGAGACATCATACCAAGCTATCTCATTACACCAGATAGCTTCTTTACTCATAAAAGTTGCTGAATGGGGGGAGGCATGTTCATAACCGTCAACCCCCAGAAAAAAGCCGTCCACGTCTCCACAAAAAGGCAATCGCGAATTCTGATTTCTCCAATAATTACTCCAGGACGTGGAGCCCTAAAGCAAGCACGGAGCAAACGTTCCGGCATGATTGAGTAAGAAATGAAGCCGGCCTGTTTTGTCTTTATCTCCGGGAATAAAGAGCGCGCTCAGGAAACAGATTAATTGCTCTGAGTGTTAATTTGCCGCCTGCCCCCTGAGTGCCACGTGTCTCCATTGATTAAAATTAGCTTGTGTCCTGTTGCTCTTTGTTCATTTACAAGGTAATTGATAGAGCCATTTATCCTGCCTGCTTTCTCTCATCCCCTTTCATTCCTTCCCCCCGCTCCCTCGTTCTTCCCTCGCTCCTAAACTCTCCTGTTTGCCAGTTGCTTAGCTCCTAAATCATGCCGTTTGCAGCCTGTCTCCTAAGGCGAGAGCGTGCGTCGGCTGGCTTTGTTTCTGTTCGCGTGCACGCTTCCCCTCCAACTCCCCATTTCACATGCTAACATTACTCCCCGACAGTATTTTTGTTTTGGTTTATTAATCCCGACTGCTATGTGGGTCAATATAACATGTTACAAATAGGAGAATAATAAAGTGCTATTGTTCCCCCGCAGAGCTCCGGTAGCCTTTCGCTGTTTGTAATCTATCTTTGCCAAGTTAATTCAATGTAAAGTGGAACTTTGCGCTCAGACGGGTGTTGGAAACACATCAGCACCTGCCAGTTCTGGCACACGTGCCCTTTTCCGATTTGAGCAGCAGAGCTACATGGACTTTGCTGACAATTATCATAAAAAAACAAAAAACAAAGAGTATTTTTCCTCAGTGCATCCAGAAGGATCTCAAGTGGAATTTTTTTCTTGCATGAACATGTTAAGGACTTGTTCTAAACCTCTTTTCTTGTATGGGCAGAGGGGAAAACAAAAAATTTAAATCTTGCTCGGTATAAGAAAAGAAATATATATTAATTGGAAATGTAAAAAACATTTCTTTTTATTTTTGTTATTATTATTAATATTTTTTTGTGTGTGTTTGTGTGTGTATGTGTGTGTGTGTGTGTGTGTGTGTGAGTTATTTCTTTGACCACTACAAATGAAAGATATTGGGTAAATAATATTTATTTTATATTTATTAAAAAATATAAAAAATAAACATGGAACAGATTCTATACTATTTGTAAATTACTATTATGTTTTTCTTCCACAATAAATAAATAAATAAATAAATAAATAAATAAATAAACAAATAAACAAACAAATAAATAAATAAATAAATAAATAAATAAATAAATAAATAAATAAATAATAAATTTTGACAAATTGAAAGAATTCCAAAGTGAATTTTCACCCGAATCTAGAAACGATGGACGACTCCATCGAGTGAGCCCTGATTGGCTAGAAAGGCTCTGGCTTTATTCTCCGCTCTCAGCTGGCTCGTCCCCGCTCACCCCGCTCCGTAACGTGGCTTTGATTCTGCGACGGTTTGCTGGGCTCAAAGACACAGATCAAAAATAACCACCTCTGCACTTCCTGTTACCGGCCAGCTGGAGATCACAGAAAAGCCAGAGCTGATTATTGATTTCCAGACAGCTGCTGGAGACCAGGAGCAGACACACATGAAAGCCAGCGTTAGACTAAAAATCACAAAACTTACCTTTACTAAATTATTACTGAGAATAAAAGGGAAGCGATCACCTATATTCCCTGTCATATCCTCATTACTATCCATATCCACTGACTGGACTCAAGGTTCAACCCAAAATACTACATTCATGAGCAATTCCGCGAAGCTTTCAAAACCAATTGGTGGTGAAAGAGACGCTCCACCAATTTCGACAACCTCTGAGAGGTTTGTTTTTCTCACATGTAAGAAATATGTACCTGAATGTATCAGGTGACGTCCGTTCTTTCACCACGGGTCGATCGTTTATGAACAATCTGACAACAGATACTGAAGATAGGGATGATGTCCATCTGTCATTACAACGCATGAACAACTGACACAATAACACACGTCTGCATCAGTAGCACAACGGTAAAAAATAACAAATACGACAAAACTGGTTAGTTGAGTAAAACACCATTCTTTCAAGGGGGGACCAGAGTCTGGAAAAAGGCTCTTCTAAACGCATTTTCCCTGCGTTAACGCGTTCATTTAAGTTGCTCGGTGGTTTCCCGTCAAACGGAACTGAACTGTTGCCTGATTGGTGGCAGATGTTTTTTTTTTACATATTCTTGGCAGTGCTCTAAAAATGAAAAACGAAAAAATAAAAAAAACACAGATTTAACATTCTTTTATGGATCCAAGCTTCAGCTTTCTGACATAGAGTCCATATTTTCCATTTCATTCGACGGCATCCATGCTGATTCTTGATAACTTTTCCTCTGTAGTCTCTCCTGTTTCTCTTTTATGAGCTTATAACTGATCAGTACAGGATGAAACATGTCAGCAGAAAGCATTCACAGGAGAGGAAGAAAACTTGTGATTACAATTCTCCATTTTCTTCACAGCAGGAGACCAGTAACTGCTGTTTTTATCTAGAGCAACCCAATCAAACAGGTCTAAACTAGCAGGGGATCAACGAGGGTTCATTTAAATGTGGCCCACACAGCTAAAGCATACGGCTTTATTCTGCAGTGTTTCCACCACTTCAGATGGTTAACTCAGTAAATTAGCTCTGCCGTAGCTGTGAAATTGCATTATTTCTCAGAATTTAGCTGAATTATTCTTTTGGTTTGCTTTAAAATTGGCAAAAGAAATGTGGGGCTTGCATCATGAGCAAAATCAGCATCTTTATCATTTTCAAA
>JABUIW010000064.1:62632-73027 GCA_013363375.1 Menidia beryllina
GTTTAATAGCTATATTTGACACATTTTGCCTTTATTAAGCACTGGTGAATCTCATTCCAGCTTTTTTTGGACACGTTGACGGATCAATATACTGTAGCTTGATTGTGACTCACAAAGAGTCACAGCAATTACAAAATCATAGCATCAAAAACTCCAAAAACAGAGGAAAAATGTACAAAAAGATGAAGATAAATATGTGTAATCAAAGAAATACTATTCTACATCTCCATTATTAATAAAATTGAAATCTAAGATGGATTTGGTGACTTGTTGCAATAAGAAATGCTGCTGATGGCATGAAAAGACATTTTTGGTGTGTCACCAAAGGATTCGGCAGCAGTTTATTTGATAAAAGATGTTCCAACATCTGCTGCCAATGAGTGGAAAACTCTATAAGACTCTAATAAACCTGTGGGATAAGCTTGGTTAACTTCATATCATGCAAACACGTATCCAAAGAAAACAGAGAAACACACTTAAACCAAATCTCTCTCTCTCTCTCTCTCTCGTCCCTGCGCGCACACACAGACACACAAAAACGATTTCTGCCTGTAATGAAGCAGATAATAAGCTACTTCACGCTCTGCTGTGGCAAAACCAAAATCAAAACACTGTTGATTTAGGAATCAAAATGCGTGCACTCGTGGGTTTTTCATCTTCCATGCTCCGTGGCAGAGATGATGATGGAGAGTTTTACCGCGCGCGTGTGTGTGAGTGTGAGCGCGTGCGTTTGTTTTTCTGTGTTTTTCAAAGCCCGGGGAGCAGGCTGTGGTTTTTGCCAGGCAGCGTTGAGAATTCATTCCCCGTGCCTCCCACCTAATTTCAGCCCTCGGTATTTCCAAGAAATCATACTTTTTCAGCTCTGATTCCATCACTGACAGACTTCTGGGGGGAGATTTCTGACAACGAGAAGAAACAATAAAACAAAGAGAAAGCATGGCGATAATAGAGGAAGACTAAAAAAAACTTAAAGAATGTGCAAAGCGAGTATCAAAGCTGTTTGAGAGGCGGTTTTATCTTTAGGATCAAACTATTTCAGCAGCAGTTTTATGCTCTGACGCAACAAAGAACGGGATCTTGTGTAGCTGATGCCTCCACACAACAGAAGGAGCTAACTGAGGCTGATTTGTTCTCCTTTCAGTGTCATAAAGATGTATTTTTGCACAACGTGTGCGGGGTGTATTTCTCAAAGCTTCAACTCATGGTATCATGACATCTTTTCCTCTTGGGGGAGCTTATGCACTACACATGTGGAGAGATTACAAGTGAAGTAACATCTAGAACGTTTAAATGCATCATAAGACCATCATAATTCATCCAGTTTAGTCACACATAACATTGTAACTTTATCATTTAATCAGACATAGAATACTCTTTGTAGTCTAATCATTATTAAACTTAATGTATTTAGTTTGTTAATGTTTAACATGTAAGCTCAATTCTGCATGTCAAACAATTTAAAAACAAAGAAATCCTTCCATTTTTCTACTAACTTGACAGAAGTGAGCATGTTGTTAAAAAGAAGAAACTTTTTTGGATACCTTTTTTGGGATACGCATAGCATAAAACCTGCCTACTCACTTTGACCCAGGTTTAAAGAATAGAAGAAAGCGTCTGAAAACTTTCAGATAAAGAGAGGGAAGGCTTTCTTACTTAAGTCTGCAGACGTGCAAAAACTGAAGACATTTGCGCTACTGAAGAATACGCAGGATTGATATTTTCATTTCTGAGAACGTGGTATCACGCCGCTCAAAGATAGCATTCTATTTGAAAAGAAGCCGCCTTGTTTCTATTTTTTACCCAGTTATATCATTTCCGCGAATGCCCTAATACTCTGTCTTCTTGGAAATGTTAGCGTGACACGCGGCGGCGTTGTGCTGATTAGCGGGGGGTTTCAAACATCAGCCATTACCATGGAAATCACCTCAGGTCACCTCGGTCACAAACACACACCTGTGAGCTTCCATCTTAACGCGTTAGTCCGGGTCGCCTCTGTTCTCAAATTTGCTGGCAGGACCTGCATGATTGGGAGTCTGGATTATCATTGTGCTACCTGGTTTGAAGGTTTGTGGTGGTAGGTTGTGGGCTAGCTAAATTGGGGTACCCCTGTACACCTTCATCACACAGAAACACAAACTACTATCAAAAAGACAGTTGTGTTTCTGTTAGAAACCTTTGTTAGGTAGGTTGGTGCCACCCTTGTATTATTATGAATCTGTATTAGCTTAAAGTGGCAGGGTTTTCTTTTCTTTTGCTTTCTTTCAAAGGCACTGTTAGCTAGGCCCTGTTTTGTTTTGCTTTCTTTTGATTTCTTTGATTTGGCACAACCTAACCTCCTCCTCCTCCTCCACAGTTGTCGAGCCATCTTCGTCTTTTGGAAGACCAATAAACCTTGTTTTTTTTCAAGACAAAGGGATGTAACAGGCGTGCTGGACAGATCTATCGAAATCGGGAAGCTGCAGCCTCTGTCTGGCAGCGTCCGCCATGTTGTCCTGGACCTACTCCTCTCCTTTTCCAGGTCCATTTGACTGCATTTTGTCTTTAAGCATTGAGGGTTTTGGCATCTGGCTATTTCCTGGAAGCATTACGCAAGAGTGATTTACAACAAGCCATCAAGTATTTGAGCCCGCTGTTTTTCAGGGTGTCCGGAAACAAAACCTACATTTGAATGGGTTGGGGGACATAGCCGGGGACAAATGTCATTCTAACGTCCTCACATCAATTCCACGGTAAGCAGCAAAATCCCTTCTCTAAATGTTACAACCTGATCTCCCTGATGCTCGTCCCATTCAGGTCCAGTGCGTCGCTGGAACACTCGCTCACGTCCAGCTGCTTTAATCCAGGTGTGTGTGTGTGTGTGTGTGTGTGTGTGTGTGTTATGCACCACTCTGTGTCTAGCAAGGATTTAAAGATGGGCTGAATTAGAGGAAGGATTGCTTTCAAGCACGGCTTAGGCTAAAGCCGGGTCTCCGGGGGTCGTCGTTCAATAGCCGGTGAGGAGCAAAAAAAACACAAAAAACCAAGCAGAGAGCAGGCGGGAGACAAAGTGATGACTTCATCTCTTATCAAATGCAGAAAGCAAAGAAGTGTGAGCGGAATATTAAATTATTTTTACAGTGGCATTGTTGTGTCTATAAGTCAGAATCATGCAATTGTTTTTTATCAAAATGTATGACAAGGATGCGATGTTACTAACAGAGACTTCCTCCCCACAGATTCTCTAAATTAAGGAAAGGATTGTGTTTCTTACTCCACTTCATCTATCTGACATCTTTAGTTTCTCGTACAATTTAAAGTAAGTCGTTGGCAAGGGAAACGTAAGAGGCCTTTTCTCTTCATGCACCGACCGTTTTATGGGACACTCTGTTGAATCCATGTGGTTTCATTGTGTTTTATTCACCTTTTTGTTGTTTTGCATGGTTTGTTAACAGCTCGTTGGATGGGGGTGCGGGCTGGAAACAATGAGAGCTGTGAAGGAGTCAGCTACAGCTCCAGGTGTTGGTCCCGAAGAGGTGTTGCTTTTGTCAGAGTTTTGCAAGCGGAAAGTGAGAAAAAAAAAAATCACTATTAATAACCAGCACTAGGTGCAGTCTTAGAAATATAAACATCTTTTTGTCTAACAACAATGACCTCATTCTCACATCTTTAATCTTTAAGTCTTTAATGATTTCGGAAAAGTTCCTGATTATGATTGCTCATATCCAATAAAAGTGATTTTTTTAGACAACATTTATAGCTATAATGAAGTATAGGAAGACCCATTACCTCCAACATAGCAGAATACATCCAGCACTATCGGAAAACTACTGATTTTATGAAAATGAGTAGAGATGGATTAAAGGACAGACATATAAAACAAGTAAAGAGTGATAATATGAAGGTTTTTAATGTGCTTCTGATGCTTTAATTTTACATCTACGTCACAAATCTGTGACTTAGGCTGCTTGAAATGGATGCAAACAAGAAAAACATCTTCCTGAGTGACTGACTCCTTTTGCAACCGGCATGTTTTATCCCGACAGCTCTCCAGTGTCGGCCCAAAGAACGGCCACTTTTCTGGAAACCCAGAAGTCGTCCAGGGTGTGGAGGCTGTGCAGCGACGTTGCCTCTGGGGATGCATTTATTCCAACCCAGGATTTGATCCTTTTGTGGTTCACATTAAGAGGTTTTACTTGAAATGTCTCCATTAAGCAAAATCGATACGCTGTATTCGGTGAGGGGCCATTTATTGCCCGGATTCAGCAAATGTCGTCAGGAGAAAGGTTTCATTTTACATAAACAGCTCTCCCGCCTTTGCTTCATTAAGAATCTGCTTTTCACCGTGACTTTAGATAAATCATACAAAGGTGGAGTTGCACAATCAAGAAGAAAAATCGTATTGTGAAAGAAAACAAGCCAAAACCAGGTACTGTCCATGAATTAATCAAAATATTCATTATTAGTGTGTCAGAGGACAATCAGTCCTCAGCTCTGAACACCCACACAGTGTGTCTGTTTTCAGACATTTTACTTAAAAGGCTGTAAATATTTAATCCAGAAGTGAAAAAGGAGCATCTTCTTAGGAGGGATCTTATGATCTAACTAAAACCATACGGGTCTACTTGGACTAAAAGAGGTTTAGGAAAAGAAGGCCACACTGCAACATTCTCGCCGCCATTAGTCTTTGGTGATGAATAAGTTATCTACTGAGCAGGACAAAGAAAAGGTTTAAATGACAATGACAAAAAGAACATCGCAACATTTTCCTCTGACTATTTTTGCACCTTCTAACACCAGGTTCCTCTAAAAGGAGAGAGAAGAAGAGGAAATAGAGCTTAGAGAAGTGATAAAAACTCATCAAGCTGTTCACACCGATAAAGTAAGAACTTTGCATTGTCATCACCCAATTAGTAGAAAAATGCAATAAAGAATTTTTTTTTTAAAACACCATTTTGGCTCAAAGAAAAGCTGATAGTTCAATTCCACGCGGATTTAGAGGGTAAAATCATTTTGAAAGGGCTCAAAATTTGGTAAAACATCAATTATTTAACCCCCGTTTTATAATGACTTCTTCAGAAAAAAAGAAACTTTCTTCTAATCATTTAGAGGTCTTGAACAATATTATGTTCAGCTTTTTTTTTATTAACTCTTGGAGCGTTTTTATGTCTTTTTTTATCTGTTTTTTCAGCATCCCTATTCCACGAACAACCAAAATAAAAAATATGATTTTTAATCGGCTTTATTATTGGCTTCCATGAAGATGTAGACATAAAATACTATTTTTAATATCAGTTCATCCATGTTCAGCCCTTTTTTTTTTTCAAAGAATGTGCTGAGTATTGCCCTGTTGATGCCTGCCTATCTTCCTGTAAAGCACATTAAAACAACAAAAACCTAACACTTCATGAAGGATGTCAGAGGCACCATTTAAAAACGGCAGCTAGCTGCTAATAATTTGTATTTGCATCTTCCCTAGTTTCTAATTATGACAACTTGTGAATCCTTTATAAGAAGACTTTTTCTTTGGTTATTAAAGGAAAATCAAATGTGTCATTGCTGCAAAAAAAAGCAAATGAATTTTAAGTCCCAGTGTACACTGAGGGGGGTGTAACACACAGACTGACTAATGGAGAAAGATCAGCTACTGCATCAATGTCTGTGACACAGAGACAAGCAATGAACGGATGGAAATAAACAAAACTTCTTTCTGACAGGAAATGAAGAAGAATTGAGTGTAAGCGTCCGCAGTAGCCGGTAATGACCTGTTGACCAGACAACTGTCAGCATTTTTGCTCTCAGACTGTGGAAACTTCCGCCATTGTTCATTTGGGACAACAGATTGGGCTTCAAATAGTCCTTTCTTGACAAACATTTAAGAATGAATCATCAACACAATGACAAGGGTGGGATCAGAGATGTAACATTTCTGACCAATTTTGAATGTTTGTTTACGTGAAATTGATCTGAACTGCGTGTAGAAAATACATATATTCCATATCCTTTGTTCCAAATTTAAGACATCCTTCTACTTTAAAAACATTACACGATGCTCTCCCAGGCGATAATCATAGCCGAGCGTGTGTCAATGTCTCATTTCAAAAGCTTTAATCACAATTAGAAATGGCCGATAGATGCTGCCTGAGACTCTCTCACTGTTGGTTATGCTAAGAGACAAGAAGGGGGAACAGAAGATTGGGAAATCATGAGTCTGTGATAAAGCTGTTCGCTCTGTGGCTTCTTCATACCAAACACAGGCAGCATGACTACGCAAACACAGGGTGTAGGCCACACGTGGTGGCCAAAACAAGCCTGAAAAGGACAAAGAAACAGCAGCGGATGTTTCACTTTAGCTTCCTACCAGATGCAGAATCAGCATGTTCTTAATTTGTCTAAATGATAGAGGCACTTTTTATGCATAAAAGCAAAAAAATAAATCAATTAAATAGATATTCAGTTCCATGTCCAACTAAAACTGAGAGAAAATCCAGTTTATAAAAGTGGTATTCGAGCATCTAATGGAGGCAGACGGGGTAATTAAAGTAATTAGACCGTTTGGAGGTTAATCACCACTTCTAACATACATGTGAATGGATTTTTCTTTGCTATTTAAAAGAGAAAGAGCTGTTAGTTTATATTAAGGAAATCATGCCAACTTTGTTTTTTTGTTGTTTTTTTTTTAAAGCGAATCACATGACAATTTTAATGGGTGGGGTCCAGTGGGCAGCCTGAATCTGGAGGAAATAAAAGAGGAATTTGCAGCCCAACGGCGGACAGATCTTCACTCGTACCACTGAAAGAGAAACGTTTTCCACCGAAGGTCTGAAAAAGACGAAAGGTAAAACTCTCTTCTAATCTTTTTACCTGTGAATTCATTTGTAACAAATGTCATGTTTATAATGTAATAGAACATTAACACTTCAGTTTATCAGCCTGTTAAAACTGGAACCATTCCTAAGAATAATCAAATGCATTTTAACTTAACCAAAATAAGTTTTTATCAAAGGGAAAATACAGGAATAAACCAGACCGGAACATATTCTTAATCGTGTTTTATTTCTGTGAACTACAATGTTACGTTAGCAGCCTTAAAGTTATAATGAAACCCATCATTTCTCGTGTTCTGTTTGCAGGATGAAGTGCACTCTGGCGTTACTTGTGCTGTCCATGGTCGTCATGATGGCCGAACCTGGAGAGGGCTTTTTCGGATTGATTGGCCACGCTATTCACGGCATCCATAAGTAAAAACTCAAATTATCTTCTGTCAGCACATCAATTCACTGAAGCACATTCCATGTGTTCATTCACAGCATGTTTTAAATAATAACAGATAATAATTGTACTGATTGGTGGAGCACATTGTTCGATTAATAACTTGACTTGTCTTTGACTTTGGCTGTGTATGAACCTGCCTAAACACAATTATATCCCCCTGAGACCCGGCCCATTCATTTATGTCCATTATAGTGGACATTTTGTCCACCTGTACCCCCCCTAAGTATCTGGAGTTACCCTATCAAGCCCTATAGTGTTATGTAGAGGACAGCCTGGGCTTTCCAGTGATGTGCCATGTGATGGGTTTGCATGCTGGGAACTTTACTTTTTTCCTAAGGGTTCTTAGGTAAATATCCCTTTCAAGACATCTTCTTTTTTATTATTTAATTATCTAAAGCCTGTTCTATTTTCCCATGCAAATCGTCCTTTTGTCCTCCACAGTGGACATGCTATGAAATTAAAATTAAAAATATTTTTTTTTAAATTTAAATTGTAATGTTCTTTTTTAGGTCCAAATACATGGAAAATCACAACAAAAAAGAAATTTGAAGACACTTTTTTTTCTTTGGGTCTCAGGAGGATAGACTAAGTATTATGTTCTTTTCTTTTCCCAGGCTCATCCATGGGAAACAGCAGTTGGCTGAGGAGCAGGTTGCCCAGGAGCAGCAGCAGCAGCAGGAACAGCTGGACAAGCGCTCCTTTCACAACGTCCCCGCCAACCATCGTGTCCACTAGACAGAAGATGGCCGGTCCCAGGATGAAAACACCAATCGCTCAGTTCCGGGTCATTCATTTTGACGAATTGCTAGCGGCTCGATAAATTAGCCGTAGCTCACATCAAAGCCGCTTTCCTGCTTTTATCTAATCATCTGGTTAAAATGAATAAATTTTAAAAACGATGTCAAACAGCTGCTTCTGTCGGTCTCCTGCCAGCTAGCCTTTGTGTTGCTGCAACCTCACCGGGGGTGTCACATGTTGAAATGCTAATAAATGGATTGAAGTGCACTGAGATGCGACATGTTTCCAGAATTTGCTTTTGTATCCACTTAAAAGTGAGGCTGATGAGGACGTGACAACATAAATGATAAAGATAAACAATAAACTCCCAAAACTGGAGCTGGATTGTTCCACTTTGTTCATAAGGGGCCCATATTGAATGCACTTTGGTATTTATTGAAACTGCTAACACTTTAAAATGATTGGGCCTTTGTGAGGGTGAATACCTCAGATGGGCTTGATCTATAGACCATTTTGATTATTTCCTCTGTCTCACAGACACCATGTTGGCAGGTTAGCCCTGCTGGCTGCGTACCAAAATGAGAATACAGGTATTTTTCACTGGACAGATTTAAAAAACCTCAAGTATTTGCCCCAGATTGCACTATAACCACTACAACTATGTAGATTTTCCTCATATATGGACAGTGGGTTTATCTTTGCATTTAAAATGTATATTAGAAATAATATTCAATTTTTTTCACTACACAATAAAGACATGACCGATATGTAGAAAATGTATAAAACCTTTTTTATCTAAGGACTCAAACGTTAGTGTCTGATAGGTCAAAGGTCAATGTGGAAAAACAAGAAGTGTCATGTTACAGAAAGGCACAAATAAAATGTTCTCATATGATGTGGAGTTTAATAGTCTTCGATAATAGAAGATTAATTTGCAAATAATTTGATTTAAAGCGAGAATTAACTAAAAAGTCAAATGTATTTTTCGTTACTTTAAAATAAACATAACTTTTGAGCACAGGGAAGTTGACCCAACGTTGGTGTCACGGTCCTCAAATCTACATGCCTTTACAATGCTGCAAACTGTTTCACAACAATGAAATCAGCTCTGTCCTGCACATAAAAGACCTGTAACGATATTTACTGTGCCTGGGAAAGTCTCACCACAGAGCAAGCCTTCAAACACAGCTTTAATTCAGAGAAAAAGTAAGTATTCAATTTTTATATCCACTTTTTCAAGTGGAAAAAAGGGAAAATATCTGATTCTGACATAATAAACTGACCCATTTAGCCTGGAATTGATCAGTAAAAGAACTGAAATTTTTGAAAATGGCATGTGGCCATTTAAGAACCTGAACTTTGACTTTTCTTGTGCTGTCCATAGTTGTCCTGACGGCTGAACCTGGTGATAACTTTGTAGCAGGGCTTATACACGGAGCCTTTTGGGGGATCAAAGCTATCCTTAAGTAAGAACTAAACTCCAGTTTTACCTCTGCTTTAAACCATTACCAACAGCTCCTCTTCATCTGCCAGCGCCGTGCTGAATCCGATTTACTTTCAAAAGGCTCGTAGGCCGAAGAAGAAGAGAAGAAGAGGGAGAGGAGCTTGTAGACCAGCAGGAGCTGCAGCTGGATAAACGCTCATTTAAATTCTTCTCTAATCAACATCACTTTGACTGGATTTTAGCATGTTTGCTGTGACTCACTGAATAAAAAAGACTAATAAATCAGCTTACACATCTCCTTCTCTTGTGGTATTTAAAAAATAACTGTTTTTTTTATTGAATACAGGGAATTATATCCAAATTTAAGGATGCTTTTATGCTTTAAACTTTACTGTGGCTCATATTTGTAACACAAGCTGAGGGTCAAATGAAAAGATGCATAGTTATAGCTGCAAAACCGTTAGACTATATAAAGATACAGTATGTAGAAAGGGCAAGACATAACAAGCTGTATTAATAGTTTGGTTTAAGTCCCGAAAATTTCCTTTTAAATGACTAGAGAGGTTTGAAATGTATTCCATGATTTAAATCAGTAGAAGTATTAAGTAAGTACAGAAAAAGCATTTGATTTCACTTAGAAACGCTGGTGTTGTGCAGAAAAAGTTTGTGAAAGTTAATGTCTTCTATTTCAAATCAAGTGTGACTTTGTTCAAAAGAATTGTGGCATAGCAAAAATGGTGGGAATATTTAGTTCATAGAGTTGGCAGCAGGAATAACTAGAAACTATGCTTTCCTCCATCTGCGTTTACTCATTTCAACACAAATTGACAAAGAAATGTGGAGCAGAGAGGAAAGTGAGGTGGAAATCTCCGGCTTTTTCTGTTATGCTATGTTGCCATGGGAACAAGGAACACTTATGATATGATATGATATGATATGATATGATATGATATGATATGATA
>JABUIW010000064.1:73037-88365 GCA_013363375.1 Menidia beryllina
TATGATATGATATGATATGATATGATATGATATGATATGATATGATATGATATGATATGATATGATATGTAACTATGGAAATGTGGAAGTCAACCAGTGGAGCAGCTAACTTGGTTGTGAGTATCATGAAACGAACACAAAAAAAACTGCTCTATGGAACTGTGAGACCACCGGCAGATCGGATAAAGTGGCCCGGATCCGGGGGTAATTTTATATTCTTTCTCTGAGACACTGCTGAAGGAACCACTCTAACACCTCTCCACTCGGCTCTAAGATGTGTGCAGACAGGCCGTAGCTAGATAAAACAGTCCAGGAGGAGGATTACAGAGCTGGTTAACAACAGATTGTTAAATCCTGGACATTTCAACGAGGGGAAAGCCTCTCTGGACCCCTGATGGTCAGGGCTGTGGTCAGTGATGTCCACCCATCGGTTAATCTGCCGCTAAACCACGACTGGAATGCGTTTAATTAAGTCTAACTGTGTTTGATTTAAATATAATGGACTATAAATAGGTTTTTCGGGTTTGGTTTACAGAGGAAGGACCGACACAGACTTGTTTTTTTCAGAACAAAAAGTTTGCCATTTAGGGTTATTTTCATTTTTATATACTGTTTTCCTGTTTTTTGTTATTTTTTTGTAATTCCCTTTGGATCATTTGCAACTTTGTGCAGGGACCTGAGAATAGAAAAATCAATAAATGTTGCATTACATATGATCTGTGAAGCATGTTGATTAGCTTCATGACTGATAAACGGACTTAATTAAAGTCATGCTTACTCATTGGGTAAACTTCAACTAGAGGAAGTGTCAGTGGGTGTTCACCCCTCACTTGTCTTGCGGTTTAGATAAAAATTTCTCGAAGAAGCAGCAGGAGTCTATGTTTGATATCATACGGGGATTATAAATCCAGTCTTCCACCAGAAAAGCTTTGAAACTGATTCAGAAACAGCAGAAAAAGTTGGTAAAAATTGCTTTGCACTAACATATTAAGCCAGAGTTACAATAGGATGTGGAAATGGGTCCATGGTTACAGTGGCCAGATAACATGGAATTGCGCATTATTTGGAGCTTTGCGAGGTCCAGATGTGCTTTTAGTCTTTTTTAAAGGGTCTGGAGCAATGGTTCACTCATTTTCTGAAGGCCTTTTAAAGTTTTTGTTTGCTTATTTGCTGCGTCTTTCATTGCTTTTCAGTGCTGTCCTTGTAGCTGAGCACTTAAAGAAAAAAAAAACACGGGGTAGTTTTTTTAAAAGAATTGTAATCAGTTAGTCTACTAAACATTGACCTCAAATCCTTTCAGCATCATTTCCTGAATAGTCAGTTGTAGGTTTTTTCAGATCATTCGGCACAAGACTGTGTCTGTAATTCTGCTTCTGACAAAAAGTAAGTAAATAAATGTATATTTTTACAGTGTGGCTCAAAACTTTTGGAAAACACCAGAAATGAACTAAACTGAATCATTTTATGTTCATGTTTAATACTTCTTGTCAGCGAATGCCATTACCAGTAATTAAACAGAACCTGACTAAATCAACTGTACATTATGGAAATACAATGCAATCTAATTGTCTTTTTGTTTGTTTTATTTAGTCGGCAAGGCACTCAACGGGTAAGAACCCTTTTTTCTTACTATGCTTTCTCATTAAACCAGACTAACTTAGTGCCCTGACTGCATTCGTTTATTAATACAACCATTTTCCTCTTAACCTTTAGGCAGGTTATTTAACCAGGGCCCCAACGCTGAGAAGCAGGGGCAGCTGGACAAGCGCTGACCAGTCAACGTCAATCTTTTGGGACCAAATTTGGACAAGAAAAGGGATGCACAATGATGGAGCCATCATTATTGAGTAAAAATGTATGCATGCATTACTGTTGCTTTTGATAAAATAATTAAAAAGCATTTCTCAGGTTGGTCCACTCTGTTTGCAACCATGTTTGGGATTTTTTTGAGTGATTGTGATGCACAAATGCTTTCATTTATTTCATTTTTTTTCAAGATTATAACATTAAGGTTCTTCTTTACATAAAGAGAGTTGCACCTTTCTATTCTCACGTGTTCAGAAGGGGTCAGTTCTCTTTCTTTGGTGAGGCGGCATCTTTCCAGACTACTACAGACTTCAGTATAACTTCTCTTTAATAATTTAAAATAGCACGCATCTATGTGTGCACACCTGGCCCACGGCACAATCTACTGGAAACAAGAGTCATACTGAATGGATTTCAAAAACACGATGCTTGTGGCAAAGACAGAACAGGAAATGACTTCTTAATTCAAACAGGGCACGACGACTACAATGCAACCCACAAAAAAAGAAGAAGTCATTAAAAGCTCTGTAAAAAATTTAATAGATTGAGCAATGAAAAGAATCGCTCACTATCCACTCCATTATAATTCAATTAGAAATAAAAAAATGCGGCCTTCGCAAGCCCATGCAACTCATTGATTAGCCGCTGTTTAATGGACAAAATGCAACTTTTAATGATAAGTGCAGGACGTATTCAGGAGCACAACTGTTTGACATATTCGGAGGTGTTTGTGGCACTTTGGAGTGGTGCGCCCAAACGTGCGTCAGCATTAATGTGCGAACTGCTGATAAACAGCTGTCAACGTTCACAGTGACTTTACATCTGATAAGAAGAACAAAAGTTCACTTCCTTCATTAAAAAAACACACAAAGTTCACTCATGAACGTGACATTTCTATCAGATAACGTTGCGGCTTTCGAAACACTCTTAAAGTGTTTCAAAAACATATATCTGTCATTTAAAATTTAATTGATACATCATATCAAATTAGCACTAAAATAGGGAATTAGGTAACTGTGGGAGAACAGGCAGAAAAAAAGACTTAATAGTGGCGAAATCCATTCGATTTATACACAATGCCAAATTTAATGGTGCTAAAAAGTTAGATAATAAACCATTATTCACCATCAACCCCCAGATTTGAACGTAACAGACATAAACGTGTAACTAGTCAACGATTTTCACGCTCAAGCGGTGGTGAAAGTCACTGCAGGTATTGAGAAACCGACTTCAGCAACACCCCCTCACACAGACGGGTATTTAAGGGCCACATTAACATCAGCTGGACATCTCTAACTTTGCTTTCTCTGGCAGCCGTGCTTTGACTCTGACCCGGCCTGTGGAGAGGTAAACTATCCTCAAAATTGACTAAAAACATGTGATAAAACTGTTGTATTTTGAGACAAAGCCTTTGTATGTTGGATCGTGAGTCAAATGTGTTTTGATTTCAGGATGAGGTGCGTTGTGGTGTTTCTGGTGCTCTCGCTGGTGGTCGCCATGGCCGAGCCGGGGGAGTGTTTTTTCAGAAAAGCTTGGAGAGGGATGAAGGCCATATATGGAGGAGCCAAGTCCGGATGGCAACGTAAAGTATACGCAGTGCTGACATCAGCAGAAATGAAACAGATCTATGCAGACAGCAGGCAACAATCGTACCTCAAAGAGTGAATTAAGATTTTTCTTCTGTCCTTTAAACTGCCATTCCAACTGTTTTGTGCTACTTTCAAATGTGGTCCACCTGCTATGAACTTATCCCAAACATGATTTAAGCCGACTGACAGTGAGCAGAAGTGAAGTGATGCTTTCTTAAAAAAAACGTTTCCTCATTTTTCTTTAGAGTACCGAAATCTACGCAGAATGGAAAAAATGGCCCAGTAAGCACCTTTTAATACTGCCGTAATCATTGTTGATAAGAAAGCCATTTTAAAGACATTACGTACATATTTTTACCTTTAATTCTTCATGAGTCCCTTCTGACGGGCTCAGATATTTCGAAGTTTGAGCCAGATAATGTCAAACCCACCAATACAGTCACTTAACTCTTTGTTCGTAAGCATTATTGTACTGATGAGTGTTGATAAAGCGAGCAATGATATACATTTTGATAGATGTTTTTTTCTCTTTTCCACATAGGTTGCAGCAGCCAAATGGCGGTCAAAACCAGCAAGGCAACTATCAAGGTTAACGGGATGTTTATCAAAGTCCACGCTGAATCAGCTGATCCAGTGAACGCGGGACATGCGTGTGCGACAGCTTACAAGAGTAGAAGAGTAGAAGCCTTTTCCAACGATGTGCAAAAAGCTAATGCTGCTAACTTTTTAACCAATAAAGCAAATGAGCAAAGTCTTCATTTGTTGAATGTGTGAATCTCTCTTTGTGCTGAAAAGACATGAGCATTGTTACCAGTTTTAATTCAAACTAAATGCAATTGTTGTGAAGAAGGCATTGTTTTATGCTGATAACGCACATGACAACAGCAACTTATAACCCGTATCAGCCTCTCCTTTCTTCTCTGACACTTTTACAGATGTGATTTAAGAGCCCAGATGTGTTAATATCACCACAAAACATTAGGATCAGCTTTCCGATCAGGAGGTTTATTGTCAAAATTTAAGTATTTGACGTGAGTCCGCATGGATCATGGTCAGTCCAAAAGGTCCAAATACAATAGACATAACAGATTTAAGAAAGACAAAAGAGACCCATGAACAAGGAAAGACTTTGGGGAGTCTTTCCTTGTTTTTTTTCAATCCACTGGTCGAATTTTGCTAGATCTGAAATAGTTTGGGATGGTGCTTGATCGGCTTTAGAGAATTTAAGGCAAGCATCAGGTATGCATTTGAGACATACTTTTCAGTGATATCTAGTGGTAAAGATTCAGATTACAGCAATCTAAAAACCCTTGTCCTTCGCAACAGCTCTGGATTTGATGTGATCAGGGATAAACGCAAAGACATATGTGACCGGTTTTGGGCCATCTCTCCGCAAGGCCTCGAAAAAACAATTAGTGTCAAACATTAGCGTCTTCACATTTTCACATACATAGAAAGATTCAATTACAGGGCACTTTTCATTATGTTGATTAATGTCTTTGATATATATATATATATATAAAACAGACACAGGCAGAAGTAATCCTTTCCCTCATCTGTAATAAATATTACTATTACTATTTACTATCTGCTAATAAATCAATCGGCATTCAAACCTGTTTGCTGAATACTTGAAGGTGTATCTTGAAATATCCTGTGCGACATGTCAGAGGGGCCACATAAGGAGAACGACTTCCTTTATTTCTCACGCGATAGCAATCTGCTCGTCAGTTACTGTAACAAGCAGGAAATTCGCTGTATCGTGGCGGCTTTATTACAACATCGCGGAGGCCGGCGGCGTGTCTGTTTGCTCACCGGGGTGACAGCGTGAAGCCAAGACTCATACCCAACAGCGAATGTGAATAAAAACCTCTCCCACTCGAGTGAAACGGGGCCTCTCTGGTTCATCACGCAGGTTTGTGGAGACAAAGCGTTCGATAGCTCCTTAAATTCACACCAGCTGATGAATTACGAAATATTTTCCCTGCAGCCTTTCATCAAGAGGGATAACGTAGGCCCACGGAAATTCGTGGAAGTAGGCAGTGACAGCCTAACCCATGGAAACAAGAGTGAGATAAAACTGATGACCTGGGAAATATTTACCAACAGGAGAGCTTGCATTCTATTTTAGCAGTGATAGTTTTGTTGAAAGACATATAAAATGTGGAAAAAAAACTTCAGCTCTGCACAGAAAACGGGTGACGTTGGAAATTTGGACACAAAGCGTGGTCTACTTGACTCATAAGCACAATTGATTAAAAAAAAAGGTGGTAAAAGTCATTAATTTTTACTCTTTGCAGTGGAAAAAAAAGGCATTTGACATCATAATTAGAGCAGCCATATAAACAGATCTAGATTAATAATAATTAATTAATAAGTTGCCTTATTGGCTCAGATTAGATCAGCATCTTCATCATCTGAGGGTTGCAAAATATGACTGAGCAGAAAAATGGATTCCTGTCCCTTTTGTTCTCATAACTCTCAACTTATTTTAACTCACTTGGCTCTCTTTGGTAGTGGTTTTATACCTCCAACAGCCAATCTGTTGAAAGGGACAATGTCTTATTTGAGTGTAAATGCAAAATCTTCATGATGGAAATGAATGTTGGCACTGGGGCTCTGTGGGGTTTCGGGGGGAAGAAACGGATCGAATGAGCAGACGGTAGTCAAAACGGAGTTTCTGGTCCTTCTGGCCCCGACCATACCTTTTTTTTAACCTGGAAAAGTGCATTTGGAGGTTTGAAAGTCTGGTTGAAAGGTTAAAAAAGAAAATTAAATGAAAGTCAAATCACGACAAGAGCTTACCATCAAAACTGAAATTTCTTTTCTATATTCTTTATTTAGCTTTTCGTGTGTGGAAAAAGAACAGCAACTTTACTTTTATCAGACCACTGATGACACAGCTCTGCAACACAATACAGAAATGGTGTGATAGTGACAGCGACAGCAGCATTTTTTATTCCTGTCAAGACGCAAACACCATACAGGGGGTTTGTGTTTGTCCTCACAGTGTTGGGAAAATTGAAAATGACATCATTTGAATAAATTCATCCACTCAGTTACAGCGGTGGAACAGACATGACTCACAAGGACAGCCTTCAAGGTAACGTTCATACAGGAGGGGGGAAAAAATGAACAATCGAGCCTTTTAAAGAAAGTTTAAAGAAAGTGGAGCCCGTTCTTCGGACAGCTTCAGATCCAAATGCATCTTCATGATAAGCGCTGAGTCTGTTGAGCGTCTTTTAACAGATGCACTGCGCAAAAAAGAATCACTTTTACTGTGTGAAATCCATTCTTGATACAAACTAACCATGGCTTCCATCTTCATGGCTGAGGTTTGATCCATGCAGAAACCTCCTAAGACACATTGTCCTGTCACGAGGTCGGGTTGGATCTCTTTAAATAATGTATATTTAACCTCAAACCAGGCAATCTTGAGAGCCAGAGGGGGGCTGATTGATCCCCTTCAAAGTCGCTGGAAGACAAGCTAAAGGGCAGCGTACACCAACCAACCCTGAAAATGACACCGACATCCCCCATAAAACTAAGCAAACACACACCAGCCGGGCGAGCAAAGTTTGTTCTGGGCAGGGGGAAGGGATTTGCTTAAAGCATATTGATCGGAAATGAGATGTGGTCAGAGAGGGATGAGGTTGAGGTCCATACATATGTGTGTGTGTGTCTCTGTGTGTGTGTCTGGGGGTCACAGATGTCATCGGCAGTGGTTGTTTACCTAGAGGCAATTGCTGGTCTCACACACACACACACACACACGCGAGTCCTTCCCAGACAGAGACGTGTGGTAAATAATAGAGGAGCCGTGACAGAGGGCAGGCACACAAAACAGAGATCGGCGCCAAGGTTAAAGATGGGTGTGCGCGTAACGGGAGAGCTCTTTATCAACGTGTCATTAATACACGCGAAGGGTTCCGCCGAGGAAAAAAAGAGGCCGCCGTCTGGCCGGCACGGATCCTGACATCCGAACATCTAAAGCAGAAGACATCAGCATGTTTCGATGACGGATCAGTCAATGGAAATGACTGTATATTAGACAAGGGAGTCACATGACCCCAACCCCCCTCCAACCTCACTTACTCGCATTACATACTCACATCGTTCACATGCTCTCGGACAAATGGTTAAAGATGAGGTGTAATCATCATTTTGACAGCTCACTCAACATACAGAAGAGCATTTGAGTCATTTTCAAGATGTCCGACCCGGTATTGGCATAAGGACAGGCCACATTTTTGTTTTAAGACATCCGAGGTGATGCAAACAGATAGACGGGAAGTGCAAGCGAGGGGGAGAGAGAGTCAACATGAATAAAATAATACAGCGTTTTGCTTTCAGTTTTGAAGACGATGTTGGCTAAAGCTATATACCTCTCATACGGAGCGGTTAATATTTGATTGACCTCCGGAATATTCCAAAAGACTTCATTCCAACACAGCGAGACCCTCACACAAAAACGCCTTCGTACGTTTTTGCCAAATTGTTCATTTTCCAATTAATCCATGGAACGAGTCAAATGGGAAAAAGTAAAGAGATGAACTAGTCCTCGAACACGAACAGTGTGAGGAGTTTTGCAGTCGTCAGAGACAACGGACAATCTGGAGATAGATAAGCTTGTGTTTGGTCAGGTTTGTAGACAAAAAGAGGAACGGAGGAGTGCTCTGAGTACGCAAAAACTGTGATATTACCAGGAAGAAAAGCACAGTATAAAACAAACATCAATAGCGTGAAGGTGTCGCAGCTGGAAAAGAGAATGAGAGTAAGGGTGTGTGTTTGTGGGATCAAATTGTGCTACCTCGTGTGTGTGTGTGTGTGTCTGTAGGTGTTAAATGCAGTGATCGATAAGGTGGATGTCACCAATCTCCCCAGTTGTGGTCGGAGACGGATGCAATCCCCTGGAGGAAATTCTTGTTTCTCTTTTCATCTCTTTGACCCGTGGAGGGGTCCAGTCTTTGCATTTCAGCTCCCTGTTTATCTAAAGACTAAATAATGAAAATGTCTGACGGGTTTAACGGACAGACAGACTCAAAGTGGGGCATTTAAATGAATACATAACTAAAAATGATAACTTTATAGGCCAAAAAATCTACTAATTTAAGAGCAGAGCAGTGATGTTTTGTTGTGTTGGTGTTTATAGGATCCATTTTCTGATGATGGAGTAGATAATGAGGAAAAGATGTCAGCCATGTCAGCTCATTTGAAGGACTAAGAGCTCTTTGATAATGCCTGGTACCTAATATCTTACTACTCTGTTTTTGAAGCGAATAATTTCATGAGATCAAACATCTGAACTTGTTCTGAAACTAAAGAAATTTACAATGTGAATTATTTTATACTCATGTTATGGGTTCAGCGTCGTGTTGGGATTGTTGCGTCTTTTCCTCTTTATCTAAGTAACCAAACCAAGCCAAACCAGCTGCTAATCAACGTCATTCTAAGCATTCTGGTAACTCCTTGCTCAGCTCATCACTGGCAAACCAATTTATTTATTTATTTATTTATTTGAATAGGGACAAAGCACATTAATGGACATCAGTGAAAACAAATGTAAATATGCCGGATTGTAGCTACAAAGCTAATTTTCATCCGTAGTCCCTAGTTAAAAAATAACATATAATAAACAATACAAGCATCAAAATTAAAAGTTTAGATTTTAGTGATCACATGACTGGCTTGCTTTCATCCTAAGTTTAAGTTGATCTCTAAAGCTGGTCAGTGTGGGGCTCTCCCGTATGTGCAGAGGAAGACTGTTCCAGATGTTAGAGGCTCTCACTGAGAGAGTGTTCTGACCAAAAGCTGTTCTTCTGTGAGGGACCTCACATTCTCCTCTGGAGGAGGCCCTGGTTCTCAGGCCACTGGAAGTCTTAAGTTTAAACAGGGTAGACACAGGAGGTGGGGCTAGTCCATGTAGCGCTTTATAAGTTAAGCATACATACTTAAAATTTATGAAATTTTCAAAATTAAAAAGATTGTATTTGTTCAAAATATTGCATACATGAAAAGAATTGGGTTTTTGGTCAAACACTTTAAGAGATCTTTTGTAGAGTGATTCAACTAATTTTAAATTGGTAACTGTGGTGAGAGACCAACTTGTGATGCAGTATTCAATGTGAGATAAAATCATTGAGTGGAGAACCATTTTAGCGGCACCAAGTGTTAAAAAAGACCTGATTTGTTTAAAATTTTTAAGGTTAAATTTGACAGTATTGGCAAGTTTTTTTATATGATTTTTGAAGGACAGAGTGGAATCGAGTATCACGCCAACGTACTTGAATTCTGTGACAAGTTGAATACGCCGGAGCTTTTTATTACTTTTGATTGCTTTGAGAAAAACAAACAGCGTTAGCAACTCACAGGACGGGAGGAGCTGTCTTCTTTATCTGGACCGTGTTGCAGCTTCTATGGTAAAGCATCACAGCTGTAACGGACAGTGACTTCCAGACTGTCTGAACTTGGCATAGACAGCTTTTGGTTTTTCAAATGCAAGGGGGAATGAGCCAAAAAGAACTAAAAAAGAAAAAAAAGAGCATTTTTTTTATCATTGAATCTTGCATCTTGGGGTACTGGAAAATGCAGCTTTTTCTCTGAAAAATTAGAACAGTCAAAGGCCCTGATGGCAAACACAGAGACACAAACCTAAATGTCGTGTTTTTATGTATGTAAATGTTTCGTCACAAGCGTTGCTTAAAAGGCTGAATGTTCCATGTGCCAAGAGATTATTAGCTTGGAGAAAAGAGCTGTAAAAGGAACTTCTTTCAGCAAATGCTTCCACAAACTTGCTGGTAAAAGAAGTGATCATAACTATATCATATCATATATGTCATGTTTAGCTATACATAAATATATAAAGAAAGGTCATCCTTTGCGACGTAAAACTAATGTAATTAATTGGAGGCAATATCAAGAATGTCAAAATGCAGGAAAAAAAGAGGATGACAAGCAGATGAAGAGAGACAAACCGACAACAGCTCCAACTAATACAGTAAAAGAAGGAAGTCTTTCTGAAATGAAATCCAGAAATTTGACGTTTAGAGCAAGAAGTGAGAGAAACTTTGCACCGGAGGCAGCAGTGACCGAGCGGGCTGACCTCATATTAGACCTCATTTTGAGCGGCGCACGCCATAAGATAGATGTTTTAATGCAAGCCTCAAAGTGCGAAACAGTTACAAATAAGGGTCAAGACCCGCCGTTTCACGCGGGATTACAACACCACTCTGAAAACTGGCAGATCGAAACCACGGCGGCTCCCCCTGCGACGCGTTGCTTTTCTAATGCAAAGGAGGTGAAGTGAACAGGGAGTCCACGCTAAAATCCATAGTGAGTCTGGCTGAAGACACATTACGTGAGTTCAGAGATCAGTGAAGACCGGGAGTCTCTCTCTGTGTCTACTGTAGGTCAGATTGAGTCATTTAACGGTTTCCATTCAGCCATTTGTATTTAAGAGATCAAATGGACTGTTTTTCTTGTCGCTTCGCGCAAAGCTGAGAGGGTTTTCACCACCCATCAATCTAAAAAACACTGGGATATATATTTTAGAATTTCATTAGTGTAATTAGAGCTACTCTATCATGAAAAAAGTTTTTGGTTTCCTTGTTTTTTTTTCCTGCTCTTGCTTGATTTAGCAGCACAAAATGCCTTTAGCTAGCTTTGATGTTCACGAGTGCGAAAGTGATAATGAACTGTTTGTCAGACCGTAAACCCGAGAATTAACACGTCTGAGATTTCCGGCGGCCTTTCTTTTCCTACTTAGCTCCGTCGTGTGGCGGCGGAATCTCCGGAGGAGCAGAACAGGAAGTTTGTACCCCGGGGTGTGAAAACCCGCGCGTTCGAACATGCGAAACCGACTGGTGCATTTCTGTGGACCGGGACAATGATGACACCGCGTTTCTAAGGTGGTGGGATCACCACAAACGGGTCGGCAATTAAACCCATGGACGAGTAGAAAAATAATCCTCAAGTCATATTCGGTTTTGCTCTCGTTTTTCTTTGAAGCGCTCCCTCACGGTAAGCTGACCCGGGGGCTGTAGGGGCCAATATTAGTTAAGTATTTATTTACAGATCCTGGCAGAGCTGTCCTGTGAATAATTCATCCACAGAAGTCTGTTGACAAGACAGCCTGACGCGCGAGAAAGGAAATCGATGCGTCCGTGATGGGCGGCAGACTCCGGCGTTCCTGCGCGCGCGCACAGAGGTTACAGTACCGCCCTATGTAAAGCGATCAGGTCCTGATCTGCTGATTGGAGTGAAACAGTGTCCGCCGGGGGACAGACGGGCCGCGGGGAGATGTCATATCCAGACGGTAACTCTAGCGCAAACGTGAACCTTCGGTTACAGAAAGCGAGAGGCCGAAGCCGAGTACAAACCGATTACATGTAAACCATACAGAGCCGTGCAGGTGAGCAGGTCAGTGGAGATAGAAAATCACCGCCCGCCCTCCATCAAATGTAGCTTGTCCTGCTTCAGCTCATCTGATTCAAATCACTGCACCGTTAGCAGACTTGTGCCTAATGATTTGGAGGATACGTTCAGTCTAAATCGGGTGTGTCTCAATCCCGCAGGACAGCAGCCCGTTTGCCCTGTTTTCGGTGGTATTTGGGGACAAAATGTTTAACCCGGTAAAGCCAAATGTATCATATTTGATACAAACGGTTTCTGAAGTGTTTTGCATCTGACACCTTTTGCATAATTTAATGGTATAAACTTTGCTCAAAATCCTACTGTACACAATCAGATACACCTGATAACAGGGGGCAGAAGACCAGACAAAAAATAATCTTGACTTATCGCATAGTAATAAAGTATTAATATCAAAAATGCATTTCTGTTTTTTATTTTTATATATTTTGTTAAAAGGCCAAACAAAGACTTCAAACCAAAAAAAAGTCAATTTCTGTTTTGTTTTATTCTTGGGTCAGGCTTTAAAGGGTTAAACTTTTATTATTCAATTAAAAAAACAACCAAACCCTAATTAGGCATTTTGCAAAATGCAAAAGCTTTTTTATTTTTTTTTCTATTGCCTGAACTTTACAGGTAAAAAAAGACAGAATAGATCGTAAAATGCTATGTTTTGTAATGCTGTACAGCTGTAGTATTTTCTTAGTGGTCATCTAAGGAACCTGGGACACATTTCCAGCTAGAAACCGGATGCTGACATTCATCCAAGTCCAAAGCAATCCAAGTCAAACACGAATATGGGGACTCGCCTTAAATCTGAAGCGTAGCCACCTCTTTTGAAACAAAACCCAATCAAGTGATGGGCATCACCGAAGCATTAAAACCATATGTCCCAAGTTACTGTCCATTTCTCCCCTCACTTTACTCACACTTTTATTACACCTCCATTCCCGTTTAACTTCACTCACTTTCCCAAAGCTCTCCCTTCCAACCTCTAACTCTCCTCAAAGAGGATGAAGACAAACGGCGAGGAGATAATTGAACGCTAACATGAGTCAGAGTGAGATGAATGAAGACGTATGACGAGTATTTTTTTTTTGTTTCAGGATGTCTGTTCTCCTCTCGGGCTAATTCAACAATACAGTGGGCGAGACGCCTTTGGGTTTTTTTGTTCCGTCGATTTGCACAACAACAACAACACCTAAATTGAATCTGTCTGTTTTACTTACAAACAAGGAGTCGGCCTCTTTTATTTGTTAGCAGCGTGTCGTCCCCCAGGCTCATTTCTCACCAGTAACTCCTTTCCCCACTTAGATTTGTTTCCACATCTAAGCTCGTCTGGATATAAGAAAACAGCATTCCCAGACTAATGAATGCATTTTGAAGGAGACGCAAATAACATTATATCAATCTGCGTGTGTTAAATGAACAACAATAACAATTAGAGATGCAAAAATCACTCAGCTAGAATCGGATGATTTTCAGCTTGACCAGCAGGGATCAGTGAGCAGAAGATTTTGCATCTTTTACTGGTCAAAGCAAAGACATGCTTATAAGTATACAAGTATACCTTCAATTAGAAAGCTTTCACAGGAGAAACTAAATGTTTGAGACTACAAACAGACACGGCAACACTCCACTCATTATGTTCGATTCTTCTTCCTTACGATTACTGAAAAGATGGTTAATTTTGTGTTTAACCCTTTAAAGCCTGATCCAAGAAAAAAATAGGAAGAATATTGGATTTCTTTTAGTCTGAAGTCTTTGGCCCCTCAACAACATATGAAGAAAAAAAAAAACAGAAATTATTCTTATCGAATTAGAGTACAATAAGTTAAAAAATATATGTTGGTGTAGTCTTCTACTGGCTGTTATCGGGTATATCTGAATGTGTACAACAGGGGTTTGAGCAAAGCTTTTACCACTGAAGTCTCAGATCCAAAAGACTTCAGAAACCGTATGTATCAAATATGATATATTTGGCATTATAGTGTTAAGAGTATTTTTCAGTTTGATGTCATTTAGCAACATTAGGAATTAGAAAGTTGACAGAATCCCATAAACATTTTAAAGGTCAGCAGAATTTGCAAAAATACCTATTTCCTGAGAATTCCCTCATGCCAAACAAAACAAAAACACAGAAGATGCAATCGGGAGCTCTGCATCTACGAGCTTTATGTCAACTTGTGCAGAAATTCAGCTGACATCAAAAAGAGCCCGTATCAAAGCGCCTTCTGACTGGCAGAGGTACAGAAATCCCACCGAGAGCGGGGATTAAACAGAATAAATCTACCATCGGCTCGTCTCCTCCTGCAAATTAAAAGGAGTTTTTCAATCAGGTATCATTCAATTGGAGCAGAAGAAGATTGTTTAATGAGGCGGCATCATATCTCAAGTGAGCCAATAAAGTGTGGAATGAACAAAGGGAAAGAGATGGCACAACTCCCGCTCGAAATGGAAATGGAGGTCACTTATCTTCTAACCCTCGGAGTCCTCGGACATCCAAGTGCACCCTGTGACTTTTGAAGGCACAGAAAAAAAAAGAAACGTAAAAAACTCCACCTTCTGAAGCTATGCGTTTAGCTTTTTGCTTCCTATTGTGCCTGGACTCCATTTTGTTCCATTTCCAGATGGAACGCGGCTCAATAGCCAGTTAAAACTACCATGAAATTATTTATTTCCACACTCTGTGAGACTGGGGGGACTTCAGAGAAAGTTCATAAACTCGACATGAAAGAGAAGCTGTCATGTGCTTGAAAAAGCCGTATTTTCATGCCCAACTCACCCGTCCCTGACATCCAATCAGGAGGCAGGATTCCCGGTTCATAGCTTTAGAGTCTCAGACAGCATCACAATGGCAATTTGGAAAATGTCAATGCAATTTCTAGCAGCGAAATGTGTTTATTGTTCATTCTAATGCTTCAGCATTGTGTTTTCCTAACCTTAAAAACGTGCTTATGGTAAGCAAGAAGAGGTCTAAAGTTTTGACAGACACAAGAGTCCGAACATCCTAAATTCTTTGGTATGGACACGTGTCATTTTCAGGGAACCAAAAAAATGATAATAATCCAGAAATCTGCAGGGAGAAATTTGTGAACTACTGATTTTAGGGCAGCAATTCAACAAAGAAAGGTGACGGATGGCTTTTAAAGCAATTTTTTCCCGGGTAGTGCACTTTCGTACATCTATTGTTAAACTTGAAAAGTAGTTCCAGGTCCAAGAAACACGAGGAGCAGCTTGTCTTTATTCATCAAATCAAATTCTGAAAAGAGCAAAACAACCAAACCCCCCCCCCCCAATGTTTTTCCTCCTGCTTTTTTATAGTGCATTTCTTGGTGGAACGCACAGTAACAGGGGACTTATATTCCTTATATCCCTGCTCCGGATCCAATTTCAGTGTGTGAAACCTCTGGGTCCTACCCTCCATCCACTGACCCGCAAATGAAACAACTGAGAGTTAAGAATACTGGTTTGATGGGGGTCACTGTCCGGCTAATGGGGGGAAAAAAACAACCCAAAAGGGA
>JABUIW010000065.1:0-15451 GCA_013363375.1 Menidia beryllina
TTCTGAGACAGTCCTGTAGATATATTTGTGTAGCTGCCATTAAACAACTTTTTGCATAAATGTGTCTCCCCATGGAAGTTTAACAACTTGCCTCGGTGGAAGGAGGGGCTTTTCTCATTTGTACAAAAGTGTCAAATCCGTCCTCGAGCTCAGACGGATTCGTGGGCGGCAGACCGATGTGTTTGACTATGCCAAACACGTATAATTAGGTGCGGCAGCTCTTCGGGGGGGGTGGGACACCTGGCTGAGTCATGAAGGAGGCTGATTACTCCAGATTGATCCCGCTGCCGGTCTGGCCTGTTGTTAAGTCGCCTGGCGAGTGGGGAGGGACATAAACGGTTTAGAGGCCACTTTGGCCTCACATGACCAGAAGCTAGTACACACTAGAGACTTATTAATAGTGGGCCACTTTATAAGTTTACCCTTCATTTCCCTCTAAATCTGAACGATGTTTTAGTCCGAAAACAGTGAGTCAAAGGCATCTTGTTGATTTGCTCCCTGTGGCTGTCGAACGTCGCGGCTTAATTCCCCCAATTAAACCGAGCCAATACCAAAGCCCAGCATTTGCATTCGCGTGTGGGTGTATTACGTCTGCTTCCACGGCTCCATCCACACTCGTACATTTCCCTGCGCCCAGAGAATTTGCTATCGGTTCATCTCGGCTGGGAGAGAAATGAGGGGCCTGGCTATGTGTCAAAAGCAGGATCGGTTTCGAATGCGGCAGTTCGGCCTCTTTGTTGTGAGGCGGTGGAAAAAACGGGGTAAAATCTCTCCTATAGAGAGTTTGGGGATCGTTGCCATTTTAATGACCGGATTTCGCAGAAGACTGGGTAACCGGCAACTTGGAGAGAAGGTAGAGGACAGGAGGAAAGGGCACAATGCTGCGAAAGTGAGCCGTTAATGACAGAATTTTCATATCTGCTTTTGCAAATAGCTGCACTAAGCTGCCCTCCTATTACCATACTGCGTTGTAGGGACACATGGAGTTATTAGGCATGCAGATAAGACCCCTCGCTGCATTTACTCACCTCTACTGTCTGTTTTCCCACATAACTGTTCCTGGAAAACACTAGAACTAAAGATGAAGGCTTTCCAATGGCCCCTTTTTTTAGATGCAATTCTCATCCCAATGTATCCTGGTTAACCTTGTCAGAATCAGACAACTCTAAAGATAGATGTGAGTGCACCCAAAAGGAAACAAGGACACAGTGGGATGTAGGAGCTCAACACCAGCAGGAGTGTGTGATAGCTGTGTGGACGAAACCGTCAGCCCGCACATGACCCGGGTCCCTTTTCACGGTTTTTACATTTACGGGTGTTAGCCCGATTCTTTAGTTGGAAGCCTGAGAATAAACCAGAGCAGATCAAGAGTACAATTATGACATTTATTGGTCACAAGCAAAGTAAATCAGCATTGGGCTCTCACAGAGGTTTTCAGAGGATTTCAAAACCGGGCCTGGCCTCAAAAAGGAGGACGGCTGGACGTAGCTGAGCGTTATTGGCCAGTTACCTCTGACATAAACAGGCCCGCCCCTATCGCATGCAGATTTCGGTGGGATATGATAAGAAAGTGTGTGTGTGAATGTTGACCTTGAAGACGTAAACAAAGCCAGAGAGTTTAACCCAAAAGTTATATTATAAAGGGAATAATATAAATCTAAAAAGGAATAAGACAAGCAGTCATTTACATGGATACAGTTATAATGAACTATGCTAAAGTGAGTAATTATAGCCCAATTCTAACACGGGTTTCAAGAAACTAATCGACTTTTGGATTTTCTTCCCCACGAATTGTCCATTTTTACGCATTCAGTTTTAACCTCTGATTTGATTCGGTACCAAAGATGCCATCGGCCCCAGCTGCACTTTGCGTCTGGTGCTGAAATTAGCCCGCGTTAGCACGCAGGCCTGCTCGCATTAGCGTCTCGCTCCGGGCGCCGCCTCTGAGCTGCTTGTCGCGGCTGTCGTGTTTTGGCTGCTAGCTGTCACGCTCTCTCCTCTCGCACAATCAGCCGGGAGAGAGGGGGACAGCAAAACTGAAACCCACTGCATTTGGCGAAGATTACCTCTCTAATTCCGAGCTGAACGTTGCACAGGCAACTGACAACCCACCAACATTTCTTTGCAGGCAGTTTAAACTTGTGCGATCACTGAGGAACCTATTATATATTAGGTAATTGCTTGATTTATATGGGGGTTTTCGATGTGCCCCATACTGGAAATCACTTGTCTCTTCGTGTTTATTCATCCATACCTTTTAGTTCTATTGCCTGTTTAAAATCTGACAGCGTACCGTTTAAAGCGGTGCAGCCAGCAGCATACGAATCTCCGATCTATATTCGCAAGGTCAAGATATCAAGATATCAAGGAGCACACGGCCTAATGATGGCCGCAGACACACAGATCAATACTCGAACAGTGCAGCCATTTAAACGATTACAGCTTTTGTGTCCCTGTATGGCTCTGTAAGCAGTACCCTTCTGCCTTGTTGTGTGATTATATCCGACCGTAAAAGATGATATTTGGTGAATTAGCCCCCGCATTACAAATGTGGATCCGATTAGCCCCAGAGAGTTTTGACTCTGTGGGAATACCTCAGTTTTTCTTTAATTTTTTACAATGGATTAGGAATGTCTTCTCCCAAGTGTTGGAAAGGCAGCCTTAACAATTCCAGGTTGGTTATCGTCATAGGACCGAACCAGAACCAGAATTCAGGAGTGGCTCCAGCTCTTCGTTCGAGGAGCAAAAAACCTATTTGGCCGACTGTATTTTACAGCAGGGGTTTAGCCGTGTCTTCAATTCCTCTGTGTGTGTGCAGGGAAAAGCCCCTATTTGCTGTTCACCAACCGGCACGAGATCCGCCGCATCGACCTGGTGAAGAGGGACTACAGCCAGGTGGTGTCCACGCAGAAGAACGCGGTGGCCCTCGACTTGGACGTGGCCAACAACCGCGTTTTCTGGTGCGACCGATTTCACAGGAAAATCTACAGGTAAAAACCGCCAACTCCAAAGATATGAGGACAAGCTGAGTGCATTTTATTTAAGGAGCCTGTGCTCAGAGCCCAACGCTCCATGTCATACACCAACAGATGCGCTTTAAGTATCTCCTCGGCCATAGTTTGTGTCCACCCTCATGTGCTCTGTGGAATGGTGAGAAACTACCGGCGTAAACTGTGTGACACGTCACATTTTGCGATGAGTTTGGAGTGGAGTTTGACTGGCATTGAATCGCAAGTCTGAGTTGTGATTTATACAGAAACTAATTATAAAGTTTGTTTTGTTCCATGTAGCACAGTGCCGTGCCTGTTGGCTTGTTGCTTTTTCCGTTTTATGGATTTTTCAACAAACGCGTCTCTGATATGCAGATTGGCACAAACCAACCGCCGAGAGACTTAATTTGATTAATTATTTTGATGTCGCCTCCTTTTTGTGTATTTGTGCAGAGAATCTGCCCATTTATCCAGTTCCGGATGACTCCTAGATTCATTTCACCCTTCCCTTTTGTTATCCCACATACTTTTTTCCCCAGAGTGTATTCTAACTGGAGCGCCTTGTTCTTTATATAAAATGGATGCTGAGAGAAAAGAAAAAAAAAAAAATCTCCGGGGAAACCCAAATTGAAATGCGTGTTGAAGGGCGCAGCTGTCTCGCCCTCACCTCTTACTTCTTCTGGGGCAGAATCATTAGCGAGCGTGGCAGCCCCTGAGTGAGGTCCTGTCTATTCTGATGAGCGATGCACCCGAGAAGGACCCTAACCCCTGAGTGAACCTGCTCTGTGCATGACCCCAGGCTGCTACCCAGCTGTTGGGTGGCATGGTGGTAAATAGACGCTTCCTAGTGTTTGATGATAGACATACAGGGGTTGGACAATGAAACTGAAACACCTCTCATTTTAGTGTGGGAGGTTTCATGGCTAAATTGGACCAGCCTGGTGGCCAATCTTCATTAATTTCACATTGAACCAATAAGAGCAGACTGTGAAGGTCCAGTTAGCAGGGTAAGAGCACAGTTTTGTTCAAAATATTGCAATGTACACAACATTATGGGTGACACACCAGAGTTCAAAAGAGGACCAATTGTTGGTGCATGTGTTGCTGGCGCATCTGTGACCAAGACAGCAAGTCTTTGTGATGTATCAAGAGCCACGGTATCCAGGGTAATGTCAGCATACCACCAAGAAGGACGAACCACATCCAACAGGATTAACGGTGGACGCAAGAGGAAGCTGTCTGAAAGGGATGTTCGGGTGCTAACCCGGATTGTATCCAAAAAACATAAAACCACGGCCGCCCAAATCACGGCAGATTTAAATGTGCACCTCAACTCTCCTGTTTCCACCAAAACTGTCCGTCGGGAGCTCCACAGGGTCAATATACACGGCCGGGCTGCTATAGCCAAACCTTCGGTCACTCGTGCCAATGCCAAACGTCGGCTTCAAAGGTGTAAGGAGCGCAAATCTTGGGATGTGGACAATGTGAAACATGTATTGTTCTCTGATGAGTCCGCCTTTACTGTTTTCCCCACATCCGGGAGAGTTACGGTGTGGAGAAGCCCCAAAGAAGCGTACCACCCAGACTGTTGCATGCCCAGAGTGAAGCATGGGGGTGGATCAGTGATGGTTTGGGCTGCCGTATCTTGGCATTCCCTTGGCCCCATACTTGTGCTAGATGGGCACGTCACTGCCAAGGACTACCGAACCATTCTGGAGGACCATGTGCATCCAATGGTTCAAACATTGTATCCTGAAGGAGGTGCCGTGTATCAGGATGACAATGCACCGATACACACAGCAAGACTGGTGAAAGATTGGTTTGATGAACATGAAAGTGAAGTTGAACATCTCCCATGGCCTGCACAGTCACCAGATCTAAATATTATTGAGCCACTTTGGGGTGTTTTGGAGGAGCGAGTCAGGAAACATTTTTCTCCACCAGCATCACGTCGTGACCTGGCCACTATCCTGCAAGAAGAATGGCTTAAAATCCCTCTGACCACTGTGCAGGACTTGTATATGTCATTCCCAAGACGAATTGACGCTGTATTGGCCACAAAAGGAGGCCCTACACCATACTAATGAATTATTGTGGTCTAAAACCAGGTGTTTCAGTTTCATTGTCCAACCCCTGTATATGTGGCTGCTCCGTACTCAGAGATGTTCAGTAACGAAGTAGAACTACTTAAGTACTGTACTTAAGTACCAAAATGCAGTATCTGTACTTTATTGGAGTAGATATTTTTTCCCCTACTTTTACTTTTACTCCACTACATATTTTTGATTATTTCAATACTTTTACTCCGATCGATTTTTCACGGGCTGAATCGTTACTCGTTACTGATATGTAAACGTAATGATAGTTAGCTCTGTCAGGGTTTGGGAAGCTGGCTCCTCATTGGCGATTTGAACGATCAAGCATAGCATATTTAAAAAAAAGCCTCCTGAAAGATGGTTAATTATAGCCTTCAAAAATTCCCCATCTAATCTGAAGAAGCATATCAAGGCAAATTAAAAAATAAAATGTCATAAAAGCTGGTAAATAAGGGCTAGTTCAGTTCTCCCTGTTCACTCAGGACATAGCAGCTAACGTTAGCTAAAGCTAACCTAGCTGGCTAGCTGTATGCTAACGTTAGCTAAAGCTAACCTAGCTGGCTAGCTGTATGCTACATGCTAGCATAAAGGCTCAGCTCAGGATTCTGACTCTGGAATAATAAATAATAGTAGATGAAGTGCTGTTGATTGCTAATGCAGATGTAGTTTTCTGTTCACACGTATCACACGTTTGAAATAATATAAACAATATCTATTACATTTTTGACTGCCTTTTTTTAATATACACAGTACTTGTACTTTTACTTATACTTGTACTTTCAATACTTGAGTAGCAATTTTTGAAATGCTTCTACTTGCAATACTTAAGTACAAAAGAATTGGAGTACTTCCGTACTTCCACTTAAGTATGGTGTTGAAAGAATACTTATACTTTTACTCAAGTTAATTTTTTTACATAGTACTTGTACTTCTACTCCACTCCTCTTCTCCAGTACTTTAAACATCTCTGTCCGTACTACAACTTCACATTAGATCCTTTCGAAATCTTCTATAACCACATTACCGGAGGGGCTTTGTGTCCTGACCTGTGTCCTCTTCGCCAGCGCTTTCATCCACGAGGCTGGCGACCCCTCCCAGCAGGTCCCCCTGGTGGACTCCTCCCTGCAGACCCCCGCCGGCCTGGCGCTGGACTGGCTCCAGCACAACCTGTACTGGACCGACTCCGGAGACAAGTCCATCTCCGTTGCCTCCGTGGACGGCACGAAGAGGCGCGTGCTCGTCCGCGCCGACCTGAGCGAGCCGCGCGCCATAGCGCTGGATCCTCATCACGGGTAAGCCTAAGGGGGGGGGGGCATGCGTTTGGCTTTTCAATCCAGTGCCTCCGACACCACGAGCAAAAATCCTGCTCTTAATCTGTGATCCCACGGTGAAAGTAATAATTATGCCGATTTATCCGTCTGTTTGATGCTGGATTTACTGACTTGCACATCTAATTATGAAAGGTATGCTAATTATTTTAAAGCAGCCGGCCGTGAATTTGCATAACTTATTTTATATCAGCATAAAATGGTCTTAAAGTTAGGGTATATGCAGTATCCATCAGCATTATAGCATGTTTCTATTTTTTCTTTCACTGCAATATTAACGATGATGCAGACAATGACCTCAGAAAAAGATTCATAGATTGATTTATCCCACTATAAGAACAGTAAAAATAATCCACTTTTGAGATTATCTTTGAGAACTTTTCATGTCGTACACAAGAATTCGAAGAGAACAGCTTCTGACCCATTTAGCATTCTGACTCAGTTTTTTGCTTTAGAAATTCAGCGCTAGATGATCGCTCCTAATCTGAACTCTATGAATTTGTTCCAGCGTGTGCTTCGGTATCTTTTTATGTTCCGTTGATCCGAACCCAAATCACCTCAAAAATAGAATAAACTGAGCTGACGGGAAGCCTTAAAACGATCCGCTCACGCACACGCAGCCCCGATCAGAACAGCCCCACAGGAAACCAGCACACGCCAGGCTGCTGAGAAACGCTTTTGTCTTTGAAAAAATATTCTCTTTCATTCAAATAGCAAGCATCAAAATATAACTGTATTTTTGCATATTTAAGTGGTTTTATCATTGGTGAAATTTCCCTAACTATGCTGCATACCAGCATCTTTTAATGCGACCCCAAACATACTCTTTGCTTTATCCCTCAAACTCAGAAGTCTCTGCCACATCTCCGTGTGGTGTCTTATACTCTAATCACATTATTGTGCTTAAATGGGGGTGAGGGGGGGGGGGAAATCATTCGATCAAAAAGTAATTTTTGCTATAGATGTTGCTGCAGAATCTGGTCATCCTTCAAAACTGTGTTACAGTTGTAATGGAAATGAGATCTGGGCAATTATTTCATAATAGAAGTTCAATATTGTGGGAGTAGTATCATTGGATTCAGTAATTATAGTTCAGCTTTTGGAGGAGAAGTAGAAGTAGAGGGGGGGGGTTGGGTTATCTGACAACATGGCAGTGGGCAAGAGGCGTTTCCTGTAAACTCACCGGGTTGTTCAGTATCTCTTTCTATTTGGCTGAATGTGCGTCTTTGTTAATGCTCATGAAGCGGAGAAGTTTGTTATTGCGCGCAGTGTCCTCGGAACTGAGCCAGCATCCTGCTCGGTTATTTTCGGTTTAAACGTCTTCTGGTGTTGGCAGTCCCTCGCGGTTTGCCCCAGAACGCGGACACTAGACAAAATAACCGATGGCAGCACGGCACTGTGGGGACTCAGGAGACTGGAAACATTAAAGGCAACCGCTTTTAAGTGATATTAAAGCCACAAAACTGTAAGAAAAACATTGTTTTGTTCAAGAGAAGAGCAGGCATCATCACCACGGTTACACCGTTGGTCGCTTTACTCCAAAGGCTGCTGAAGGGGACAGCTAGCCAAGCACACTGGGCAGAAATCTGTTATTCCCCACGGTAATCTCTGTCTAGAAAGCTCTCCACTTCTCTGCGCTTTCAAAGTAGAAGCTCAGCAGTTTTTTTTTTCCGGTGATATCTTCTGGCACGGGAGACAGAAGGCATCATTCCTGCTGTTGAGCTCAAGTGGAAAGTCATGTTTTTGACTCTCGTCTGGGGAATAGGCCATTTTTGGTTTGTTGTTTGTTCCTTTTATTTGTTTAATAAGAGTAAAAAACAAAAACTGGAATTCATAAACATCAACAGCAGTTTAACCCTGAAATGGTATAATAAAAAATCAAATAAAAAGGAATCGAAATTTAATACAAATCATTATCTATTTATTTTTTACCAGTTTTTTTCCCCCACTTTCGTTCTTTTTTACGTGTTTTCTTCTCCAGTTTTGTTCTTATAATTTAGGTTTCTACTATATTCTTTTCTAATATAGAGTGCTATTAATAACTGCAGCTCTGTGTCACAACCGTGAGTAATTTCCTGAATTAATGCACAAAAAGACAAAGCGCTGGGTTCCCAGTCTAACTTCATTCAACTCCTCTGAAGAGCGCTTTCATTTTTCTGACGCCGCGATTCGTCCAATCACTCGCGTCTCTGATCATCTCCATAAAAGGCCGTCTACTATACAGTGACTGCTTTCATGGATTTCATTGTTGCAGAGGCTGGCGGCGGTCCTCAGACCATACCATGTCTTTCTTTCTTCGTAAATCTCTTCAGGGTTTCAACAATACTTATGATATTCAAATAGATATCAATTAGAGAGCCATTTGTTCACGGTCTATTCCTGTATTATCCTTCACTTATCCAAGGTCAGTTTGTGGAGGCGACATATCAATTAGGGGAACCCCATCATCCCTCCTCTCTCTAGTGACGCACTCCTCCTCCTTCGCCATCCTCAGGTTTTTCCCATTATGGCCAGGACGTATTATCCCTGCTGTGAGTTCAGGGTCTTCCCAAGAGTCCTCTCCCAGTTCCAAACGCACAAAACAAACCTCCCTTTGGAGGCTCAGGGGGGTAAAAGAGCACTTTCCCCTACTGATGGGAAGGTCAGTGGTTTGACTCCATGCTCCCCCGGGCCACATGTCAAATGGTCCTTGGGCAAAGCAGTGTAGTTCCCCACCGGTGTTCGTACTGGTGCGTGAGGGAATGGCTGGACGAGACGTGATGTAAAGCGCTGTGAGTGGTCCATTCAACTGGAAAAGCGCTGTATAAAAACAAGTCTATTCCCGTTTTTCATTAAGCCCATTATTCATTCGTCACATCCTACCATCATGCATTCGCAAGACCTCGAGATAGTCACGATGACTGAGCTCTGAGGCTGTATAATTTCACATTTCATTTTTCTTTTTTTGTATACCCAGTTGTATTCTGTGGTCATGGCATTCCGCAGCGTAATGCACGTTACCTACCGAGTACTTGACTGGTAAACATAGAACCAACAAAGACCAACAGAGTGCAGGACTGAGCACTTACAGATGTTAATTCCTGGATTTGAGGAAAAACAAACAAACAGTGCACTTCAAAATATCTGCATTCCAAGAGATGTTTCAGAATTTAAATTTGTCATGGAAGACTAGGTAACTGTGACGGCAAGTCAGTGACTCTGTTCTCTGTGTTTCAGCTTCATGTACTGGTCCGACTGGGGCACCAGAGCCAAGATAGAGAAGGCCGGCATGAACGGCGTGGACCGGCAGGTGCTGGTGGCCGATAACATCGAATGGCCCAACGGCATCACTCTAGGTGAGAGGGGGATTAGGAGGGGGGGTTGTTTGATTAATCTGCTTTTACCCACAGCGCTAGGTTATAAAAAGCCGATTAACAGAACAATAACTCTTGACATTTGTAGAGTTCCTGGGTACACCGTGTCTGCCTAAAAGCTGAAGGTCTGACATTTAAAAATGTAATCAATATGACGTGGGGGGATTTGTTGCGTAGAGTTTTGGGTGTTTCTACGGGAAAGCCTCATTTCATGGCCACGTCTTTGTGTCCCCCCCCTCTCAGATGTAGCCAACAGGCGTCTGTACTGGGTGGACTCCAAACTGCACCTCATAGCCAGCGTAGACCTGAACGGAGCCCACCGCAGGACGCACATGTCGTCGGCAGAGAGACTGGGACACCCCTACGCTCTGGCTGTTTTCGAGGTTTGTAGGAGGCTCGGCCTATCTCTCCCAGTCCCGGGGCGTTTTTTCCGTAGATTCCAAAGACTCTTGGCAGTCGTTCGCAGCATATCTCGCTTCCCTATCGGAACGTCGCCTGCTGAGCGAATGAGAATCGCATTCAAATAATATTTGAGAATAAATATGACATGCATAGTTGGTAGGTGTGCTTTTTTATTTGCTGTTTGTTTTCCCTTGTGGGACTCAGTGGCTGAGCATGGTGAACAGATGTAGTTACAAGGAGGAGAGCATCCTGAAACAGCATGCACACTTCCTCTGCCTCTGATCTGAAGGTGTTTGGGGAATCAAAAAGCACATATTAATACAAGTGTAATAGGCTGCTTTATCCCAGTCTTAGCTGGATTTAAATGGCCGCTTTTCTTTAATGGTTTAATTCACAAGCATAGCTCATCTCACAGGAACCAGGGACACAAGACCTTCTCTCTTAGCAGACTGAGGCTGTCCTCCTATAACACCACATTGGTTTGGTAGTTTAAGCATAGAGAGAACCTCCAGTAAGGTCTGCAGTGAGAGGTGATGGACATTGTTTTGAAACGCAAACCGCAATCTTTTTCTTTTCCTTGAGCGAAGCGTGAAGTTCAGATTCCTGAAACGTGGCGGTTGTAGCATGAAATCCTATTCGCATAGCAAAAATGTGGGGAAACATGGAGTGGCGATACAGGAAATGCACGTAGGAGCTGAGTTCAAGGTCACAGACAACTTATATGATTGCTTTGATCTGAGAGATCTGTTGGAGAGCAAATTGAATGTTTTCCTGAGGGCTTGTTGACGGATCAGATTTACAAGCGTGAATTTTTGAGAAAAGTTACCACTAAGAATAAAATAATATTCGTGAAAATAACATTTCTCACGGCTGGACTTCCCTGATTGAAAAGCAACAGCAGAGTCAAACTAATTTCACCAAGCCATCTGTGTAGCTACAAGGCTAAAAAAAGACCATTCCAATCATTTACTCAAGTTAAGAGTAGCAAAAATCATTTAATTTTTACAATTAATATCGTTCACAAGTCCCTATAAGTCTCGTCAGCAAGGTTTCACTGAATCAGTACAATGATCTATTACTGAAATGATGATAAATTCCCAGCAGTGTTTCGGTCTAATTGTAATCTAAACATCTTGAGTAACAGAAACTGGACTTCCTCTTGAAAACTTTGATTCTGAAGGTGCCTCCAGTTATGCTTTTAAAGCTCTAAAGATTCCATGCAGTGCCGTAAATCGATCCAGGAGTTCTTTTCAGTTTGGCTTGTCTGACTACAAGGTGACCATCTTGTTCAGCATGCTGGACATACACCAGCTCGGTGTCATTGAGCTGGGCCTTGTTGCCTTGTTGTCATGAGCATAATCTGTCTCACTCAGACACCGACTCCAAAAAAAACAAACAAACAGACCTCGACACAGATTTTTGTGGCACTCGCTGGGGAATAGCCAGCAGTTTTTGAGGCAATGAAAAAAAAAAGATGAATTCCTATGTTAATCGTTGAATGGCTAAACAAAGGAGACAAAACAAAGGGTGATTAATAAATGATAGGTTCAGTTTATATTATTCTCTTTTTTTATCTAAACGGGATGGATTTGAATCATTCAGTGCCTAAAGTTGAAAGGTAACACAGATGACATGCATGGAACTTCAAACTTTCAGTTATAAAAAAAAAAAACTCCCACTCTCATTCTTGCCTCTCTTTGTTTCTCTTCCCCTTGTTTTTACATTGGAATTCAAATGAGTATAGTCATACCATTTTCTGTGTTAACACAACTTTCTGAGTGGATATTTCTCATGGCCCAGTTTAATTTCTTCCAGTCAGACTTGTTTAGAATTAAAATAAAAACAACAAACATTGTCAATTACCATAGTTTTGGCCCATTCCCTCTTATTTCACTGATTTATCTCATCTACCTGTGCTTTTATTGGGAATCTATTTCACTTTATTTCAATTAGTTCACTTTGTTCTTTTTTATATTGAGTTATTTTTTTACAAAAATGCTAACTAGGAACGTGCTAACAGGCTAATTAATAGAATGCTAACGTATAACTTTGTTTTTTAGGTTGATCTAATGCTATCGATAGCCTGCTAGACAAACAGGACAGAGATGATACTGCATGAATATTGATCATGTGTTTTTTAACATTGCTTTTTTGCTTTCTTCATTTTATTTGTAGCAAAGGCTTTTGTGAGACCTTCATTATTTCTTAAAACCTGTCGACAGTTGATCAAAGTCACATGATCTTTGATGTCTGAAAACTAGATATTAAATGTCTCCACACCAGTCATCAATATTCAAAATCCACGATTCTCTTTTGAAAAGAATACAGTCGGACAAAAGGAAAATCATTTTTCGACATTTCAAAAGCAATCTGAAGCCAAAAACAAAAACAAAACCCTGACAATGCCAGCCGGATTCATAAAACGGCTGTATTTTTATTTACTTGTCAATTCATTTGAACAAAACATGATTTTACGAGTGTATTTCGCTGATATTTGGTCAGATAAGGGGAGGAAAAATATGAAACCTTCAGGTAAAAGAAAAAGTACCGCAGTCCCAAAAGGCTGGCCAATCGGAGCACAATATTCTCGTACCAGCTTAGAAAAAGCCTTAATCAGAGTCACCGGGGAACCATTTATGTCAGTGAATAAAAGCTCCTTTCCAGTGTCTGTAGATAAGTTAGTAGATTAATGAAATCCTGCTGCAAGAGGGAACGAAGGTCAGGAGATCGTCCTGTTCTGTGCGATCTTCCCTCTGCAGAGCACAATGCCGGCATTGAATTTACTGCCGAGTTATTCCAACCTAATGGTGCTCGGATCGACCCTGAGCCCCACGCTGCCTCATACGGAGCCCATCGTTTTGTTTAAATGTACCCGGATAGAAATGAAGCTGTAAACACGACCGAGGTCAAATGACGACAGACAAACCCGGTTTGAAAAAGAGGCCCCTTTATGATACGTGTGCTAAGCGGTACGGTGCGAGGCGTGTTGTCACGTTTCCCTCCTTTTGTCTCAGGATCGGATCTACTGGACAGACAGGGACAAAGCGGCAGTCTTCATGGCCAACAGACTGACGGGACGAGACGTCCAGGCCCTGGCCGAGAACCTCAACGACCCCCACGACATCGTGGTCTTCCATCAGCTCCGACAGCCACAAGGTGCGCGTGTGTGTGTCTGTGTGTGTGTGTGTGTGTGTGTGTGTGTGTGTGTGCAGTTGGCATGAGGCAGGTTTCCTCCCCTCACCTCTGACACCAAGCGGCCTCAGTGTGAAAGGTCAACCCAGGCACATGTACTGAAACTTAACTCATTGACTGCCAGCCATTTTCAGAACAGAGAGTCCCATACTGCCAGTTTTTTTTAGCCTTTCGACTGATTTTTCAAGAGCCACAGAATAGTTTGTGCTATGACTATGTAAACACCGAACACACCAAAAGAAAGAGTAGACTCTCATCTTTCATCAGGAAAAAATATATAGTTTCTACCTTATTCCGTTCTTCCTCGACTTGCGTCTCACCGGCGCCATTTCTCGCATAGCGAACCATTACGTTTTTCTTATTTGCCTACAGTCTATGCTCATCTCCCATCAAAAGTGGCACTGCCACCTAGAGGGTCAATTTGTTAGTACATACTCTGTCTAGAAGCCGATATTTACGGACAAGATTTAGCAGATCGTCCCCCAAGCCACTCTCGTTGAAAAACATAAAAGACGTCTATAGACGTCTTTGGCAGTCAACGGTTGTATTTGAATTGACGTCTATAGACGTCTTTGGCAGCAAATGAGTTAATAACAAACGATGTCTTGTGGATCTACAAAGCTGTGTGAGCAACAGCGTATTGTCACGCGTTTTTGAGTCCTGTCTTCCAAAGAAGTCGGGACGTTGTGTGAAACACAAATAACCGAAGGCAACGATTCGCAGATCTGTTAAAAGTATATTCAGCCGAGAGAGCAGAGCGCGGTCTCTGTTGTTGAGAGCTTCATAATGCAACATGTTCTCATAGAAAGGGGGCTGTGGTGGAGGAAGACAGGCTTTCAGGAAGATGTTCGGCTTGGGCTTTGCATTGCACAGCTTTTAATTGACTCTTATTAGTAACGAACCATGTCAACGGAAAAATCTTTTACAGAGAGATTTCGGTTATTGACGCCAAACGGCCTGAGAGCTCGAAGGTCACCGATATTCATCACTGGTTTTGGATTTTTAGGAACACGGCATAGAATTCAAGTTGAATATTTCTGAAAACAAACACGTTTAGCATCCAAAACATTCAATCTTATGCCTTTGTATTGAATTAAATCTGTTCATTGGTACATGTTGCATAATATTTTTTATACCAAATCCCAAAGTCATTGGAATCAGGGTTTGGATATTATTTATTTCAGTGTTTTACATCCAGTTTGATTATCAAAAAGTCTTGTTTCTTATCATTTGTAGGGAAATATTTGGATATGAAAGCACCTGTCTCTTCCTCTTCCTCTCTGACTCTGTGCTGTATGTTTCCGCTGCTGTTTCCAGGCCCGGACAGCTGTAATCTGGGCAGTGTGGCCAATGGAGGCTGCGAGTACCTGTGCCTGAAGGCACCACAGATCACCGAGCACTCGCCCAAGTACACCTGCGCCTGCCCAGACGGACAAGACCTGGGCCCCGACATGAGAGGCTGCGTGCCAGGTGAGCGGGCGTGTCACAGGTTTTTTCCTAAGGAGAAAAACCCCAAACAGGGAAAATGTCAGACATCAGGCAGCTGTAAAGCCAACCGAGTGTGGGATGGTGCAAACAGGGAGTACAGCGACGGATTAAGGTTAAGAACAGAATCGACCGAAGAAGCAAACCCCACAAAAACAAAACCGAAAACAAATAAAAAAATCAGCTGACCATAAAACAGGAGCTTTACAGAGACCAGTGTGCAAGGAACTCATGATGTAATCCCAAACATATCCACAGGAAGTACAGCATCAGAATGTGGTTAAAGTATTTTTACATGTATGGAATTTTATGCAGTCGTGGTGCAGAACAGGCAGCATATACAGAGAATTAAAAAAGAATAAAAGAATAAAAAATGTGTGTAAATGAATTAACAAAATTAGGAGGATAATTCAAAAGGTAGGAGCTTGAATAAAAAACACTTTATTTCTAAAATTAAGGTCAACACTTCAGTAAATGAAGGAAGAAATGCCTGTGTTTAAAATATAAAAGGTAGTGTTTTGTTGTTCGATAGTATGTATGTTGTTTGATAGTATGTTCTACACTATATTGCCAAAAGTATTTGCTCACCTGCCTTGACTCACATA
>JABUIW010000065.1:20451-100182 GCA_013363375.1 Menidia beryllina
GGGCCACCACGCGCACCACCACCACCACCCGTACCCGCAGGGCGTGAGCGTGGGCGTGGTGGGGGCCGGCGGCGGTGGGGGAACCTGCCCGCAGTTCATCGCCCTGCCGCTGGGCGGCGCCCTGCCGGACCCGGGGACTCACTGGTACACGGAGCAGCCCATGCTGGCCACCGCCAAGTGACCCGCCGGACGGGGGGGCCCACTCCCGGAGGAGGTGGCCGACCAGGCGGCGGGGCGAGGTCAAAGGTCACCCGGCGGACCCAGTTTTTTGCCGACGGGTCCCGTGCCGACCTTTTCACGTGAAAACCGCCGGTGGTTGATCTGTTTGGACACAAACGCGGTCGGAGGGACAGATGTTGTCGTTCCGTCTCCACGCCGGTGGCTGCTCCACTTGTGTCCAGTGAGTTTTTTTACTGACCGGGGCTGCTGCCTCACCCCCAATTTGACCTGGGCTGAATTATAAAGTTATAGAGCGGTCTAGCTATTTGACTTTTTCGGAAACTCGAGCGAGACGCGTGCTGTGAGTCTTCTACTTTGTGATGAGGTTGTTTCGTCCTTGATGTGTTTTTTTTTTTCCTATTTTAATTTGGGCTTTTGAGTTATTCCGAGTCGGGCGTAGAGCTTTGGGACGGCCTCTAAGGAAGCGAGGGCTCCGAAAGTGGGACAGCCCCTCTCATTCACGGGACAATCTGTACAGAGCGGCATTGGAGTCTGTCGGAACAAATGTTGTTGTCTCGTGCGGCGAACCTTTTCGGTTTGTTTGTTTGTTCTGCTTTGGTAAGAACCTCTCCGGTCCAGAGGCAAAGGATTTCAGGGTGAGTCGTCTGACATTTCGCGCGGTGGCTGAGCAGCAGCCGATTTGACGGGTTATTTATCTGCCCTTTAACACCCGGCCTTTCAGAGACACGCGGCAGATTTGCAGGCGAGGCGGTAAAAAACAAAAGAAAAAAAAAAACAGGCAAACTGCGAACTCCATTTGCTCCGTCTCCCTTTTGAAGTCGTCTTTTTTTTTGTTGGCAGAGAAGCTTTTGTTTGTCTTCGATGTCGAACGGTTTAAGAAAAGCAATAGGCCGCAGCCACGTAAATGGTGCGTCGATCACTTATATTTGATGACCTGGTTTTGACTGTGACATCCTTCGTAACCCCCCCCCACACACACACCCACACACACAAAGACACACACACAGACACACACAAAACGCCAACAGAATGAATAACTTCTCCCCAACCGAAAGCCCAGTCACTCACTGTTCCACACAACTCCCAATCGTAAAGTGAGCCGTCGTGAAGTGAAGTCGGGCTCCGATTGGCTGAGGGCCGAGGTCAGCCAGTCCCGCCGGCGCGTCCGCGCGTTCACCGCCATGCATGTGTGTGCCAACGCTCATCCCACAGCCATAAATGAACTCCTCTGTATGCTCTCTGTTGCACAACCCTCTGAGAATGCCTTCTGTATTGTGTTTTTGCATGGAAGAATTAGACGTACGTGTGGGAACGCAAGTATGTTAAGCGTGCGTGTGTGTGCGTTTGTGTGTGCGTGTGTGTGTGCGTGTTGGATTCGTGGGCAAAGAATTGAGGATGCTTTTCGATTCGTCGGTTTGTAAATATGTTTTCATAAGGTTTTTGATAATGTATTATATAATGATGGAAAAGAGCAGCTGTAAATAAGATTTTAGATAAAAGCGTGGACAGTTATATTAATTTATTTGTACAAAGAAAAGCATCGTTTTATCCACCAAAGTGGTTTGTTTGGTTCGTGTCGTTTCTTGCTGTGTGTGCACCACTCACATCCTTCTTTGTGTGCGACCCTTTTTTTCTCCCCCCCTCTGTTAACCCACAAAAAACATGAAAGAGTTGTTGTATCCCAAAAAAATTCCAACATCTTTGCAACATATTTCCCAGAGTTTTTTTTTGTTTGTGTTTTGTTTATTCTTTTATTTTTTGTGCCTTTTTTCTGAATTTTTCATATATTTTGGAAGTGTTTTTCATGAGCAGCTTAGAACTGTACATGCAATCATCAGCCAGTTTAAGACCAAACTGGCTGGCCGTTTTTGATTTTCTGTACTTGATTACTTTAGAATATCTCTATATATTGTTATATAAAAAAAACTATCTCCCCAAAAAACTCCTAAGACTGTGCCTGTTTTGTTTTCTTGCTTGCATTATTTTGAGTTTATCCTGAGACAGAAGGCTATTACCAGCATGAAGACCGTTGCAACATGCAGTAATGAATTTCTTTTTTTTATCCGGTAATAACCCCTTTTATAAGTTTGACGACCGGTTTGATCTCTGAAGGGTTTAATCAGTGGAGAAATATAAACTAGATCTCGACAAAAGCGTTTAATGTCACCATCTGTCGGATTCAACCATTAGATTACCCCAGTATTAAAAGCGCTGAACAGTGTGTCGTAAACAGAAAATGTAGCAGTTGGTGTCTTATTTATAGATTATGTATTCAGTAAATGAAGCAAGTCAGACCCTGAGCCGTTGGGAGATAATTGGATTTCTGTGTTTTTTCTCACCAAGCCAAACAAATTTCAAGTAAACAAATCTGAAGATAATGAATTAGCTTGCAGAGGATTCTTAGCTGCCTGAATGGGACTATTTGCCTAATTTATGCTAGATGATAACCAATGATATAAATGGTATATCCTATAAAAAAATATGCTGCAGATTCCCTCAACTCAAAGCCAAAAAGGAAATTGTCATGAGGATAATTTTTATCACCCAGCATCAAATTATACACAGTACAAATGTTATTCCTCAGGTTTTGGGAACTCCAGATGAAAAATAGTAGCTTTTGACTTTATGGCCTAAATTTAAACTAAATTTCATCTTGATAATAGTTACAATAAACTTTTTATTTACGTCTTTGTTCATTTTATTGTTGACAATAAAATGTTTTTATAACACTAATGACATATTTGTGAGGTTCAACTGCCATTTCTTTGTAAGTCTATAAAATAAGTTTATTTTACGTATTATTTTGTTTTTAGTTCTGTTAAAACTCATAAGTTTGCTAGCTTGACATTGCAAATGCACGTTGAAGTTAGTTCAACCAAAATCGTACAGCGTCTGAAAGTCAAATTAAAGCATCCAAAGGATGCAACCGCCGTACAAATCTCCCAATTAGTCAAATGTGCATATTTGCTCTACACTTCCTTCAAAGTGTGACCCTTTTGCATATTTCTATATATGAATAAATATATATTCAGCCAATTTCTTCTGTCACAGAGGCAAACGTATTTACTTTTTTCCCATCCCATTAAAATAATGTGTGAATTTGTGGTAAGATAAAGCATTCTTTCAGTGGCTCTACCCCAAAAGAATCCTGATTTTACAGCCACAGTGTCATCTAACAGAAACGTAATAGCAATTCAAGCAACTTGAATAAGGTGCAAAATCAGCTGTTCTCACATGAAGGACGTTCTCCCAGAGAGAAGATTAGAAGCGAAAAAGTGCCTTGAACTCATTCTCACACAGTCCTCTGCGTCTGTGCCAGACAGTTGGTTTAAGAACTCAATTCTGCTCGTGTGCATGCATTTTGGGACTTGTCGGGGGGGGGTCTGGTTCAATGGCCGATTAACTGGACGTCAAATCCACTGACTGAACCGTCTCGATTCGACCCTTTTAAAGGACAGTCGGTCCAGTTTTGGCAACCTTCACGGAGAAGCGGGGCCACATCGAAGGTCTGCTGCTAGCAAAGACTTGGGCAGGTTGTGAAACCCCCCGGTTTAAACCTACTCCGATCAAACTGGGTTGCGTTCATCCTCTGATGAAGCGATCCGTCAGCAGACAGAAGAACTGCCGCGGACAAATCCAGTCCATTGTCATTATTAACATCAGGCACAGCAAATGCCTTTAAACTCGGCCTCCTTGCTCCATGAAACCCACTGAAGTCTTATGTCATAGATTTTCTTTTTTGGAGGGGGGGTGGCGGGGAGGGATGTCTGAAGCACACAAAGGAGGTGTCACCGATGTTCTGTGCCGCACAAAGGCTGAGATGAGCCCTTTTATTCTCGGTGACATCAAGACATGTGTGGATGGGGGATGGGATGGTGAATCTCCTCCTATAAATCTGTGTAACGTGCACATGCTAGTCTGTACCGCTTTACATTTTGTCTGTTTCGAAAAGCTGTTATCCGCTCAAGATGTTTTTATTTACAGGCGTCACCTCATCCTTGACACCTGACAAACAAAAAACGTGCTCTGTCCTTTTGGGGTGTATTTCCTCCCTGAAATCCACTATTGGTTTCGTACGTTTAGCCAGAAATCCTCCATATTTCTCATCTCTGTGCTCAATCCTTTTTTATTTTCTTATCCTAAATGCATAACTCCTTGCACCAAATCTAACTCTCTTCCCACTTTCAGTTGCCCGGAATCCGAGGGACAAAAGCCTGCCAAACAAATCTGTTTTCACGACCGACTGATGCGTCCTTGCTGCCATATTTCTGGCTTTGCAGGTGAATCAAACTGTGTGCACTTCTGCAGTGGAGTTAGGCCCCTTAAACAGGGGGGGTTTCATATTTGTAACTGTCTATTTGTAACTGGGATGAGATGGAGCCGTTGAATATATGGTCAGTTCAACCTTCCTGATTTATGAAGACAGTTGCTTTCTGTTGTGTTTCACATGGAGGAGCTGTGCCACCTGTTGGTGATGTTTGGCACTACAGAAACAAAGCCGGCCAATTCAATTTGGCTCAAAAAGTGCCTCCTTGTTCACAAAAAAACACAATTCTTTGTTTTGTTTTTTTAATTGAAAGACAAACAGTGGATGCATCTATATGGCAACAGCTAGTAAGTAAAATCAACTGGTTGGGTTCTTGGCACCAAAAATAGATTGTGCTGTTTGCAGGATCTTTTTTTAAAGCCTGCTTGATTATTGCACCAACCATAAAGTATACAGTTAACTTCTTTAAGTCAGATAGACGTTGGGCTAGTTTCTGATTATTCATCTACATGGAATACTGTACAAAATCACGGAACGCATAATACTTTAAAATAAATACATTTTTCCGTTGCATAGAAGGCAGAACAAAGCTGCTGCGTGAATGTGCAAAGATCGGAGACGAGTACAAACATCGCTAATAGGGACAACAGAAGTCGGCATATTCACTCTGTAGTGCATCAACAACCAACGTTGGACCGAGCTTTAGCCAACCCAAGTGGACACAGCCTCGCCGGCACGCCCGCGCAGCAAGTCGGGAAGCCCCAGACGTGACAGAAGCAGTTCAGTCTGCATTTTCATAGTGACTCGGGAAAGAAAAAGACCACGCGTGAGAGCACAAGTTGCGAGCGGAGATTCAGCCGTCCGGCCTCAGAGAGCCCGAGCTTTGGCGTGGGCCTGCAGCAGGGCGGCCGTGTCGGTGTGGGAACCTTTGGTGGCTATGGAGAGCGCAGTCTGACCCCGCTGGAAGACAGGAAAGGAAAAAAAAGAGCGTTCAGCTAGTCAGGCCACTTCAATATTACCATGAGTCCAGAATGTACCGGTCCTCAATGAAGCGGACATTCATCATTTAACCTGAATGCTACCACCTTACTAACACATTCAGCTAAAGGGTCTCAAACTACACAACAGCATTTATACATTTTAACTTTTAGAATCTTAACGTTATGTTTTGCCATTTACGTCAAAGCACCACTGCAACCAAGTAGGACTTTGCAGAGATGCTAACCCTCTATAGCTCTATATCAGGCGTGTCCTGCTCCGGTCCTTTGCTGACCTTCGGGTCTTAAAAGTTTCTATGCTTTCTCCTCCTGTTTTGTACTCTACAATAAGACGTATATGCCTTTATTTTATTGATCTTAACGTGGAGGGCGACACGGATGCGTGGTTGTTAGCACCATCACCTCACAGCAAGAGGGCTCTGCGTTCGAGTCCATGGGGGAACCAGGACCTTTCTTTGTGGAGTTTGTATGTTCTCCCTGTCTTTGTGTGGGTTATGTGTCCAGCTTCTCCAGCTTCCTCCCATCCTCCAAAAACCTGAATATTATGTTGATTGGACATTCCAAATTGCCCTTAGGAATGAGCGTGTGTGGTTGTTGGTCCTTGTGTGTCTCAGTGTGGCCCTGTGACGGACTGGTGGACCGTCCAGGGTATGGACTACTGGGATAGGCTCCAGTCCCCCCTGCAACCCCATACGGGAATAAGCGGTTATGAAAATGGATGGATGGACACACAGTTCCGAAAATGGATGGATCATAACGTGGATAAAAGTGTTTTTTGGATGTGTTGTGCTATTAGTTTTTCCTTTCAGAAAATGGAAGCGCATCCGGTCCTCTGACTCCCTGTCCAGCCTCCACTTAAACAGACTCACACAAAACCACCTGAAACAGGATAGGGTTTCCCTGCGGTGACGATGGCATACAAATAGTGGTTTTACCTTGTCGGCAAGCGTCAGGTCGCACTGGCTTCTCTCCAGCAGCAGCCTCGCGATGTGCGTGTGGCCCCGCTCAGAGGCAAACATGAGGGCCGTGGTCCCCTGGCTGTCCTGGACGTTGGCGTCTGCCCCGCAGCTCAGCAACAGACGGACCATAACCACCCGACCGTGTCTCACCGCCAGGTGCAGAGCCGTTTGACCCGTCTGTGGAGACAGAGAGCCTAATGAAACCGGCTCTTCCCCCATGGGAAGTTTTGTCCAGTATTTTTGCTAAACGGAGCCATCAAAGATGCTTGAACAGTAGGAAGACAACGGACAAAACTTGTTTTAGACAATCTTTTGGGTTGATTTCTCAAATGGATGCGAGTCTGGCGCCACGGTGGTGTAGTGGTCAGCACCATGGCCTCACAGCAAGAGGTTGTGGGTTCTGGGTTCGACCTTTCTGTGTGGAGTTTGCATGTTCTCCCTGTGTCTGCGTGGGTTCTCCCCGGGTTCCCACCGTCCAAAAACCTGCATGTTAGGTTGACTGGACATTCCAAATTTCCCTTAGGAGTGAGTGTGCTTGCTTGTTGGTCCTTGTGTGTCTCTGTGTCACCCTGCAATGGACTGGTGGACTGTCCAGGGTGTACCCCGCCCCTCTCCATTGACTACTGGGTTAGGCTCCAGTCCTCCCGCAACCCCATTAGGGAATAAGTGGTTACGATAATGGATGGATGGATGTGGGTGTGTCACTGGGTGTTACCTGGCTGGAGCGGATGTTGACGTTTCCCAGCTCCATTAGCTTACGAACAACTTCCATCTCTCCCGGTCCTTCTGGAGCCGTCAGTGAGGCCAGCATCACCGCCGTGTAGCCGGCATTGTTCTGGACGTTGACGTCGCTCACCCCTGTGGTGTTGCAAAGTCACTGTGAGCAGGGGCGGGCCGCTGGGCCGCGCACCTCTCTCCCGGGTGGCCCCCCCCGCCGTCACCTGTCTGCAGCAGCAGGCCCACGATGGCGTAGTTGCAGTGGGAGACGCTGTAGTGCAGCACCGTGTTGCCGTTGTCGTCTGCCAGGTTGACCACGAAGGCCAGCAGCGACGGCGTCGCCGCCTTGACCTCCTTCAGGTAGGAGGCCACGCCGCGGGCCTCAGACGCCTCCTCCGCGGCGGCCCCGAACCAGTGCTGGAACAACACGACCAGGGCCTTTCTCTGGAAAGCAGGAACAGTCAGAGGAGGGCATTTAGGAAGGGCCATGAGGTATTTTTTATTTCAAAATGAAAAGCATTACGATAATGTATATTGCTTTTGTGCCCTGCGATGGACTGGCGGACTGTCCAGGGTGTACCCTGCCTCTCGCCCATTGACCACTGGGATAGGCTCCAGTTACCCCCGCGACCCCATTAGGGAATAAGCGATGGATGGATGGATGGATGGATATTGCTTTTCTATTTAGATGTGCATCAAACCGGTGATACCCAAAAAAAGGTAACCAGCCAAAAAAAAACTATATCTATTCTTTTTGATGTTTAAATTACTTTGATATGTTGGAAATTCAGCTTTGTTAGGCGTCATTTGGACTACCTTGCGGAATACAGCCGTATCTCTGTCCAGAGTAGCGCTATTCTCTAGATGATTTGAATAAAAACTAACTCTAAATGATGGGGGAGTCGGACTAAAACGATGTCTGAAGCACCCTCTTACAGACTGAGCACAATGACTCCTGCCATTGTCATCTCGGAGTATGCCAGTGCCATCAGGGAAGAAAAGAAGTCTGTGGATTGGAAAAGCCGCTCATCCAGTACATTCTGGTTGTCCGCTGACCTGGTTTGTTTGGACACATAACTTTGCTGAACCCGACCAACTGGGGCAACCCCTCAGATCACGACACTGCCCCACAGGCCCGTTCAGTTGGCACTACTCGTCTGGGACTTTGTCCTTTATGCACTCATTTCCCTGGAACACAATCAATCTGGACTCATTAGTCCAATCTCTCATGCACAATGGCACATGGTCTGTATTCAGTCAGAATGATTTGGGGAAAGAGGAGCAGCCCACTGGCTCGGTTGTTTGTTTTTTTTGTCTGGCACTACTTTCCAAAAGCTTATTTCCACCATAGCACTTGCACCGTCGTATTTCACCTTCATAACATTTTATGACATTCTTCACTTATCAGGTTCTTCTCATGTTGAACCAGCTGCCGACATCTGGGATGCAGAAACCCTCTCTTCTTTTAAGACTAGAATACAACTTTCCTTTTGAATACATTTTATATCTCGTCCACTCCCGGATTAAATGAATATGCGGTATTGATGACCCCAGGAGGACACACAAGGGTTAAAAAGTTTTTGTTTTTTCTCACTGTTCAGGATTAGGGATTGGACCGAGAAAAGGTTTCAATGCAGCCTTTATTTTACTTAACAAAGGATAGTTTCTTTTCTATCACTCGCTTCCTATGAATTGGACTAAATAGGATTTTAAGAAATTCGAACTGACTGGACTTTGAATGCATAACAATGACTTGACATTCTGATTGACTTGGGAAGAATAGCAGAACTTAAGTGCCTCAAGATGACTTTCGTAGCAATTTGTTGGTAAAAGAATGAAACAGAATTGAACTTGATTAATTTGAAAATGCTTGCAGGAAGAGAAAGACCAAAAAGAAAGACCTGAAATGTTCCATCCCTTTTGGATTCTTGGTATTGGAGCATCTGTAAAGGTTTTCCTGAAGGTTTGGAAGCATTTAAACCAATGAAGTCCAAGGTAACATCGGTTACTCTGAATTCTCTGTCAGCCTCTTGGAAGAGCTTCAGCAGGTGGAGCGGACGACTGGCCCAGAACTGAGAATTCGAGGCCCCTAAAGTGAAGCTTACAGTGCTTCACAGAATTGTGCTGTCAGGTGGTTATTTGTATCTACAGAAGAGACCCTTTGATTATATTTGTAGGATGGTTTTAAGGATGCTTACCATGTCCTCACTGGGGTTGTGCATGTTCTCCATGTGATCTTTGAGGAAATGGCAAGCGGACAGAAAATCCGCACTCACCGTGTCCCTACAACAAAAAGGCATGTGGACCTCCATGAGAGGAAACGCCACAGTCACACACAGTGATACGGCGTGTGTGTGTGCGCGCGTGTGTGTGTGTGTTCTCACCTGCCGCTGGTTTCTGAGCCAGAATTCCCCTCCATCTGTTCTCGGGGGGGTTTCGCTTGGACCTTTCTCCCCGGAGCCTCAGCCTCCAGAGGCTCCAAACCTCCATCTGTTCGCCCCGGTCGCATTCCCGACGGCGTTGTGTGTGCGTCTGTTCCCGTGCTCCTCTCTCCCTCCAGCCCTCCCCTCACAGGTTCTGCAGCTACCTGGGCAGCGTCCCTCCACCCAGAAGCGGCGCTGTCCTCCCTTGGCTGGTTCACGCAATTTCCACCTGTGGGCGTTTTGGATCTTGTGTGTGGAAAATGCGGGAAATGAAATTATGCGTTTGCTTGATTAAGTCCTTAAAGAGGTCATGTGTGAGAGCTTAAACTTTCAGGAAATAGGCAGTAGTTTGTGTGAGCACATTAAAATGCAAATATCCATGTTCTATGTTCTAGATTGCCATGTTGCGTGAAAACCAATCATTTTAAAAAACGTCAATGGCTGTAATTAAATGGAAATCGTTGTAGGTTTGGATTTTAAGTAAAGATTGCCTGTTGCAATCAGATTGGTAATATACTGAGCCAGAAAACACATTATTCCAACGACTCTGTTGAACAAAAGCAATAGGGGGAAAAATGATTTGAGGCAAAAGTCCTCCGTCACTCTGTTATCTTTGGAAAAAGGCAGTCAGCGCTTTTCTTACAACTTCGGGCAGAGTGGATTTGATATTCCAGTCTGAAATCAGGATGCCTGTCCTGGTCAGAGTCATGCAACAAAGCTCAAAGATACTCCATTTCAGACAAATAACCAACAATCATAACCGTAAAAGCTGCTTAAGTCACACAGAGTTATTTACTAACCCATCATTAGCAGCCTCAGAGTGCAGGTTTTTGGGCTTCGGGGGACATCCATCTGTCTTCAGGGTGGATTTAGAGCCTGAAAAGAAGACAGAAACACAGGGAGCAATGAAGCTTCAGCAACATATTCTCTCCTTATGAGATTCATCTTTTCCATATGGTTTTAGTTTTTATGCACGACTCCGTTTTTCTTACAGCTGTAAAACTTCTGTAAAAGTTGGCACTCAAACTGAGGGAAGCGTTCCTGCTCTGTGCCACGATGACTCATAACCCAAATTCTGTATTGCTCAGGTTTGGCCCTACACAGTGTTTAACCATCTTATTTCAAAACACTATAATTCATCTAACCCAGATCAACCTCATGAAGTTCAACTAAAACTAAGGAGGATTCATCCAGATACAGAGATCTAAAGAAATATGTTGGAGTTCCTGACTTTTCTGCTTCTGAACAAGCGGAAAAAAATTCTGTTTTTACCTGTGAACTGAGTGAGGAAAAATACGCTAATTGAGACAATATTTTATTTAAGTTTTGCTGTGATCTTTTCCTTTTCATCTCTGGGACAGTAAGTCAACCCTAACAAACAGTGACTTGACTTAAAATATTCTTAAGCTTTTTCCAGATAGTTCTTTTTAAAAAATGTTTAGTGAAGTATGCGTGACTTTTTTTCCTTCAATTGAAAGGTGTGTAAGAAGTGTGAAGTATTAACTGAGAGTCTGGTTCACATTTCAGGTGAAACTGGAGCGGTTTCACAGAAAAAGCGAAGCGGCCGGTCTGGTAACTGGCACCCTCTGGACCAAGGCCATGGTTCCCCTTTGTAAAAAGGGTGGATTGCATTCTTCATGTTAAGGGTGAGTCACTACCTCAAGGTGGAGGAGTGGAAGTATTTAGTGGTTTTGTTGACATGGGGAATGGAGATGGAGACTGAATGACCTGTTGGGCGGCGGCATCCGCAGCGGTGTGGGTGTGTTAACCATAAGCTTTACTCAGAGAGCTGAGGTGAAAGCTCTCTTCCTCCGAAGGGTGACTCCACAGGGAGTTCGTGAATGAGGATTTTTAAAGCAGACTATATGAAAGAATTAATGAATTGAATGGGATGAGGAGCTCAGTCGCCCAGTATAGGTGACATCATTGTCCTTCCCTTGGAGGGTGTCTCAGCCTCGTCTCTTAGGGAGGTGACAGACTCAGAGAGATTATATTTCTCATAAAAGAAACTTTTTATTTTATTTTATTTTTAGGGAATGGAAAACACACAAAAAGGGACCTATTTTAGAGTTGCGAGAACTGGCTCGCAAGCCTTAAAGCCAGACCAGTGAACAGAAACTGTTGTCCGAAATACCCTGATTCGCGCCTGGGCGGAAACCGAAAAAACGTCGGCCAGCGGCCTTGTCGTCATGCACTGCAGATCCTTGACAAACGTGGTCAAAGTCTGATTCGTAAATGTCGAGCGAATTATGGCTCACAGTACCTCTGTGCCGAATGCTCTCACCTTCACTGTGTGCGTTCTGTTCGTAGTAGGACATGAGGAAGTCGACCAGTTCCATCATCTCCCGCTGTAAGGAGCCCACTTTGGGATCTGGGTGATTCAAAGGTCTCCCCTCTTTACCCAACTGAGTCTCCCCGCACACACATTTCCACTGCTGATCCAGCAGACTCTTGATCTTCTTAATGTGGTGAACGACCACTGCCGTGTCAGTGCCGCCTCCTGAAGCTCCGCCGGCCTCCATAAGCGGACCCCTTTCGGATGTTGAGCCTTGTTGTCGGTGGCTTTGGGGATTGGTGGCGACGGTCCTCGAGCAAAGGAAGGAGGAGGCTTTGTTGCGATCTGGCTCGATGGATCGCACCACGGTCTGGTCCCCGTCCTGTTCCACCAGCACCCTCTCCGCGCGGACCCACACCCCCGGGTTCTTAACGAGGTGCTCTATCTTCTCGTCTTTCCTCCTGCTCTCCTCCTGCTGCTCCCTCAGCAGCCCCACCACCCTCTGGAGGTCCAGGCCGGTCTCGTGGAGCTTCTGCTCCAGGGCCGCCACTTTGGCCTGAAGGGACGTTACCGTCAGCAGCTCGTCCAGGTCGGTGCTGCTCTTCCACTCGCGGCCGGGATTTGAATCGGCCCGAGTGAGGGCAGGATTTCGAGGAAACGCGTGGCGGCTCTCACTTTGAGGCCGTCTGACGTCTGCTTTGCTGTAGTGAGAGGAGGCAGAGGGCTCTGTGGTTCCATTCATGGCGGAGGGAGAGGTATGTGGGACCAGGCCCAGGCAGAGCCTCTCCCTCTCCTCCTCGAGGATGCAGATCTGTGCCCTGAGCTCGGGAATGACCCTCACCTCCATCTCCAGCTCCCCAACGCGTTCCAGGGCCTCAGTCAGGCGTCTCATCAGACCCGAGCAGTCCTGTGGCCGAGGGCTGTCCAGAGAACGGAAGACGTCTTCGTACGAGGTGTTCACTCCCCCGAGCTGATCTCTTGAACTCCGGAGGCTGCTTCGGTCATCTGTGGACTCGGACTCCTGCCTCAGTAACACCGTGAGCGGCAAACTGGAAGCGCGAAGGAGGTGAGGCCTGATGTGCTCTCCGAGGGGCTGCTCGTCGAACTCCTTGATTCGTGCCTCCATCTCGGCCAGAGATTTGAGGCCTGTGGGAGAGAGGGGCTGCCTGTGATTGTACGACCAAGACGTGCTTCCATGTTGATGGGTGTCCGACAGCCGGGACCAGGGGCCAAGAGCCCCGGTGGATCCCCATGGGCTTGGGCGGTAACCACAGGCGGACGGGTTGAGATGTTTGGGTAGCGTGCTGGCTCGGGTCCCTTTGCTTCTACGCTGAATGGGAACTCTCTTGATGGTGTTTCCTTTTTCTATGTCATCTACATACTTGAGGAAGTCCAGATCAATTTGGAATCCATAAGGTGTTTCCACTGAGTACGGCGGCCTCCCCTTAATCCCATTCTCCGTCGTTTTGTGACGGGAGACGTTTCCTGTTGACAACAAATCAGAATCGTTAGGGACCTTTTCTACCATTTTGTCCTCCCAGGGTTTAGTTCCCGAAAACACATTTTGTATATATGATCTGTATGCATTCATGGTTTCTGAACAATAAGAGACTCAAAGGCTTTGCAAGTGACAAAAAGTTATTGCGTTGTTGTTTACCATTGACCTAAATTTTCAGGGGAAGATATGCTGATTCAATATTTGTAATTATTCTTTCAGTGAGAGGTTTATTTTTGTTCATTTTGTGACTCAGTAGATCAGCAGTAATATCCTTGTGTGCTTAATTTTACTTGTAGGTGCTTTCCTTCCCTTTTCTCATACTCTCATCTTTTTCCAAAGACTTCTTTGTTGTTGTTTTTACACGCTCGTTGCTTCATTTCTTCCATGCACCAGGCAGCCATTATTCAGGCCTGATTTTAAGTTGATTACAGCCCTGCAGTCTCGGACGAGGGCTGAAAATAGTTTTTGTGACTGTTTGGCCCAGCAGCTATAGCCAGCAGTGCAAAAATATACTCCTACAGACTTAAATACAGAAACCCATTGTTCTGACTCACTTTACTTTCCCTTCCCTCTGTATGCCGTCTAGCAGTTCGGCGTCATCTTTCGGATCCTTGGTTCACTTTTACTGTGTTGTGTTTGACTGCTTTTCTTTTTTTAAATTTTATTCAATGGCACAAACAATGCTTCTTCTTTAATCCGTTGACTATCCCTTCATTTCTTATTACCATAGAGAGTTCACCCAAAGTAGTCCCGGTATCAAGCCGCCCTTCCCTTTCTATGATACCTCTTCCTCTCCTCCTACGTCCCCCCCCCCTCCTCCGTCTTGACCACCAGTCTCTGCGGCAGCTCCTTCACATCTTGAGGCACCACAGCCACCAAGCCACAGCCCCAAACAATGTCAGCAATGCAGTAAACAGACAAACACCCCCGAATGGCGCTACCAGGAATTTGAACCTCTGTCATTCACACACTGACGGCCAACAGTTAACGCCCATAAATCTGAGCTAGGGCCGGCCCAACGCCTTCTTATTTGTCCGTCTTGCGAGCTGAGTCGACGGCAGCGTGGCATGTTCCTCACCTTGAGTTTGAGACACATGTTGCAAAAGCGCACACATAGCACGCATGCACTACAGAGCCCCAGCTAGCATGAGAAACTCGACCCATCCGCTGACCTGTCAACACTGAAAACCTCTCTACGTCTGAGAATCCTGCTTTCGCTGTGTGTTTGTGATCACCTACGTGTTCCTCTTCGAAACTATTACTGTATGTTCTTTTGCCCATGGGGGTTCATTTCGTTGACAGGAATCTTTCAGGCCCTCAATCTGAGAAGGCTAAGTTTAGCCTGTACGCGTGACGGTAAGGCCACAGAGTGTGTCAACCAAGGTGATCCATAGATGAGATAGAGTATGGGCCAATCGAAGATCAATCAGCCGTCTGCTGTAATACGACAGACAAGCCAAGTGATACAGATCAAACATGTCCGCGGAGGCACATGCTGTTGGTCAGCGCCGGATCACACAGCACCTGTCAGCGCAGACATCTCAATCAGCCGGTCATGTAGGTCAGAATGCAGACGGCCTGCACGCCTCATGTACAATGAAAACACTGTCAGGAAATTCTCTCCCATTCGTGGGTAGACTTTTTTCCTTTTTTTTAATGGGAGGAATTTGAGCTCAATGTGAGACTTCTAGATTAAATCCCATTTTCTTGGAAAAAGCTCATACACATTAATAATAAAGAATTTCAACAATCTATTCATTGTAAAGGATACTGCACAGAAGTAACTAATTAATTAGTCATTACTAGTCAGTATTAGTCATTTACTTTCTCTGACGTTAAAGCACTCACAATTTAACAAAGCTAAAGTCTTGTTAATAGTACGGTATATGGAGCATTTGGTAAGATGACATGACGTTTGTTTTAAATCCCATTTCTTACTGTGCTTTGAAGCACTAAAGTTGCCTTTGAGTCCATGCTATCTGAAGAAAGGGAATTTTTGTTGGGCAGCCAAACAACGCCACATTCTTCATAGATTTAGTTTGTTTTTATTCAGAGGAGTCATAAAAAACTGCTGTTTCATCTTAAAAGAAAGTCTTATAAAAGACTGAAACTTAATTTTAAACTTTCCAACTAACAGGAAGAGCCAAAGTGCTTCTTGCTGCCGTTACGCAACAAAGGGGAAGTACCAGAGTGCACCCTGCACAGGTTGCCAGTCCACCACAGGGCCAGCTCGATGTTTTTCTCACACATATATGCAATTTGAGTTTCTCCCTGACCAGGTTACCACAGCGGAAACAATATAGCAGTCTTAGGGTTAGGTAATTCCCCAGATTCATCGCTTTACTCCATCCACATTTCCGCGGCTCATGCCTTAATTTGCCTCTGCTTGCAGCAGTGGGTCCATCTCACAGGAAACCAAAGAAATGAAACGTGGAATATCCGCTTACCCCAAACAGGCCCCAAACAAACTGCAGTGCTCAAGGCTGCAGCAATGCTGCTCCTGCACTATCGACCGACTTTACCCAAAGTTAAGAGTTAGACTAGCTCGGTTATACCTTCGGATTTTTAAATCTAAAAATCATAAGTATCACTTTAAAGCTCCCTAATAGGCAGGCAAAGCATGTTTATTTGTAGTCCACATTTGTTGCACGAGACAATTCAAAGTGCTAATATATGTTTGTCGGAGATATAATGGCATATATAACAGAAAATAGCATTTTTATTTCTTGTTTTTGCCCTCACATTTAGTTTAACTTCTGTCCATCTTTATCTTCCAAGTTCCCAAAACAGCTGCTCTCCTCCTTTGGGTTTATGTGTCCCTCCTCAGTCAGACCTTCAGGCTCTCCCTGCATCCACCAAAACCTCATAATCACAACATGTCTCTCCACAGCCGTATTGGCCAAAGCCACAAAATGAACTATTCACACATTGGAGCTATCTCGGTGAAGCAACAGTAAAGATGAGACAAATCAGGTGAGAACAGAGGACTATGCGAATTTATTGTAAACATTTAGCTACCGTGTTAGCGGGAATGGCAGCTTAAATCTCTGTGTTGCTTGGTTACCTCATCATATTGACTGTGTCTACATTTACATTTTGTGACTCCTATTTGGCATAGACTCAATAAAAGCAGTATGGATTACTGAGGCCAATACATAAATGTTATGGGAAGCTGGGGAATAGCTAAGAAAACCCTGAAAAGATAGTGCTAACAAAACATTTGGCCATAAGAAAAGTTCCTTAATTAAGTCCAAATAAAGAGTCTTCAGTAATTTATGCCTTGAAACATCTGGAATTTTGTCCCACTTGCAATACTGAAAGCAAGAAAGGTTTGTAGAATATACATGTAACGCTCATCTGGAAGATTTGCAGGTAAGGGTGTCAGGATTTGGTATATAAATTTAATCTGCAAAAGGTTTAGTCTTCCGAAGTGAGTATGGGTAAGAGTTAATTTATGCCATACCCAGTCTGAAAATCATCAATAAGTTCCAAAAAATGATTAGTCAATGTAGGATTGTAAAGAACTTTGATCTTTTAACAACTACTGTACATAGCGAAACACTGTGAAATGATTTGTTGAGTCTCTGTCATGCCAAGGACAGAGACTGCTGTTGTATGCGTGTGACCTGCATAAGAAACAAGTACATTCGAAAACTATTTTTACTCAACAGTCGACTGCTGCATCCAGAAATGTAACCTGTCCCCATGTTACTTAAGGAGGCTATATATCAATCGCTCAAGACTGGAAAGTTCTCTGGTCACGGGCTCATGTAGACACATACTGTGCGGTCAGTTCAGTTGGCTGCTTTTGAGAGAAATGGATGTCTGGTTCCGTGAGCCAAGTATGAAAAAGGCCGTCCAAGCTGGTTTTGGAGAAATAAACAAAAGCCAGTGTCTGCGATGATGCAGTACTGATGGCATATGTGTGAAGGAACCACTGGGGCAAGTAAGTAGTTTGAAATTGACATATGCAACTTCCAATACAACAATCAGACAAAGACCATGCACAAGGTGGATATATATTACAATGGTGCCCACCGTTTGCATAAGGTCTGCGAAGAAATTTCCCACAAATTAAGTTGAAATCGTGGCGCAATTCTCATTGATGTAACTCAGACAACTTGTCAGCGAGATTCAAACCCCTTTTTCCTGCGCCCCCTTTCCTTGTTTGGGCCCGTCTCTCTTCAGAGTTCATACGTCTACATGTTTCACCGTCTTTGTTCTGTTCCGGGAAAAATGAAAATCCTTCCTCCGCTGCAGTCTTGGCTGAACAGCTTGTGGCTTTTCCAGCGCATAGCTCTAAACTTCATCTTCTGCTCAGAGTTGATTTAGGAACCAAAGCCAACTGTTTGGACTCAAGCTCCCTTCTGCCCCCCTTGCTCTATCTACCTCTTTTTTTTCTCTTAAACTTCCTTTAAATCTCTCTGTCTCTGTGATCTTTTTTCAGTTTTCTTTTCTTTCTCTCAAGACTTTTAGACTGCGGGATGGAGTTGTGCTGGTTCCTGTCCAAAGGCAACTTGGTCAGGGTTGCAATGTGGCATCTAAAGCCTCGCCGCACGGCATGTGGGGCCAAAGCTCAGAGGATCAAACAGCTGCCAGGGACTTCATGCAAAGAAGAAAGCAACGGTATGTTAGCGCGGCCAAAATAGAAATAGAAAGTGGGCTGTTTATGTGTGTGTTTACATGGACATGTGTCATCTGAGGCAAATTCCTTCCCAACATCTGAGAATGCAAACGCATTTAAATGCCGGCGTAAATCGATCTTTAAAAGGAAAAAAAACAGTCTCTTCAGAGTCTGATTGATATTCATCTCGGGTCCAAAAGTCTTTGTTGAATCACTTTAGATTCGACTGCTTATCTGACCCCAGATTTAAAGCAGCCTGTCCCTGATCCACAGCATTCAAGGTCAGTGTTCAGCATCTCAGCTTTGATTAACCACCCAATGATCCAGCATCCCGGCTCTGCCCCGGAGGGAAGGCAGGAGTTGAATATTGCATCGGCTCTTACCTTGCGACATGTTTTAGCGGTTTCCCTTCGCTCGCCGGTCTGAGGGGCGTGCTGGCTGGACCGTCCACTAACGGTCTGCTCTCAGCTCTGCCTGTCTGCCTCCTGAGTCGGCGGGGAGGTGCCGTTCGGGGGAGAGTGGCATGCCCCCGGCTGTCTGGTTATTGCCGCTGCGCAGCCACTGCCACAACAGAAACTCTGTGTGTGTGTCTGTGTCTGTGTGTCTGTGTGTGTGTGTGAGCACTGAGCGAGGAGGAGCTTTTGAACACCGTGCCTCCTGTCCGGCAAGACTGACAAGGAGGAGGGGGAAGACACGCTTAACCACGCCCCATCCCATCAAGCAGCAGCCAGTAGAAGTGATGAGGGGAAACAGCAGCTCTGTTGGGACCCCGGTGACAAACAGTCAAAGTTTGGTGTGTGTGTGTGGTAAGGCGTGTGTCTTTCCTGGACACACAATCGTCTCAGATATCGTCAGCGACCACCCAGCGCCTCCCCCTTTTTTAGAATGTGAAACCCTACCCTGACATGTCCTCTGTAATCATGCAAACAGGAGGACGGGCAGAGGGGTTTGTGTTAACCTCGAGGGTTAATTCTCCGTGGGCATGCTCGGCGTTCCTCGTGGGTCTTCTTTCAACATGTCAACATCTTCCACTGAGGCATCACCAGGACGCCAGGAAAGTCTTTCCTCTGCTCTAAATAGGACAGTTGACCACATTCATACAGATTGAAGCAAAGCTACTCTTTAAAGACTCATCTGTACAAAAATAGAAAATGAGTGAGCATGGAAGTTAGGTAGTGATGTAATTAAACCCTCATCCACTACAGCAGGGTCAAGCTTTAGAAATCCTACACCACTGTGAAGAGAAATACTAACATAAGAGGACTCGAAATGACTCAGGATAAGTGTTTTAATGAGAATTTACAGATTTCCCCAGCAGAATCCCAATTGTCAGCTGAAATCAATAATACTCCATCCACCCTAAATTGGAAAATATATTGAGTTAAGATTGAAGATAATTGAAGATCAAACGAAGAGAGACTTTGGGAAAGTTGCAGTGCAATAGAGAGTTAAAGTTGAACACTTTTGGGGGTCTCGTGACATCCTTCCTCTCCATTATGTTCCCGCCCTGAATCCTGAACATCTCCTCTGTATTTAGGGTCTTATTTCTGGCATTACTTGGGCTTTGGAAAGCTCGCTTAGCAGCCCCCAAATGTGAACGACTGCAGTGTTGCCACAGTTGTGTGTAATGACAGATCTTTTAAAAAAATCATCATTATTAGAAAGTGCAAAAATCCTTTTTACCTAAAAAAAAAAAGAAGCTGAATGAAAACTGTGACGGAGATACAGAAAAGGCTCAATTATGTCCAGAGATGCTATTTGATGGCACTTCCTTGAAATAACTGTCTCAAGGAATGATTTTGCATACAAGAGAGATCACCAGCATCATATTTGACAATAAATTATTGATTCAGTTGTTTTATCATCATGGTTAAAGAAGGTGTTACCTATATTTGTGCCACCATTACCTCTTAAGCCAGGCTGTAGAGTATGCACACACTTTAAAGTGTTACTGAAAGCATTCTGTTTCCAATTTAGATTTCTATTGGGCTTTGAAGCGGGCATATTGTCCACATTATCCTCGGGATAATTTGGGCATGTGATGTCAATACCAGCTAAAAGATTCATAAAAGCGCTTTGCTGTGTTTCCCATTTGTCTACAAGTTTTAAATTCGATTAAATGATAAAATCCAGATTTGGAGATTCTTTATTAGCCTTCTTTATTTGGGTTAAACACCTACATTTAGCTCAGATTATGTTCCATTTACTGTACCTCACAAGTGATGAGTGGTGAAACTAGCTGTGTCAGCGTTCTCCAAACTTACATAGTTAACAAGAAATAAATGCTTCACCCACACTGACTTTGTTTCTTTCCTTTTATCAGTTCTATCTCAGTCGCTCTCTTTCCCCGTTTGTCATTAAATGCACCATCAGTGATACATCAGTGACTGCTGATTCAACATTGATTAGATACTGTACTTTGCATGGTCTTTTTTCCTACATGTTCATATGACCTGGACATTATTAAGAAATACAGGACCTAAGTTTTGTATAAAATATATACCAGCAGTCAACCAAGCTGTTAAATTAAGTATTAGAATTGAAGTTGGCCATCAAGAATCTACCAGTCGGTTTTGAGGGCCACGTTCTCCTCTAGGCTCCTTTTTTCCTTAATGACATGGACCGTAGGTTAACAGGCCCAACTCAACTCTTAATTGACTGATAGACCCTAAAGAATGAGGAAAGTTCATGGTAATGAATCCTCGTCTTCTCTGGACCAAAGAATTCCACAGACATTTCAGTAAGACATCAGAAAATGATATCCACTTTTGTATGATGTGTCTCCTTGTGGCATATTTTTCCCTTTTTAAACATTCAACACAGGAAAAAACAGTGAAGACTCTGTAAGATCTCCAGATTTGCTGTCGTGATTATGTTGAAGCTGAGACTAAAATATCCTTTTCGTGTGCATTTCTACTGAATCAAAGATTTCAGCTGCTTCACAATGCACTGTCAATTTGAACTCAGACAGGCCAAACGCTTGCACACTGCTGCCAGCTGAGTTGAAGGAGGTCCAGCATTCACACGCCAGCCCAGATTTTTGTTTTTTGTTCCTCTTTCAGACATCATCCTGGATGGCCTTCCACACATCTGGCTCTAAGAACCAGATACCAGTTGTAGCTGAAGCAGGGACTTAACTAATCACTGTCAGGGAGGGCGGATCTTGATGGAGGACTCAGGCGCGGAGATGCAGAAAACACGGTTTATTGTAACAAAAACAGGTTAAAAAACAGGGCTGTGGCAAAACTATGAGCAAAGTAACAAAGCAAGGTTAACAAAACTGTGGCAAAGTATCAAAACAAGACTGTGGCAAAAGTACAAACGAGATTAACATGGCAGTGGTCAAACAAGGCTATGGCAAAGTGACAAAATAAAGATGAACAAAACTGTGGCAAGGCTGTGGCAAAACATGGCTATGGGAAATAATCAAAACCTTACATGGCGTGGGAGACGGAAGACGCAAGACGCAAACGAACTGGCACAGGACATGGGAAACGAGGACTATTTAAACACATGAGGGAGGGGAACCCCAGGTATACACAATAGGTAATCAACACATGACGAGACACCAGACATTCCCCTAGACGTGACAATCACATCACACCTGTTCAGCATCTTGCTAGCTTGTTTTCAGAGAATCTGCTGTGTGTCTGAACAAAAACTGTTGTTGAGGTTAGATTTCTTGATAAAACACCACAACCCATTGGACTGGACACAAGATGCTTCCAGGCCTATGTGCGGTATTAAAACTGGTGGCATGACTGTTTTTCATTCAGTGGTACCAAAGAGTTAGCATGTCCAATGTTTCCAGCAGTGGATTTAGTGATCAATGCTTTTTTCCATTTTGCAACCAGTCATGAGCCTCAACCTGTGTTTGCTTGCAGGTATGATGGTAGATGCTATGTTTTATACCCAATCCTTGGCATCCTTGCCTGCTACTACTTCAAACATAAAGTTAAAATGACCACTGTTAGAACTTAAAGACTTAAAGGCAATAGTTTGTGGTTAAATAAGCCCTCTCTTCTCCTCACCCTTTTCATTCTGTTTTGTTTTTCAGTTTTTAAGTCCTTTGTTTCTATCCTCATTGTGTCTGTATTTGTGTTCGTGGTTCGTGCACCTCCTCAGGCGAAAAGAACTGTACTTCCCATTACATAAAGCCCACAAACCTTTCAGTGAAAGCATCAGCACAAGTGGAAGGCAAAGCAAACCGAGAGATGCTCACGAAAAGTCGTGTAAGGAGCTCTACGCGGCGTCTCGTTCTCCCGCCGTGAATGGAAAAGGAATTAGCAAAAACTACTCCTTTTCCATCACCAAAGCAGAAAGCTGACTCCAAGAGGGATTGTGGTCGGACTAGCAGGAGAGGGAGGAAAAGAAAAGTCTTTATTGGCCCAAATAACTGCTGACAGACTGACCACAAACTGCAGAGAACTTGGCCAAAAGGCAAAAATGTTCTCAAAGGCAGTTTCAGAGAATGATTTGGAGCTTCATTACATTTGAGAAATGTGTGGTATAAATTCAGTTCTTAATTTTATTAAAATATTACTTGGGAAACGAGCTGCCACTCAATAACTTACGCATATAGATTCTTTAGGCCGACAGAGAGAAACAGCATCTAGTCACAGGGTATTAAATTGTCCTCCCATGTGAGTGTTTTGTGAGGTGAAACTGCCTCCTGCTGAAAACTGCTGTTGGATATGATCTGCTCCTGTTCTTTTCTTCTTTTTGTTATTATGAACCCACATGACATTAATGGAGTCTTTGAAGGAAAGTTACAAATTTAATCTCAGAGAAATTCACCCAAATATTCCCCAAACTGTCCTATTATCCTTGAACTGAAATAACTTTTTAATCCGTGATTATTACGAATATTTCTCAGTCATACCTTGCAGGAGGTAAACAGAGAAACCTGATATAGAGCCAAATACTTGAGTGTTTTTTAGGCCCAAGAAGAATGGTCTGTTTGGTATCTTCCCCCTGTTAGGCTTTGTTTCATAACTCTAAACGTGTGTTTAAGGGAGCTGCTGGTTGTTGTCGTACAACAGATGGTGACCTTTGCACTTAAAAATAAATCAATTACCTAGAAAACCACAGACATCCCATGGTCAGAAGTTGTTTAAAATTTAAGCGAGATAAGGTGGACAAAAGCCAACGGAATTTATTCAGTCATCAGGCTGAGATTGTTGAATGTGGGGAACGGCATGAGGCGGGAAAAAAGGAGGAGAGTAAAGAACAAGCAATTTCCACTCAAGAAAAAGATGTGAATCCAACCGTAAAACTCTCCCAACAGAGAGTTAAAAGAGTATGTCCTATCTCGGCTGCAGAAGATCAATAAAACACACGTAACTGATCCACGAACGTCATGTTTCTGCATGTTATTTACAACCAGAGGTGTTCTTCTGCAACTGTAAAACCAACAGTGACCTTTAATACTTGAGAACAAGCCCACCAACCGGAAAAGGAGGGTGGTTGTGATCTGTGTCCCCCTTTTTTCAAGGTAGTCGACTCGTCGCCCTGATTGACGTCATGTTTAAACTCTGAATGCAGTTGGCTACCAGTCAGGTCTTCCTCAAACATAACAATAGGCGGCGTCTGCATGTATTAGCATACCTTTGACGGGCCGTGTTTTAAAGGGACATCTTTGGGTTACTTTGGGTAACATTTGGCTTCGCCTACTTGTGATGAAACAATACTATATTATTCATCTATTACAACTTTACAGAAAAGCTATCTTTGCATTTACCAAAGCCTGACAGGTACTTTGGAGCATTCCTGACTGTATTGAACGATAGGCTCTTTCATTAAATGAAATTAATGTATGTGGCGCTGGTAATTCAACAAATATATACAGGATTTGGATCAGCGCGCATCAGGAAATGTAATTTCTCTTTTTTGTGTGTGTTTTATTGCTCTTGTCCACAAATCTCCATGTTCTATCAATGACATTTTAAGATAAAAACAAAAACATCAAACAAAAATCCTCCATCTGAAGGTAAGAGGTAGAAAACGTTGAAAACCTTAAAAGGTTAAAATGTGAAAAAAGTGGAAAAAAACAAACCCCCCCCCCAAAAAAACAGAGCTTCACAGTAACTTTTTTCCATAACTGGTTGTGAAGGACTGGCTTGTTATTTTTATGTTAATCAGATGATTAATTTAAATATTATTCCCTGAAAAAAGAAAATGGAGAATTCTCACCCAAGACAGTTGATTGCCTTTGGATTAAAAAATATTTTCTTTTTACTCTAAATTCTTAGTGGCAATTTTCTTCTCATTAGATATGTTAGGTTGACTTTAGAAACATGTTGGCAGAGATATTAGCAGGTCCAGATTAACATCTCAGTTCACTTCATGCAGATGAAGATATTTCAGGCTATTTTCAAGGGATGAGAGTTTTAACCTCTCAGAAAACGTGTCAAATTTGGAGGCACACACATGTGCTTTTAGAGGACATAACAACCAGACATAACAGTCCAGCCAGCTTTCAATAGTCCACTCAAATACTTTCTACCCAGAGCCATTGATTGCGTGACTGGTTGATCATTGACCCGGCTCCTGGCCGGCTATAAGGCAAAGGGTCTGCAGCCGGCATCTCTTCAGCCAGTCGTAGAGGGAGACGCCGGTGGCCAGCTGTTGCCTCACACCGCGAAGCGAAGGCAGCAATCCCGCAACATGGGGGGAATACGGATGACTTTGCTGTTGATTCTGGCTGCTGCCTGCGTCCCCGTTCTCTGCGACGGCGAGGAGCCTCCGGTTCCGCGGCGAACCGAGAGCAGGTCCCGCTTCGCCCCTCTGGACGATGTGCGTCTCCTGGCCAACGGCCTCCTCCAGCTGGGCCAGAGCATGCGGGACTTCATGCAGAAGACGAAGGGGCAGATCAACGACATCTTCCAGAGGCTGACCATCTTCGACCGCTCCTTCTACCAGCTGTCGGCGCTGGCCAGCGAGATCAAGGAGGAGGAGGAGGAGCTGAAGAAGACCACGGTCGTGCTGCACGCCACCAACGAGGAGATGAAGGGCCTGTCCGATCAGATCAACTCCAAGATGGAGAGCATACAGCAGGACAAAAGTCAACTGCGGAACAAGCTGGAGGGCCTGGAGGAGAGACTGAGCAGCCTGACGGTGGGCCTGGTGACCAGCGCCCAGGCGGCAGAGATCAACAGCCTTCGGGTGAGTGACCTGCGCTCCGAGGGGGGAATCTGTCTCGTAAAGGTCACTTCGGCCACTGGAAACAAAAACATCTTCCTTCCAGAAAAGACCTTAAAAGTTGTTTCCCTGATCAGAACCTGATCCAAAGCCAGGAGCAGAGCATCACAGAGCTGCTGAAGGCCATGGCCGAACAGAGTGAACAGCTCAACCAACAGAGGATGAAGATCAGAACTCTGGAGGGAAAGGTGAGTTGTCCCGTATGCCGAGAGGCTTTGCACATTGAGAAAATCTCAGACTGGGCACCTTCGTGCACTCAAAAGGGCGCTTTTTTGCCGCTGTTTGATGTTTTACTGTTGAATGTAAAGGTTATTTTTCCTCTGAGGGCATCTCACCAACTGCGTAGTTGTTTTTCTCTACACAACTCAGTCATACAATCCTTGTAGCATCCCAACATCTTTAGCGAGCTACCTCTGAATATCTGTCAAAAATCCTTTTAAAAATGTGCATTTATATCCTTCTGATTGAAAAAACTCCACTCTATATCTTTCCAAAGTTTCAAAAGCACACAATAGCCCACAATTTGTCACAAAAAGTATGTACTTTTCCTTTAAAAACACCCTGTCAGAAGGCAAATCGCTTCTTGTACGGTGAACTAATTTTTTTAAACTGTCCTGCAGGTTACGGCCAGCAAGTTAACGTTATTCAACCCAGAGGTTCCGACTCTCCCCCCCGATCTGACCTCGGGCTCTACATCCATGGGTAGGGTGGAGAGGAACACACAAAGAATACACACATTTGCCTCTCGTATCATTGCGCGGTTTCTTGCAGAGCCTTATCATCATCATTAGTGGTTGCTCATTTTTGTTATTTAAGTCAACGATAGCTCACATTGTGATAACATTGTGTGTGGGGAGCCACCAGTGACGTAAAACCAAATAATCTCCCAAATACACATACGAAATCAAAGTCTTTCACATACTATACTGAGAACCTTGCACAAACACCAGTGAAAAGCTCTCACGTAAACTAGTGAAAACATGTACCTCTTCTAAAACCTACTCAAAAGCTCTTGTACTAAGTAGTGAGAACTGTTCATTTAAGCTTGTGAGAAGCTCTACCTTTCACACATTCCAGTGAAAAGCGTTCATACACACTAGCGAGAAGCTTTCATACTCAGCTAAAAAGCTGCTGATCAGGAGATTTACCGACCTGCCGTTTTCCAAACAGATCTGCCATCGGACTGCAGCGAGCTGTACGACAGGGGCGAGCGAGCGAGTGGCGCCTATGCCATCAAGCCCAACGGATCGGAGTCCTTCATGGCCTTTTGTGACATGACTGGAGGTGGTAGAGACAAACGTCCTCATTTTTGTCTCACACAAATTGACGCTGATGCCCTAAATGTTAGCAAGAGTACCAAATTTTACAGCCCTGTTGGCGTATGACCAGACCTTTGATGCAGTTGGGAGAGCAATGGATTGTCTAAATGCCTGAATCCTTCAGGGTTCTGAAATAATTTTTAGTGCATTTGCAAATGGCAATGAATGTCAGCCTCACCATGACTTCACATGTATGTAAAATCAGGCCTTTGACTGATTTCTACTCTCATTTTTGAAAGATTTTCTAATAATTTACCAGTTATCAGTTGCTGGAAAATCTATCTTCTTACATGTTATGGCAGTCCGAAGCCAAGATGTGCTGTGATTTGTCTTTTGGTTATGGTTTTATTGTGAATAAGTTCCATTTCAAAACAAACAAACAAAAACAAATCAATGGGAAAACAGAGTTAACATCAAGCATGTTAACTCAAACAGGTATTTGAAATTCTGAAAGGAGTTTCTAAAGAAAATGTTTGAGACAATGTCTGAAATGTTTGAAATAGCGATTCTCAAAGATAGACTGGAAGGGTTTTGCATGTTTCCTCCTCCAATGGCAAACGGATCTCATGGCAGAAAGTGGTTAAAAGTTAAAGCCTCACAGGACACCTGCGATCCCTCATCTTTCAGACAGCATCCAATAATCGTTCTGTTATCAAGAACAATTAGTGGCTGATACACTGGTGCATATCAATGCAGACTTAGATTCCCCTTGACTTAAAGAGAAAAATTAGTCTTGGGCATGCATTTTGATCAGGCCAATGAATGCATTGGAAGTTAGGGAATCTGTTCTGGACAGAGTTGTAACATTGCGGACAAAAGTAATTTAGATTCAGCATTTTCTGAACCTTTTCATCTTCTTAAAAATACAGACTTTTAAAATGATGCTGTCTTTGATTTGGAAACTCTCATATTATCGTATTTCCCCCCATCTGTCTGTATGCGTAGTGCTGTAGAAGAGCTACTATAAGTTGTTTTTATTGGACCATCTTTTTTTTTTTAATCATTGATTTTGTCATTTGGAGTAGGAAACATGAGGTGTTTATTTTGTCTTTGTTTGATCAGTTTCACGTGTTTAAAAGGGTTTTGGAACTCTTTTCTTCTTGTCGGAAAGCAAAGAGATCATGATGTTGACGCTGTCCTTTTCATTTTTCTTTTCTTTTTCTTTGTTTTTCGCTTTAAGACTACGGAGCAACGGTTATCCAGCGTAGGAGGGACGGTTCAGTGAATTTTGATCAACCCTGGGAGAGATATGAAAACGGATTTGGAGACTTTCAAGGTGAGATATTCTGTTCTCTTTGGGATTCTCCGGCTCAGCTTGAACATGAATTTCACATTCTTTTTTTTTAAAGCTTCTGTGTGTATTGTTGTGTGGATCAGCTTGTCACATCGTGTCACTGCTCCCTCTGTGGTGCGTCTCTCCCTCTCACAGGGGAATTTTGGCTGGGACTCAAGAAAATCCGCTCCCTGGCCGCTCAGGGAAGCTTTATCCTGCACGTCCTGCTGGAGGACCGGCTGAAGCACAGGCTTTTCGTCGAGTACAAGCTTCAGCTCGACGGGCCCCAGAAAAATTACTCCGCTCGCCTGGTGCGTCTGTCTGGGAACCTGCCTGACCCCGCGGGCGACCCCAGGGGCGTGACGTTTTCCACCGTGGACAGAGGCAACCAGCAGGACTCCGGCTGTGGCGCCCCGCAGTCAGGTATCATTACGGAGCCCTGCTCAGTGTTTTGCTGGTGTTGTGTCAGGTCAGCATACCCCGACAGACCAGCATGCCCGAAAAGTAGCGAACACTTGGAGAAGCCGACAGATCGGCATACCTTTCGTACATAACAACAGGTATACACGCCTGTTGAGGTAGTTTACTGTGTATTTTTCGTACAAAACTAAAGGGATACTCGCGCGTTGAGGTATTTTAAAGTGTATTTACAGAAGGGTCTAGCTGCACCTGCAGCCATCTACAAAATGCATCCCCATACAAAACACACCTCCCGCCCAGCCAATCGTTGATTTTGATTTGGACATTATGTCATCTTGGATACAGATTAATTGAAGTGAATCAAACGTGAGCATGATGCTTACTACCAGCAAGGTTGTAGTTAGCACATAAAAAGTAATGATAATCTTGTTCAATGTTGGGATTAAAGGAACAGTTCAATCGATGATCAAATTGATGTACAATTTTGCCACGTTTTTTATTTGCTTATATCTTCTAATTTTCCAGGGATTGCACATGCTTTAAATACGAAATTGTTAGAAATAGCATTTCTAAGTTAATTTGTAAACAAAAGTACTTGACTTTCGGTGTTGTTTTCTGGTAAGTTTGTGTGTTTACCTTAAACTATGGGTATGCTGGTCAGACGGGGCATGGGGCATGCGAAAATCTGACGTCATGCGCATGCGTATTGACTATGGGTATCCTGGTCTCTCGGGGTATGCTGACCTGACAGAACACCGGCTGTCCCCGGGTCGTAATCTCCATCGTCTTTTCAGGCGGGTGGTGGCTGAACTCGTGTGGAGACGCACACCCGAATGGGAAGTACTTCCGTCGGGGGAGCGGGATCCAGTGGAAGCTGGGCCCGAAGGGGTCATTCTCGGCTAAATCCACCCAGATTTCTCTCCGTCCTCTGGCGTCCAGCAGCAGCAGCAGCAGCTTCCCGACCTCATCTCTCTCTGAACCTGGCGCATTCCCCTGATCCAACACTGCTCTTTTTTCTTTTCTTTCTTATCAGTGGATATTTGCTGTCCAAACCAGAATCAAAAAGCGGCCTGTAGGAGTGCTCCGTGTGGAACCCTATGCAGTCACTGCAGTAGCTCTCAGCCTGTTTTGTTCTGTTTTAAGAAACTTGTCACACTACGTATCGATTGTTGCATATACTAAAGAAGCAGAGAACATAAAAGCTTTTTGTTGCAATCCTCATACTATGGTGTAAAGAATATTTCCATTTCGGCATTAAACAGGTTAAAGCTCCTAAAGGAAAAACGTGTAAAGTCTGAAGCATGAACCCTCCATTCTTATATTGGGTCACATTGACTCAATATAATGTTACTCAGTATTTGGAGTAAGATACAGTTCAATGCAAGGGGTCAAAACAATGAAAAAGACACATTCTTCAACTATTTTGAGTATTTAATTGCTTGGAAATGAATTCCTCTGGAAACCATTTAAATGGGGCAAATGCTGTCGTTTCTTTGTCAGGGCCCTTTTCCCACAGCTGGGTTTGGTTTTAATTTGCCACCATTGGTTAAAAAGCTCGCCGAGAACTGTCGACGTCGAGTGAACCTGAGGAGTGAGTCTGCGTGGTTGCATGGTTGTTTGTCTCTGTGTTGGCGTTGTGATGCACTGCAAATCTATCCAGGGTGTATATGTTACCCCTGGCAGCTGGAAGAAGCGTTAATGTTTGGTTTACGCTTTCAAAATGGATGAATGAGTCAACCTACTTTGAATGACTAAACAGTCCGACGTGTGAAACTGCATTTATTTTGAAACTTGACTCAGATTCCGAAAGCCTATTGCTCAGGAATCCGTGAACAGGTTGTTTTTTATTTTGGGCAGTTGGAGGAATTTGACATTTCAAAATGTTTGCCATGTTGATACAGTTGCGATGCATGTTTTTAGAAAAAGCAATTAAAACGCACAATTGTAAGTCATTTGTTTGTTTGACCTCTTTTTAAAAGGTACAAGTCCAAAGATTTTTTTCCAGTTGTATGTTCACAAACCTCAGTGTATTTAGAAAGCAGAACACAGATATAATTTTTTTTTTTAAATGAGGCAAAGAAATCAAATATACTACAGCAAATGCACACAGCAGGATTTTGGAATAGCTTTTGTAGCTGTACCAGTGTACACCTTTTAACACTATACTTTCAACAACAGACACAGAAATGTGCAGATGTAAACAAAGTATAGGGAGGAGGCAAATCGAATAATTGGAACTATAATCAGGAACAGAAGTAGCGTTTGGAGCTAGATTTTACTGTAAGTGACGCCTTCAAGAAAAAGGGATAACTCCTTCTTAATGAGCCTGTTTAGTACTGATTCCTGCTCAGAAGACTCTCTGGGTACCATTCAAGTGCTTTTGTAGAGGACCGATTGAAGTGTACAAATCCCGTCAACTACTGGGGAGAAGGTGGAGCTCGAAGCTAAACTGAACAGAGGCAAGACAGGACAAACCAACAAAAAAAATCAACCCGCAAGACGAGCCATGAGCGGAACGAGAAAATGAAAAATAAAGACATTTATACCCACAACCCGAGAATACAAACATAAAAAGAAGAGAAAAGTGGAAAACACAGGAAATTAAGAAAAAAACTAATCCACATCAGATCTCCACCATCTTTTTTTAGTAGTAGATTCCAAAGCTCAGCCCGGACAGACTAAGAAGATCTACTGAAAAACAAAACTCTGTGTCATCCATTATTTTGCCTTTGGGTGCTCAGCTGTTGGCTTTGTATTTTCCCCGTTACACCATGAGGACGGAGCGTGTTGCGAGGAGCGCCAGCGCGCTCTAGGGGGCAGCGCCGTCCCGCCTTACTGAGAGGCCTGCTGGGATCTGAGAGATTTTTTTTGTTGTCGGCCTTTACGCCTGTTGTCGGTTTGTGTCGGTTTGTTTGTTTGTTTTTAACAGCACACATTTGGAATGGGGCTCTGGTTGCGTCTCTATGGAAGTAAATATGTGCCATCAGAATTTGAATAAAAAATACCTCTGAAATTTGAATGTTGTATATTAGTGCTTACATATTTACTTCCATACGTCTCTCCTTACCTGCTCTCATCAGCCATACGAGTGGGCTCAATACCCCCCCCTTACACACACACACACACACACACCCCACGGCAAAACGGTGCTGATAAGTTTGATGAGAGGTGCTATCTTTCTCTTTGTATATTATTACTCTGAGCACAGCTGCAGCCCCTGGCTGGATAAATTGCCCCCACAACACCTCGATATGTCCCCTCAGACACATCCAAACACACACACGCACACACACACACACACACACACAGATACTTCTTTGTGACTGGGCCCAATGCCTTGACAGTGATCTCCCTGCACATGTGTGAAGGAGCGTCTTCAGTTACTCCCCCCACCCCCCCCCACCACCCACCCCCCCCCCCATCCCGGCCTCTGCAAACACATTAGTTTGAGAGGTTATTTTGAGCCTTACTCCGAGCCTCCAGTGAAATAATAGGAGGAGCCAAGCTCTTGCCTTTTGATTCTTACTCCTCTGTGCCATTCCCCCAACCCACCCACCCCCCTCATGTCAAATGACAGGGGATTTCCTCTGAATGAAAGCTTCCCTCTGCTCCCCACGCAGCACACTGGGTTGGAGGCTCGCTCTGGAACAATGGAGAACAGTCCCCTGCAGGTGCTGACCGTCCCCACGGCCCCCTACCCGGACCAGAGGCCCGGCGTGGGCGGCCTGCGGAAGAAGGTGTACGTGTTCCAGTCCAAGAGACACTATCTGCACAACTTCATCCAGAGTATCTTCTCCTCCATCGACCTGCGGGACCGCCAGGGCTCCACCGTGGTGGTGGGGGGGGACGGGCGCTTCTTCAACCGAGCGGCCGCCGAGGTGGTCGTGCAGATGGCAGCTGCCAACGGGGTGAGGGCAGGGGCCGGGCGTGGAGATGCCTGCGTTTTCTGGGTTTGTTTGTGTGCCTGCATGCTGATAAGTGTGTGTCTGAATCTCAGAGCCCCACCCCACCCCCACCCCCGCTCGCCCCGTCGCATGTTACTGCCCGTGTTTTGACCAGTTGGGTGACCTGCCTGGTGACACACTCAGCTGCAGCTTCTGACACAGGCTTGTGTTCGGGGGGTGGGGGGGGGGAGGGGGGCGATCAGATCGGGATGTGGGAAAATGACGTGGCACATCCCGGGACGCTTCAGTCTTCAGCAAACAGAAGCGCTCACACACAGGATGATCTCCATGTGCTCCAAAGCTGACATAACTGAGAGGCCTATTAGATTAGTTTTGTTGTATGGAAGGTTGAATTAGATAATTTAATCATCAACAAATCATTTCTAATTACAACCAACACCATTAGTTTGATCTCTGTCAGTGATAATGTGAAAACAATGAAAAAAACAATTCGTTCAATGATCATTTTGAACTACTACTACTATCAATAATGATATGAATAGTAATCATTGTACAGTAACAGCATTATTTTATTTCCAATAATATATTAAAACATTGTAATTCATCAATCTTAAATTCTTAAAAAATAACAATTTCTAAAAATAATTACGAGAATTCAATTTGATTTTAAATCTTAAGATAATATTAATGTTTTTTTTTATTATCATTGTCACAGTTAATATTAACTATAATTAAAAAATAAGTGCACTAATTATCATAATCTTTATCATAATTTTCACTGGTATCATCAACATTTGCCATATTTTATGAAAATGTATTATCTTTTTTTAAATAATTATTGTTGTTATTTACAGGATTTATTGTTTTAATCATTTAACATCACTAGTAAGCAAAATATTTATGTTCAGACCGAAATTATCTTTATCTTTATTATCTTTATTACAGTAATAATAAATTGGAATAGGTTATCTTTGTTCGTAATAACTTGTTCGATCTATTCATTTGTTCATTTTTTCATTTTTTTGTGTTGTTGTCATTAAAACGATCCTAAAGTGGACCATTAGTTAGAATGGTTTCATCAATATCTATTTTCTCAAACATTATGGAGACTTTTCATTCACATTATCATCTTGAAGTTTTTATTTTTGTTCTTTTTATCAGATAAAACTCAGCTGGTCTGTTGTATAATATGCTGAATAATAGCCAGTCTGTGTAGCAATGCGTGAAAAAAAAAAGATAATCACATTCTTTCTTTTAATCATGAGCCATTTTCTATCGTGAAAGGTTTCTTTATACAGAGGAGGCGTTTATATCTATACGCTGTTCAGATCGATGTTCATAGAGTTGGCTCAGTAACCTCATTAAAACAGTTCAATTAAGCTTTATGAGCAATGCAGAAGAAAAAGGAGAGCAAAAAGTCCTTCAGTAGCAGAAGAATCTGATGGGAAGAACTGGAGGTGAGTATAGATGACCGGCAAAAAAAAGAAGAGCGTTAATGGGGATCTTTTTGGCTCCTGACACGTTCGGCTAAACATATCAAACTATTCTGTTTTCAAAGCTGTTGCCAGCAGCAGCCTCCGTGTTGGAATGACACAAACACTGAGTGCCTGGTGCTGTCTTGGTTGACTGATTGAATTGTGGATGTTGATATAGCGACTGTACATGGTGGAACCTGTTTTTGGGTGAGCTGTGGCTGTCATGTATTAAGCATGACACACAGAACCTGATTATTTGGGCTCCCTGGCCAAAAAAAATACACACTTGTGTGACTTTGCTGCAGGTTGGCCGTCTGATCATCGGACACTGTGGGATATTGTCTACGCCGGCCGTCTCCTGCGTGATCAGGAAATACAAAGCCATCGGTGGCTTCATCCTCACTGCCAGCCACAACCCCGGTGGGCCCGAGGGAGACTTTGGCATTAAGTTCAACACGGCAAACGGAGGTATGGTCATTTGAGCGGAGGAAGCATGCAGGGGCAGCGGCCCAGTGCGAAATAGTGTTACGGGAGAAGGCTGACATTAAGAGTCCAAGGCTTCCTTTGGATGAGTGGCTTGAGCCAGAGAGAAAGTCATAAGTCTCGTTGTTGTTGTAAATATGGGGGAAGGTTCAGGCATGCAAAAGGACGATAATAATGATCGGCACATCAGTGTGATGTGCACCTTTCTGCTTCCAGGCCCAGCCAACGAGGCGGTCAACGACAAGATCTTTCAGATCAGCAGAACCATCGAGGAGTTCGCCATCTGCCCCGGACTGCGGGTGGATCTGAAAACTCTGGGGAAACAGACCTTCGATCTGGAGAACAAGTTCAAACCCTTCACAGGTGATGTGCAGCTTTGGTCTGGCGCCAGTCATTTGACATTAAAACTAAGAAAGTAAAGGAGGATTTGCGAAAGGGTTGTCAGTGGTCACTATTTTATTCTATTTTTTAAAAAGTATTGCTTCTTTCGCCACTACCACATTTGGTCTGCAGAATAAAAGCTAATATTTAACAGACTTCTCTGAATACAGTTTTAAACTCAGTTTTATGAGGCAGCAAATATGAGTAAAAAAAGTTTTTTTGGCTTCTGAAATGGTTTTATATCCCTTTTTTGGATGCATCCAGTGGAAATTGTGGATTCGGTGGAGTCTTACGCCAACCTGATGAGGAACATCTTTGACTTTGCTGCACTGAAGGAGCTTCTGTCTGGTGAGAACCACATCAAGATAAGACTAGATGCCATGCACGGAGGTGAGCAGAAATTTACCGTCAAAAAGTCCATCAATTTTGAGTCTGTGGCTATTTTATTTTTTTATTTTTATGGTGGATTGGGTTGATAAGTTTTATACATACATATGAGTTCAAACGTACCGCTTAATCTCATGTTAATATCCAAATCTCCTTTTTTCCCCAAGGTGGTCAATAACCTAAAAAATGTTTATTAAAAACCCACTTTTTTCCCTCTTGAATAAAATAAGTAGATAATAGCAACATAACATAACAGTTATCATAATGATGATTATGAGACAACATGAGATTGCAACTTTTTGTTTTACCAATTTCCCAATGCAATTTCCGGAGAAAGACCGGAAATTAAGATGGTCTGAAGAGGAGATGTCTAAGGTGAAGGGCCAGAACAAATTGGAGAGAAAGGAGGATGAAATGGAAACATTTTCTTCCCTTTCTTCGCTTTTCCTCCCTCCAATCGGGGAATATGAGCTCCCCAACAGTTAAAATGGACACATTTTAAGAAGGACTATGCAGCAAGAGAGTTACAGAAATCATATCATATCAATATCATATCATTCAGTTTTTATTCCACGAGGGCAGATGAAGACTTCAGACAAAGAAGTAACCTTGAAGGATAAGGGTTTCTGCTGTGCTCATCACTGGTGTAATCTGAGAGGAGGTCTTCTGTTCCACTTCTGTTTATGTAGTATACTATTTCATCTAGTGAATTATAGCATTTTATAGAAATAATAAAATAATGGAATATTGGAACTCATGCTATTTTAGCTCCTTAGATTATGACTTTATTTGCCACCCATCCATCATGTCAGTGTTATTCATAATATCTATATATCATTACGGTGAAAATCTAGATAGCTTCTGTAAAACACCACGATATGAATACAAAAAAAAAGACAGAAATGTTGTTGATTAGCCTTGCTCTTAAGTTGAAGAAGTAGCATGCAGCTACTGGAACTATAATTTTAGACTGATGAGTTAGTGGATCTATTCGGAGTTTCCATAAACACTCGGACAGAGACTAATGAACAGCAGAGCAGAGCTCTGATTTGTTCTTACAAGCCTGCGATTGGCGCAATGATGTGGATCAGGCCCGCTGAAGTAGGGAAAGATCCAAAACTCAAAGGACAGGCCGTCCAGGACCGGCTTTGGAGACCCCTGCTTTAGACGGCCATGCCACCGTCTGTGTAAAACACCAGATCTTCACAATCCCTTTTGTCTCTTCATCAGTCTCTTCTCATTTGTTGTCTGCCACAGTGGCTGGACCATACGTAAAGCGAATACTCTGTGAGGAGTTGGGTTGTCCTGCCAATTCGGCCATTAACTGCGTCCCCATGGAAGACTTTGGGGGTCAGAATCCAGATCCTAACCCCACCTATGCTTCAGAACTGGTTGACACCATGAGAGATGGACAGTATGATTTCGGGGCAGCGTTTGATGCTGATGGGGTGTGTATTTTTCCTCCTTTCTATTAATTTTTTCATCAAACACAGCTTTAATGGAAAATCAGACAGCTTTGCTTGAAAACAAACAAACTCCTGTCTGCGTGCTTTCAAGGACCGGTACATGATCCTGGGTGAAAACGGGTTCTTCGTTACGCCGTCCGACTCCTTGGCTGTGATAGCTGACAACATCTTCTGCATCCCATACTTTCAGCACACGGGTGTGAGAGGATACGCCCGCAGCATGCCCACGAGCGCAGCAATAGACAGGTAAATAAAAAACCCAAATCAAATCATCGCCAAAACATGATCGAGTCGACGTTTACTCTAATTAAGCTCTAATCTAATTTAATTTTGCTTGTTCACATTGGCTTGTGTTTGTTGACTGTGCTTCTAAAAGTACAGCGTGGTTTCCTAGAATACTCTTTCGTTGAATTTCCTGCAGAGTAGCCAAAGCAACTAAAATAGAGGTTTATGAAACTCCAACTGGGTGGAAGTTCTTTGGTAACCTCATGGATGCAGGCATGCTGTCTTTATGTGGGGAAGAATGCTTTGGTACAGGTACCCATTCTTTTCTGCAGATTGTTGGATATCACTCATTTAACTGCCACGCTTGCTGCGATTCAGAAGCTTTGCACTTTTCACTTGCCAGGTGGAGACCACATACGCGAGAAGGATGGGCTGTGGGCCATGCTGGCATGGCTGTCCATCCTTGCCACAAGAAGGCAGAGCGTGGAAGATATTCTGAAGGGCCACTGGCTGAAATATGGGAGAAACTACTTTACCAGGTGGGACATCGGCTCACAAGTTCACGCCAGCGTTGTTTTGTGTGTTCTGCTTTACTTTGCTTGCCAACAGAACAGCTAAAGTTAAAGAACTGAACAGGGAAAGTGGCTTAAATATTTCAAAATAGTGCAAAGCAGCCTCAAAAAACGCATAGAGCACATTTAGGCTGCCACCTACTGGACAATATATGTCACTGCATAGTGTGCTTTTGGGTGAAAAAAAACGTAAAAACCATGTCTGAGACACAAACAGAGCCTTCATGAAGCCTCTAAGTAACATTTTATTTTAAGATCCCCCTATTTCTGCCACTAAACCTTATCATGGATCATTCACACACCTTCAGTAACCCATTTCATCTTCTTATCTGTCACTGGGAGTCAACGCTGGATGCAGGAAACTTTAGCTGGAGCTACATTGTGGAAGGGAGTGGAGTGGATTAATACTTGGAGTGACGCAATCAAGTAATAGACACGCCTTTCATGCAAACCTGACATTGGGTTCAAGATTTTTGCATTAAACAAATATGAAAAACGATGTGAAAAAACAGTTTGACGAGAAAGAAGAACCAGAATAAGAAAGCAGAAAAAATGGGAGGGTTCCCACAATGAGCAGGAGTCTGTGCAGCAGCTCTTTGTGGACAGGAAATCAAGTTTTTTTCTGGTAATGTACCTTTGATTACAGAAATTATTGCTCTCATTTGCAAAAAAAATAAATAAATAAAAGGAGAAAATAACAAGAGGACAGATTCTCATTGCACTTTTGGGGCCTAAGTGGTTGACGTGTGCCTAGGGCCAGCTCTGGTCATAAACATGAAGTCACTTCAACTTATGAAACATTTGCTATCTTTAAAAAATGTCAACCAGAAGAACAGACACTAAGAACAGAGGCAGCGGCAAGCAAGGTAAGGTAGACTAGGTAAACGTGTTTAATGAATTAGCACTTCGAATTCCATTGATCTTTCCACATCATTTTGCCCAGGTACGACTACGAGGGCGTAGACATAGATGCGGCCTGTGACATGATGGAGGATTTGGAGGTAATGATCACAGACAAGTCCTTTGTGAAGCAGAGATTTGCGGTGTCGGACAAAATCTACCAAGTCGAAAAAGCCGACAACTTTGAGTACACGGACCCTGTGGACAGCAGCATCACCAGGAACCAGGTCCGTGCGCCGCATTTCTATGGAAACAGGGTTGTTATGTGTACTGATACATGTGTCTGGTCATTAGGGGGGTATTTGCACCTCTCCTGCATTAGAGCTGCTCATCGGTGCCGGGAAAAAGATTCCCACTGAGTGTACCGGCTTGTTTTCACTGCAGGGACTGCGGATTATCTTCTCTGATGGCTCTCGAATTATCTACAGAATCAGTGGGACGAGCACTCGCGGAGCCACAGTTCGCATCTACATTGACAGCTATGAGAAGGAACTCATTCTTGAGAACACGCAGGTAGAGTACCGAATGATGAAGGCTTTTGGTCCAAATGGGATTGACTTGGAAAATTCGGCACGACTGAAAGCCAGCCAAAAAAAAAAGAATGCACACCATCTATTTGTCTGTAACACAATAACAAAACAATCCCACTTCCTGTCAGGTAAATGGAACCACACATGAACAACGAGGCACAACATTTATTGTGACACATTGCTGTTTATTCAAATATGAGAGCAAAAATCATTAGGCATGTGCATAAAAAAAACTATATCAATCCTTGTTGCTTCCACTGGTATTCAGAGAGTAAGTAACAGCCATTGGGTGACGAAATCTCTCTGAAATTTGCTCGATTAGCTGGTCATCATCAAGTATGAGCAACTCTTGAAAAGCAGATTTATTTATTTTTTTAGCTTGGTAGTAAGGAAAATTCCCAAATGCAGACACAATGCCAAGGAACAACAAAGTCAGTGATAATCTTAGAGAGTAAATTGCTGCTAGCCATCAATCTACGACGGCTACGAGGCCATTTGCAAACTCTTTGGAGATCGTCGTCATACAGAGAGAAATGTCACCTACAAAAGAGAAAACTTTCAAAACTTGTGCCAATCCTCCCATGACCGGACATCCTGGCGATTTCATCCTGAGGTTAGACCGTGATGCTTGGAAAAACTGGGAAAAGCAAAGAGCCATATCTCAGACTCCACAGGAGCTCATTTGCATATAAAGATGAGAGATTACATAAAGACTAAATCTGTAAAGAGCACGAGCGTACATTTGGAAAGAGACCGAAGAGGTATGATTTGTTTGAAAGGGTCACAGGAGAACGTCACTTCTCCCTGCAAAGAAAACATCCGGAAAGCTTAATTTTCAAATGACCGAAACATGCAGAAAAACCTTCCCAAAAAAATTAAATTTGATCTTACCCAGCGGTGGGACCTGAAACAATGTGTCAAAGAATTTTATAGACTGAAAGCAAACAGAAAGCTGCTAAATCAAGTCAAATATGGCAAAGGTTGTTCTACAAACTCACACAGCTCCTGTGTTCTGTTTTTTGTTGAACAAACATAAGAGGAAAAGGTTGTGCGCTATTGTCCATCTGAGAATGCATTCGTGTCATTTATTGACCTGGCGAGGACCAGAAAAGCTCTCCCGAGGTTCAGACACATAAAAACAATCTTCCTTTTTTTTCTTTTTTCTTTTTTCTTTTTTCTTTGTTTCATAGAACATATTGCACTAAAATAAATATTCTGACTGGCTTGCAGCACCCAGGTGAATTCACCTCTAACCTTATCATCCTTGTCTGGGACAGGTGATGCTGGCACCCCTTGCTACCATTGCTCTAAAGATTTCCCAGCTTCATCAGAGGACAGGTCGGAGTGGCCCATCCATCATTACATGATTCCCTACATATCCCTGCAGCATCCCTTACATAATGTCTCTTTTTTAAAAATGTTTTCTTCTTTTTTATATATATATACACATCTAAACAGAGCAGCATATGTTAGAGTGGCTGCATTTTGTGCAACAGAGTGAATTTAACTGAATGAAATGGAATCTGTAACTCATTAAACTGTGTTGGTTTTGCTTCATTTGTTGCTTGTGTGTTTCTCTCATACACGCGGCAGCTAACCGACCATGTTCTTAGTCTGTGCCATTTTTTTTTCTCTCCCTTAAACTGCAGAAATGAGTCACTGGCAAAAAAAAAAAAGCTGTGGGATTTCAAAACCATCGGCCCTGTGATCACAACTAATCATGACATAACACTGCAGTGGTTTCATTCCCACTTTTACGGGCCTTTTTCTTTGGCATTGTTTTGCAAGTGTTGCCGAGCACATCCAGGATGTGTGCTGTAGTTTTCTGGAAAGCTGGATTTAAAATCGCGAGGAAAGCAGCGTACAGCCTCTCTCAAGAAACAACATCTCTTGATGCAGCCGGTGCTCAATTTTTGAAAACAGAACGGGGCGTTTCCCGCCATTAACCCTCAAATTATTATTTGGATAACCCACACTCCTTAATTTAGGGGTATTACAGCTCATCAGCAATGAATAGCCTCAAACTAAGGTTGCGCATGTGGGAGTTGTGAGGATGAGTGACAACATGCCAGCCTGAAGGAGGGCGCGCACAAAGCCACACAGACACACAAAATACACCCACTGAGATCAGCAGTCCTGAAAATTACAAAGAACCACACAAAGGATCATTAGACCATTGTTCACCATATAATAAGATTACCCAGCGTCATAACGAGGAACCGGATTTTTTTTTTTTTTTGCTGTGCTGTCTGTGCTTAGCAAACATTTACACGGTCAAGGTGCACAGAATGAGAGGATTTCATCCTGCTCCGATGGGTAAGATTTCCATCTGGACAGCGACAGCGTGAGTCCAACAACATCTGGCCCTGCTCTGTGATCACAAATGCCCTTTGAAGTCCACCACAGTCGATGTGTCCCCGTCTCACCTCCAAACTGAACCTGGGGCAGAAAGGGTGGGGAACCTATTGAGTTCTGCTCGGGCTAGTCTGCGACCATCTTATAGGGAGTTTTAGTCTCACCAGTATTTTCGGTCTTTGATCGCATGCACTTAGAAATATGTGAAAAGCTCAGGCCTTTTCACCAAATCAAGAGATATACGTGCAAACTGTTTCTTTTGTCACAAACTAAGTGGATGTTTGCGCTTTATCTACATTGTCAAATACTGGAGATCCTAAAAAAAAAACAAGCAAGGTAGATTAAAGTTAGCAGTTATTGAAATGAGCTTCAATTTGAGATGTATAGCAAAATGCATAACCCTTAAAATTCAGCAGCAATGAGAAACAATCAAGAATAGCCGGACTTGTCTTTTAAAGTGATCTCCTCTGATGATTCCCCAGGGTTTCTGAGGGTGTTTCAATAGTTTTCTTTAGACACTGGCTACTTTTTTCACTCATTTTTGGTCCATCTGTTAAAGCTGACTATGTGTTTCCTGGTTTTTGAGCCACATAACCTATAAATGGTATAAACATGAGTAATGCCCCCAACTCATGGGATACGACAGTGGTGTGTCAAGACATGACAGACGTTTAAGTAAAATGGCAATAATAAGACAATTTGACACACAAAAGAACCAGTGTGGGTCAGAATTAGCAAAGGTTCAACTTTAGCAAACAACAGCAGAAAAAAGCATTTAGTTAAAGACGAAATGTACTCTAACAAAAAAAACAACAATATTCAAAAGAGCAGGTAAATTAAATTAACACACAAAGGTAAAAGAAATAACAAGCAATTAAATTAGAGCAACATAGAGCTCAGTGTAAAAAGGCGATCATAAAGTACACACTACCTAAAAAGTTAGCACATGCCAGTTTTAGTGTGCAGTGTGTTCTTGAGACGACAAGTGGAGGGCAAAGGCCTGAAAAGCAATCTAAAGCAGATTAACAGAATCTGAAAGGCTCCGAAACACACTCATAGGTGTGAAAATGTGTGCAAATAAAGCCATGATGGAATATTCTTTTATAAAAGTCTGTGGTTGCCACATCATACAGTAGAGGGACACTGAGGAATAATATATAGTTTAACACAGGCAAATACAGAAGCCTGGGGAGAAGACAGCAATGTTGACCGATATGAGTGATGGACAGCAGAGACGAGTCGCGACAACTGACAAGGATCTTACAAGAAGGGAACACATTAGAGAGCTTAAGTACAGAGGAGAGTGACAGATGACAGGCTGAAGGGATACCGAGCGACTTAGGGTCAAAGTGACAAAGAGCAAAGAAGACACCGAGAAGAGAAAAACAAAGTAAGAAAATGGGTAAAAGGAACAATCCCCTATGGAGAACACACAACGCACACACACGAAACCACAAATCACCAGATTCACAATTTCACAAGAACCCTCAATAGCAGACAAAAGCAAGACAAATCCAACAATTTCATGAAATGACCCAGAACTCATGACATACATTAAAACACACACACACGTCTGCAATGAGTTGGCACATGTCCCCACAAAAGGATCAGTTCATGTACAAAAATGTGGGTTACTGTTCGATGTTAAGTATAGTTAAGTATAGCTAAAGAATCAAACCATTTGAAAGCCAGTCTCGACTGCCAGTTCGGCACATTTCACATAAAAAGGGCAACCGCTTCCCTTTTTTGCACTAATGGTTATAAAAACTTTGCAAACTTTTTTTTACACATTTCAATTGTAGTCATGTTAAAGTTTTGCTGGGACATTTAACATCAAGGGGCCTATTTTGGCTGACTCCATCCAAAAAACTTGATGGTCCCTTGAGGCCTTTTTGCACAGTACTGTGCAAATTCCTCGATTTAAAGCGGGTCACATCCTGGAAACATGGATTTTTTTTGGATGGGATTAGAGCTAAGGGAGCTTGCGGCATCTGACTGGCAATGAAACTAAACTAATATGTCAATAAAAAGCTGGAGTGGTATAAAGGATGCGCCTTTTATTACACTGACGGTGCTGACGTTTTTTTAACTTCCCGAGACCAAAGCTTTTATTTGGCATCCATTTTTGTTTTTTTCAAGATATATGGGATTAGTAGGACCTGATAGGTTTAATACCTCAACTAGTTTTTGCTCAACTAGGAACAGTGGATTTATCTTTGCACTTAAAATGTGTTTGTATGTATTCAGTCGTTTTCTTTGACTTTGGCTCTGAAGGCTGCTGCCATCCCACCCCTTTGGCCCCTCCTATGTGGTGAGCCCTTTGGAAGGGGGACCCATGTGGCCTCTTCGGGCTCCGTGGGTTAAAGACCAGTCTCCAGGCGCTCGCCAACGAGTCCCCCACCTGCAGGCCTGGCTCCAGAGTGGGGCCCCGGCGGCCCGCGTCCGGGTCAGGGAGCACTAGGTCCCTTTATTTGAATCATCATACGGGGTCTTTGGGCTGCACTTTATCCGATCCCTCACCTATGACCCTTTTTGCCTTGGGTGACCCTGCCAGGGGCTTAAACCCCCAGACAACGTAGCTCCTAGGATCATTGGGACACTCAAACCCCCTTCACCACGATAAGGTGACAGGCCAGGGGGGAAGTCTGCGTTTCCCTGCCCCCGCGAAACGACCCTGGAAAATGAATGGATTGATGGAGGGGTTCAAATAACTTAATTGTAACATTTTAAATACACAACAAAGACCCTTTTTGTCTGTTAGCGTCTACTATGAGGCTAATAGATCAAAGTTTAAAAGGAAAAAAAAGAAACATGCTTGTACAGAGAGGCAAAATCGGAATGTCGTCACGTGATAACTGTGGTACTGGCCCTTTAAGAGAAAAAAAAGGAAAAGTCGACACGGGAAGCAGGAAGTTCCTCAACGGAGACGCAGAGACTTGGGACATAAACATTACCAACAAAGCAGAGTCAAACTATTCAGGGACATTTTTCACGCTTTTGTGGCCATGGCCGGCATTAAAGGTATTGTTACACCAGCACAAAAGACTCAGGGGAGCTGAATGTTGACGTTTGGAGCTCTGCCTGCGTCAGGAAAAAAAACTTGGTTAGCATGTTGCAGCTCGAGCAGCCTTTGCTGAATCATTTCGAAACTTGCCACTTCGTCGCTCATTTACGACAACATTATCTTGTCTCGGTCTGTTTGGGTTCAAGCTGAAGTGTTAAAATAGTTTTTAAAGTGTTGCTGTGGTGTAATGACATCGTAAGCGTTAGCTAGCAGTTTTGTGAGAAAGCTGCGAGCCTGGCCTTAAATGTACTTTTGTTTTCGCTTTGTAACGTCTCTGTTTGAACAAGAAGGAATGTAAATATAAAACTTTTCCCACCCCCTTTTCTCCCTTTTTCCTCCACAGCACTTGTTGGTTTGTCATTTAGCGGTGCCATTGGACTGACGTTTCTTCTGCTGGGCTGTGCACTGGAACAATACGGGTATGTGTTCTGTGGGATTTAGGTCAGTTTAGCCCAGCAGCTCTCTGGCATGAAGGAATTCTTGTCATATTTAAGGATGTACAGATGTCTCCTCCGGCCGTACAGCAAGTTTAGAACGGGGTACAAGTAAAGTAACGCAAAGCAAGACAGGAAAAAGTTGAAGCCAAAAGGGCAAACGACAGCCCGAAAGGCAGGAGTGCCTCAACAAGGCAGAAATCTGTGAAAGGACTCGGAAAGATAGAAGGGAAATAGAAAGATAGATCAAGGTTACATTTTTAAGTAAAAAATAATCAATGTGGAAGTGTCAAAACAATGAAAATAAAATCAGTTGTATTTATTCTTTTTTAAATTTCATGCTTTACATGACACAAGTTTGTCTTTTTTTAATTATGCGTGCAATGTTTAGTTGTTTTCTCCTTATGTTTCCCTTTCCCACTTCTTCCCCTTCTTCTCCTAGGTTTAAAAAAAGCATAAAAGATTTGTTAAGAAATTAATCTTATAATCATTAATCAATAATTCAAGAAAAATCTAGTTGTTAGACATTTTTATATTAATTAAAAACTTCAAACTAAGTACAAATGTTCTGTTGTGTTTCTGTGCTTTGTCTTTTGTTTCTAAATATTTTCTGTTTGTTTTTCTGTTTGTTTTTCTGTTTGTTCATTTATTTCATTATATATAATGATAATTAGATGTTTATATATCCTCCATAACTTTAAAAAACAAGACAATCAAAAACAAAAATAGATGTCTTTCAGTTTAAGATGCACTTACAAATTTAATCCAAAACCAAATCACAATAGGTACTAATGCTGTTGTAAAGTCCTACAAATCTAGAACAAAAATGTCAGAATGAACCACTCACACCCCCTTTAACATCAATTAGTCATCAGAGGTAAAAAAATGAAATAAAAAAAAGACTCAAACTGCTCAGAGGAAACTCAACCCAACTGGAGTGAGGCCATTCCTCTTTAACTGGCCTGTGACGAACGACGAGCCCTTTCCCACACATCTGGCCCTTTCACCGGCTCCGTGTGTACAACCCTTTTGTCCCACTGGCTACATTTTTCATTTTAGCAGAGAGTGTATTAGAAAGACTTTCTGTTTGTTGCGCCAGGGGGAAAAACGGTAAAGATCTGTGCCATCCCTGCAGCAGAAACCTGTGGTTTAACAGTTTGCACTGCTCAACTGCTGGATTCTGCAATGCTTTGCCGATTTCACGCACTTTTCACGTGTGCGTTTGTGTGTGTGCGCGTGCTATTCTGTGGAGAATGTGAAGAGCAATGTCACCAAATGTATTTTATTATTTTTGTGTTGCTCTCTTTTTCTTTTGTTTTGTGTGCTGTCTGACTGGGCGATGCAAATTTAATTGCCCTAGTTTGGATGAATAAAGTTTTTTTCATTTGAATTTGTAAGTGTGTCCATGTCAGTGTGGTTCAGTTTAAAACCTTTAGATCAACTATGATAAGCTATTTATACTTGGCTAACACCCGAGCGCTACCGGCCACCTCATTAGTGCTGTTCTTTTTGTGTGTATGTTTTTTTTCAGGGTTTACTGGCCACTGTTTGTCCTCATCTTCTACGTTTTGAGCCCCATCCCGACCTTCATATCCAGACGCCTCAGTGACGACACCGATTCCTCCAGCAACGCCTGCCGAGAGCTGGCCTACTTCCTAACAACGGGCATCGTGGTGTCGTCTTTTGGCCTCCCCATCGTGCTGGCCCGAAATACAACGGTCAGTCCGATTTACGCAAAACCTTGATTTATTTGTTTCTATATTTTTTTGGTGACACACATCAGATCAGTACGGCGCGTATTGCATTCACTGAAAAAAAAAAAAAAAAAATCGACACCTTATATCTAATTACGAGATCAGGGTGTCGTAGTTACGAAATCAGGAAAGGTGCTGTACTGAACACAGCTTTACTCAGAACCACTAAACTACACGTTTAAAAAGAGGAGAATTCATATCTATATGAATAAATTAAAAACTCTATTTATTACGTTTATTTACGACAGTGGCTTTGTTACGTTTCGACATGTGACGTAGTTGCTCGGCAACACAAAAGCTGACATGCATGATTGAGTTATTTTTGTTATGCTAGCATGTCGTAGTTTCTTGTAATCACAAAATCTTGATCTCGTTATTACAAAATTGTTTCTCATAATTACGAAATAAGATGTCTATTTTTAATTTTTTTTGTAAAATTAGTGTGTAGATCACTGTTTAAAAAACCAAACAGGCCTTTTTCTTTTCTTATTTGGTCATTTCACCGAAGCCGTCTTGTCTCCCACAGATCGCGTGGGGGGCCTGTGGTTTGGTGATGACGGGAAACGCCGTGATCTTCCTCACCATCCTCGGCTTCTTCGTTGTGTTTGGAGGGGGGGATGACTTCAGCTGGGAGCAGTGGTAGAACGCTTTGGGAAAGCGCGCCGACGGGCGGGGAGGCGGCTAGCGGAAGGAAGCGACTGCAGACTGAGTGTAGTTTTGTCCTGTGCCTTTAAAGGGGGACGGCGCCCCCCCTGTATATAGAGGGACACTTTTGAACTAAACCCGCACGTTATGAGTGTGTTTTATATGCATATATATATATATTGGCCGAGTTTAGGTTTAGCAAACAGTACAAAATGCCCTATTAACGTGCCTTATGCGTGAGACTCACGCCCACAGCCCTCTTACACACCCCCACCATCCATCCTATCTTTTATATTTTAGCTCGTCTGTCCCTACTTTCAAAACCCAAAGCGCCCTCATTAGTGCAGGGATCTCCTTTATCACTGTGTCTCAGTTTATCGATAGCATAAAGCGATCTGAAAAGTAATTCAGTAGTGTACACCGCAGCATCATGTGTCCCATCGAAACACGGCTAAGCGTTGGCGTAAATGTGCCTTCTGACAGTGGGGTGCAGGAATCAGGTAAAGACCTATTTGTATGTGCTCAGTTGTTTTTGTTTTCTTTCATTATTCTTGCCTGAAGATGTAATACTCTTTGTTCCGGCGCAATTGTTTACATTGTCACCAAAGATCCTTTTCGACAGCCGAACCGATTTTTTAAACTTTTTTTGCCCCACACACGCAGTTGCGTCATCCTCAGAGCGATAGATTCGTAGGGAACGTCCAAGGGAAAGCAGGCGCCTTTAGTTCCGACTCCCGATCACTGCGAAGTGAATCCTGATTGTTAACTAAAGGTCACGTCGTGAATTGTATTTTTACACGCTGGGTGCTTTAAACAAACAGAAAACATAAAAAAACACCTGCCCACACTCGCTGGTTTCTAATCTCACTTGCAAAAAAATATTCAGAGCACACAATGTGATTGTTTTCTAAGCAGAGACATCAGCTTTGCTTTTGACTTTGTTTGTTTTTTTTGTGGGTTAAATCATCAGGGCCTTTGCAACCTATAACTAAATCAATACCAAGGCTTCATATTCCATTTTGTAGTGGCTATAACCCAATGATGATAAAGTCCTGTGATCTGCTTCTGTCACCGAAACCCTTACAGGAAAGCCTGATTACCCTCTTGTACAGTCTCTTGATTGCTTTTTATGTCTGCATCATGGGGGGGGGGTATTTTAAGGAACTGACATTTTGGATGCATTCTGTCTGTTCTCCCAATCGGGACTCTCGCACATACACTAAGGAGGCCTTAAAAGCTCTCGAAAGTTGTTTTATAAGTTCTTGACTGCATTTTGTTTTCTAACATTGATTAAAACTTTCCATGTAGCAAAGGCAGAGTCTCTCTTTTTTTCTTTCGAAACGAACCGAGTTGAGCTCTACATTGATGCCCAGAGGAAATTTAAGTTGTAAACGGAGTGTCGCGAGACGGATGGAGGCTGTCTCTTGCCAAATATTTTCTCCTGCGCCCACTTTACACTGAACAGCAGCAGGGCAAACCGCCACCAAGCGTCCCGCGAGATGGAGAGTGCCGAGGAGAAACAGGACAAAATCTCTGCCTCCCTGTCGAAAACACAGGTGTGAGCCAAAGCTAAATAATTTAGATTTTTATTTTATGTTTTGCCTTCCAGCCTATAATTTTCACAGGAAAACATCCTTCCTGCTTGCTTTGCTATTTCTAAACCCACCGCTATTAATGTTCAACACACAGACTGGTGACATTGCCAGATGTGAGCAAAGGGGCAGGAGGAAATAATGAGAAAAGCTAGCATTATCTATTCAGGGTTTAATAGGAAGCGATAGAAATCAACCATGCAGCTGCACACAGTTTAAGTGGTTTAATCTCTCTGTTTGCGTGTGTCCTGAACACACTCAAGCTGCCTCCCCAACTGCGATATGTTTTGTGTATAACGCAGAGTGATTTGCCCCCACAAACAAAAGAGAAAAAATATTGTTTATACGTATAACATCTGTGCTATGCGCCTCCAGTGATTACATTTCATGGGAGGGAGGGCGCAGCATGTATGGTTTAACATCTCACTGGAAGTGAGTTGCAGTGCTTTGCCCCCCCCCAAAAAAGAAAAAAAATCAAGAAAAATGTTAGACTGCAAAGCCTGTACTGAATGACAATTCTTGCTGGTGTTGATATTAATAAATGAGTGAGATTTACAAAGATCAAGGGAGTAGCTGTTAATTAGAGAGCTGAGCAAAGAAGTGGTATCAGGATGAGAGATGTACACACAGTGAAGACAGCAAAGAACAGCAGTATGGGTTAGTGACAGATGTGTGCAGTCGTTTCCATACAGGTATTCGGCTCCAGGGGGTTCCCAGCTCAGAGTTTAGTCACCAGACTCAGCAGCAACCCTCCAGTTTGCCAGTTGTTAGCAGTCAATGGCGTGAACCAGGAAATTACTTAAGTCCTGACTGTAGGTGGTCAGGAGTGGAGGTGGCATTAGTAACAGTCATGTCACATGAACTGTATTTCTTACTGACAATATCCCATTTTCACGGGCTTTAAATGCATCTGACGAAGAATGCAAGAGCCAGCGGAAGACTTTGTGTCTGACAGAAGCTGTCAAGTAACCAGCTCTAACAAAAAATCAAATTCAACACTCAATATGTATGATAGACTTGAAAGAGAAAAGATTAAGAAAAAAATCATAAAAAAAGGGCTCTGGAACATCCATTCATCTCTGCAGGACACTCAGGACAGCTGTTGCCTTGGCAACAACCAAGGCATCAGAAATGATTCCGAACGGCTTCACAGTCTGGCCTTGAACGCAAAACAGTATAAATAATTTCCACATGATACTGGAATATGAACTATACGGTGCTCTCACTGCTGAAAGGAGCACTGTGCATTGTGGCCCTCTCCCGAGATAGATTTATCCCATACATCTGACTTGAAAACAAATAATGAAAAAAAAATATGCTCACCGTCGATTTATACCAAGACTTATCAAATGCCTTAAATGTTTGCAACACACATAACAAAACTTTAAACTCCAATTAAACTTTCCATTTAGCACTACTATTTCTATGGGGGGAGATCATCTTGGCGAGGCACTGAGATACAAGGTCGGAGGCTTGTGGCTTTTTTTTTTCCTTTTTAAAAAAATAATAAAATATTTTTTTAACAATGACGGGCTCCATTCTCTTTTGGGTGGAAGTCTAATGGACGCCGGTGGGATGGCACAAGCGCGTGCGCGCTGACAAACCATTGGTAAACGGGAGGATTTACGTCGTCGGAGTCAAAGCCAATCGATGCGCTCGCGGGGTCGTGCAGGCGAACGAGCGCGAATATGGCAACAAATGGAACCGGATAAAAAGGGGGCGCGTGTGTGTGGAACGCGGCACTGAGAGAGCCGGAGGGCGGACCGCGGACCGCAGCGACACCAGCGCGGCTACAAACCGAATACGGCCGTCCACCACCCGGGTAAGAGGACTTGGAAGAAGCGGTAGGCGTACTACGTTCGTGCTCTATAGCTCCAGCGAACAATAAGTTATTTGTTTTAGGCCTTTTTGTCGGGCTTATCCCGTTGACTGTAACAATAGCCGAATGTTGTTTTAGCCTCCTGTCCGCGCGACATTTTTTTTTTTTTTTAAGTTTGGACAAATTTGCTTCGCGGGCATCTTCAGTGTTTTTGTATAACAAAAAATTAATAAATAATACGCTAAACTGTGTCGGAGGTTTGCAGAAATAACAGTCCGTGACGTATTCTTATTCTTATTATTACTATTATTTGTTCCGTCGTGTGGCTTTGCTGTGTCCGGCGCTGCTCATGAGCGATGCGGGCATCTCTCGTTTTTGACAATTCCGCTTCGTTTTTTTTTTTTTTTGTTGCTCGGTTTCCAAGGCTTTTCTGTCGAAACAGAGCCCTGCTTAAGCGTTTGGCTTAAAATGTGCTGACACGACTCCATTATTGCGGTAATTAAAAGGCAGGGAAGTTTGAAAAGCGTTCGAGTTGCTCTTGAGTTTTGGGAAAGGGGGGGGGGATTCATATTTGGATTGAGAATGTGATGGAAAGCCAGCTATAAGGGAGGGGTTGGCTGATTTGGCCTGTTAACCAAATCTAATTGGCTGTTGGACATGAGTCTGTCTTTCCATTCAACAAAATCGTTGAGCTGAACTTGGAAGCCTTGAAGATGGATGGCATCAATTATGCTTATTATTGTTATTTAGCTCTGGTGGTTAAGTCCAAATTATATATGTCCAAAGAGATATAATGCGTCTCAGTTTTGTTCAGAGGAAGCAGGGAGGCTGGAGATGACTGTAGCGGTTGCTTAGTCATTATTTTTTATCTTAAGTGTTTAGAAACCATACAGACTTCACCACGACTTAAAACAAGTGCCAATGCTGTTGAGAATTCTAAATGATAAAACAATGCATGTATTTAGTAATCAAGGAACCCTTGTCCAGCACCCACACTGCCACGATGTCCTGTAGATACAGCATAGTTCTTTGGCATTGTCTTGTTGAAATATGAAAAACCTGCTAAAGACCTTGTCTGGATGGTAGTATATATTGCTTTAAAAGCTGTAGATATCTGTAAACATTTATGGAGCTTTGCCAGTTCCATAGGCTTTTGTGCATCCACAGTCATGATATAAATGATCTACAAGTCAAACGTTTTACATTCACTTGATCTCAGTCCATGTAAGATGAGCTTGGGGATCAAATTGTAACTTAAAAAAAAAACAACTTTGAATCTCAGAGTTGCATTTTAAATTCCCAAAGGACTTGCAGTATTGATACGAGAGCCTGCTATTTTAGATTAGCTTAATTTTGGCCCTGGAGGATGATAATAAAATCACAGCATTGATTTATGACTAGAATATCTTGTTTATCTCCTTTTTTAGAAAAATCGATTTCTAGTGCTGCATCTTGCTGAAGCCTCTGCCAGGTGCTTCCATTAGTAGCTGTTTACATACGTGTCGCGCCGAACTGCTGTGCTTCGGAAAATCCGCCAGCGCTTCCTTTTTCCCGGCCTAAAGTATGTGTGTTCTCTGTCTCCGGTCATCGGGCATGAACTCATCTGGGCTCTGTGCTTTTTATCCTGCACTGAAACAACACTGCGCATCCAGCTGCTTTTTGAAAGGGGTGTCAGACTGATGACTCAGTTATTGGCTGCTATGCGGCCACTACACTCACTTCTGTCTGTAAGAGTTCAGTCCTGGTGTGCCTTTGCCAGATGATGTCCGGATGCCATGTCTGTGCAAAGCTTTCTGTGTGTCCGACCGGCTGCCTGTCACCCTTTGAGCAGTGATGACAGTCCAGCAAACTGTGTGGACAGAAAACATTTTGTTTACGCAGCTGTTTTGTGTGCGCAAGAGCTGAATGCAAAGCCTACTGGAAGATGTAGACGGAATATAAAGAGATTCAAAGTAGTGGCTCTCTTTGTCCTGTCGGATCAGTGACAGTTTTCTGCAAATCCTCAGTGAATTCGTTCTTTATCTATTAAATGATTATTTACCATCATTACTCATTCCCTTTGGAAACATTCAGTTCACTTATCTGATTGTAAGGTAAACTAAGCATGACACAGCCTGGAGAAGTATGAGTTTGGGTTTTCCGGGAATGTAGGAAATGTATTAAAGTGAAAAAAGATAATGAATTAAGATTATATTTATAATAAAAGAGGAACAAAAACAGGCCAAACTGGAAATCCCAAACCTTAGCTAGGGAACTAAACAACTAGAGGAAACCAAAACCCAGACCGAAAAAACATGTGGATAAAAAGCTACGTGAAGAGGAACTACAGGGAAACAACTCAGGAGGTGACAACAGCGAGGATCTGACAAGGACTGAGCGAAAACACGGAACTGATGGTTAAAGAGAGGTAGCAGCTGAGGACAGTTACGCAGTAGAAGGGAGTGGAACTGATGACTAAAACAGAAGGACACTGAGGAGCTAGGGGTGAGACTGTGAAAGAGCAGAACATGGGAGTATTAAACTCAAAACCTGAGTAAAACAAATGGAATGAGACTGATACCAAATCCCCACCCAAGAGTAAGACTAGGGAACCCTAGCCTAACCCTAAGAAACGGTGAATCAGGACTAGAGGATAAACAAAATATCCCAATAAAATCAAATAACTGAAGTAAAAAAGATCTTGATAAAAAAGTAAGGCAGGAAAATTTTAAGCTGCATTTTCACTAACAGTGGACAGACAGCCAAACTCTAAGAAAAACAGCCCCATCTTCACCCATCCGGGTGGGTATTGACATTGGTTCTTAAAGCGAGCTGTAGCTTTTCACGCAGTCGGGGCTCAGCTTTCAGTGCTGTTTGGATTGTAGAACTACTGGCTGAAATGTAATACCACAGTTCAGGATCTGAAACACTTCTATGGAGCCTTTTTTTTTGTACCCCTAGAGTATTTTTAGAGTGTGTGTCAGTACAATAATGCCATCCTTCATATCTGCTCTATAATCCTATTTGTCACTTTTAGACTATTAAGTTGTTGTGTTTTTTTTTTTTTTTCCAATTTAGTGTGTGAGAGGCTAACTTTAAGAACATTTTCAATGACTATCAGTCAGATGATTTCCTACTTTCAGCTTGGAATAAATATTTTTTTAAAAATCAGAGCATTAGTATCTCATCTCTGTCCCCTCTATTTAGTATCTAAAGATGAACCCTGCAACTAAAGTTTGGCATGATTTGAGCTTTTTTTGTTTTGTTTAAGAAGAATGGGATTCTGGTGACCCTGTGCTGCTTATCTCCACTTAGTCCTGGAGGGATATTGTCCTAAGAGTTCAGCTCAAAGCTGAGTGGTAATTGTGAGGTGACCGTTGTCACCTGAGGGACTTGTGATCGTCTCTTAAAGAGTTGGATTGTACTGATTGCGGCTGGAGGGCTGTGATGGGGCATGCATTCATATTTTGGTAATTGAGGTTTGTGGACTTGTCTGTTCTGCCACTCCATAAACAGCCAAGCCTCCCGGACCTCCTCAAACTCTAGATGAGGGTAAATTTGAGGCGCGGGGTGTGCTGCAATTACCTTAAATTACCGTCACAAGGTCTCCCTCAGTCCCTCGGCGAAGAACAAGAAGCCTTGCACAGAAAGTAACTCAGGTTGGAAAAAAAAAACGCTGTAATGGGATGGAGGGAATCGGTGAGCTGCTTTTTGTTTTGTTTTTTTAACGGCAGAAAATATGATTAGGTGAGGGGAGTGGTATCAAAAAGAAAAAGATCTTGGCAGCTGTCAAGGCACTCGGGCAGCCCTGGCACATGGAGGACGTGCGGCACCTGTGCAGCAGGTAGGCCTGACGGGTCGGGCGTCTGGCGTTCCGATCTGGTTCAAATCCAACAGAAAAGGTTCAGCCGGGAACACGCTTGCCAGTCCGCCCCATCCCGCTTCTCCCTGCAACCAAATGTTCCTCATCTGCATCTATTCTTCGATTCATTGAGAGGCCAGCCCAGCCCACCAATAAAAAAACTGGGATTTTCTCATCACTTCTCCATTTAAAACAAAAAAAAAATGCTCACGCCAGTAGTTGCCTTGTGAATTGGTGAACAAATGGAACTATTTGACTTTACAACCACATTAACCCCTGGTCCTGACTTTGAACACGAGGGCTAACAATCACCAAAAGGCTCTCTGTGTCCAACGCTGAATCCCGCTAGCTCTGCCAGCCACTCTGTTCCCACCTCCCCCATCAGTCATTTCTTTTTTATTTTTTTATTTAGTCTTTTGTCACTGGGAACACGGAGTTTTCCACCAGTCGGCGGACACTTGATGAATTGCACACACCAACCGCGGTAGATGTTTAATAGAGCGGTAAATATGCAAGTTTGTGTGAGCTGCTCCTTAATTATTGTTTTTTTGTTGTTGCTTTTTTCTGTTAACAAACTGCCACTCGCCCACATTTCCAGCAGCCTTCTCTTTGACCCTACAACCTTCAAAACAGTTCCTCGTTTCTCTCTCTTTGGAAAACTTCTGTTGACTCTCAAAGCTTCTCTCCAGACGACAGTTTGAGCTGAACCACAAATCTGCGTGCTGTTTCCCTCCCTTCCCAACAAACTCCTCACAGTCCTCACCCGTCTAACACGCCGGTCTCTGCCTGGAATCTGCTTTTGAACAGACTCCCAATCCAAAATGAAACAATTCCACTTTGACAGAGTTTGTCACCGTGGTTTTATTCATTTATTTATTTTCTGTGAATACGCTGCAGCTTACAGCTATATGACGGTGTTGTATAAACCAATTTTTAGATTAGCTGGTGAAACCTCTCACCTTCCATTTACATGGACGTTCCTTTGCCATTTTTTTACCGGTTGAAATCCATTTGCAGACGGACCATTAAACCTATAGGGGTCCAAGACTGGTCACAAAGGTGGTACAGTCAATAGGTCCTGCTGGTCTAACCTTGTAGTTTGTCAAGATGCTAGTTGGGAACATAATTGTACATTTCAGGGACTATATAAGAACAAATGCATGCCTTGAGGTCTGGTAATTTCCCACATAGGTACATAGGTCAAGAAAGTAACCTGGGAGACAAGAATGTACACCTATTGGGCCCCTGCATTTGACTGTGTGGGATCGATCCACAAAGAGCCCACACCACAGCTCACTTATCTGTTGCAGACATTCTGGTTCTCCAGGACACCCCCAGATGTCCAGTGTTTACTCCCTGAATAGTCCTAGCTGCGGGCCATAATGCTGTAGCTGCATCATAACAAACAGGATGATGGTGGGCTTTTTTAGCATTCCATTAAAGCGATTTTAGATTTGAACTACAGTGTAAATCTGTTCAATTTAGATTGACTCACTTTTGGGATAGTAGGATTAGTAGGTAATGTTACTGTCAGCTGTTGGAACATTCCCCTTTTATGTCTGAAAGCTCTGCTGTAGACCCTTTACTGTACTTTATTTTTAGCTATAATTGTGGCATCCACAGACATATCCCCTGCCATTCCAACATGTTTGTTTGTTTATTTGTTTCCTCGTTTATTTGCATTTCCACCTCAGTCAGTTTTAGGACAGCTGCATGGAAAAGAGCAACAACTGCTCTGTGAGCAGGACGTGCCCACACAAAACAGTGTGGGAAGAAGGATGGATAAGATTAGAAAGATTTCACTGAGGGTGCCTAAAACTTATGGCAACCTTCTTGCAAGCACTCTCCGATCACGGCGTACATGAAAACGCGCAAGGGGGAAAAAAGAGGAACTCCTCGTTTTTGAGTTTTCATTTCATCTTTTTTTTGGTCCGTTTGGCCATGTTTAGCATTTGGATGTGTCAGCTGTCAGAAGTTGGCGGTGAAGTGAGCTTAAACAAAAGTTTGGGTACAGCGCGCAGGAAAAAAGAAGAAGAAAAGAACATTTGGTTTAATTGGCACACATTTGGATGAGGAAACAAGTTTAACTTGTGGGATATACTGTACATATCCATGTAACAAGGTAGTTAAAAGGGGGGAAAAAAGGGAGTTTGGATACTTTGTGCACCATGCAGTTCATTCTATGGCAGCCTCTTTCTCTCTCTCTCATCTATTTTAAAAAAGTTATTCTTTTTTTAAATCATTGATTTCTTTTATTTATTTATTCTCTTGTGTTTTTCTTGATCAAAATTTCTGAATGGGGAATAAATCAGAATCCACTTTTAGATTAACATCTGAGGTGTTAACGGGGGACGGCATGATGTATTTAAGTGAGTTCCACTGATTCATAGTGGAAAAAAAAAACAGCCTGACAGTCATGGTGGGAGGAAATCAGACATCTCATGAACAACATAGGAGTGAAATGTCATCTGTGAACGTGGCTCCCAAAGTGTGAAGTAAAGTGGGCCTGGTTGTCTGAAACGTGGGGGGAGTACAGTCAAACAGGACCTGTTGCTGTTCTGTCACCAGCTGTCCCCTCATGTGACCGTCCTTGGTTAGCTTCCCTCTTTCTGCTCTCAAACTGATGAGTAAGGAGAACAATGAAAAATTTCCCTCTAAATGGGATGGAGATTGAGTTGCAAGCAAACAGAGCTCGTTTGCTGGCTTTATACCCATTCTCCGATCACTGTCCTCATCATTTACATAAATCTATCCATAATTGAACACTTTCAGGCCTATTTCCGAGAGTATTAAACACCAGCGAAGTCAATCGGTAACAAAGACAGCTTAATGAAAAGTCTCGTTTAACGCAATCCAAATGCAGTTGCACGCATCTTCTCTTTAGCTGCCTTTGTTTCGCCACCACAAAAGGTAGCCTTGTGTGGGTGTCCAGCAGTTTTAGATGTACGACAGTCCCTGACTCACCCCGCGCCACTCTCCATTGTGCATCAGCGCCGCGGGAATAGAATGACTGGTCGTCTGTGCAATCTTTCTCACACTCCTCCCTCATTTTGTTGTGGTGTTTTTTTTTTTTTTTTTTCTCCATTTTAAAAAAAAAAAAAAAGTTGCAGTTGGGTTTTTTTTTTTTTTTCATGGCTGTGTTTTGAACCCATTTACTGTAGATAGCTGTTATTTGTTTTTACATAACTGAAGCAGAAACTGTCCATTCATTCCTAATGCAGAAAAGTAGAATGGGAGATGCTCGCTCACAGGGCCCCACTTCACTCTGTGTGTGAGACTGAGGGTTGACGGCGTTCAAATTACCCACCTCCTTCACACACACACACACACACACACACACACACACACACACACACAAGATGGTCTGAACTCGCATGGTTCCCGATGACACTACCCCTTAAAAGGCTGTTAAACTCCAGGAAATAGCCAGCGTTATGGTGGATGTCCTTCCCATCGTTTCATTAAACCTTTTCACAAAATGATGCAGATAGGCCTCTATGACAGCTTTTATGGAGGTATTTTACTATAATACGTCCCATTTAGGGACTTGACAGCTGTGTAATAAAAGTCAGCTAGGAGTCAGTTTAATGTTACAAGGAAAAAAAAATCACTACTTGGAAGAAATCTATGTGAAAGGGCTTCCTTACCCGGCTTGTTTCCAGTAATGTTATCCAGAGCATTGCATATGAAAACTCTTATAATGCAAATTCTTATGTTTTACGAGGTACAACTCTTGCCGCTCTGCATTCGAGCAACTTTATACTTGTAAGAGCTGTAAAGCCTCTCCAAGGCGTCTGTTTCTAAGAAGCCAAAGCCAACTCTATCCACCGCCTTTGCGCTGTCCTTGGGATTCAGATTAAGCAAAGCAGCTCGGGTTTGTTTTGCTCGCTGGTGGACACTTAGCACCGTGATCCCCCGGCGTTCTCTTCAAAATCCAAACCCTGCCCTCTCAATCATCTCGAGTGCCGCCTCATGACCGTGCATCCTGTTACCCGCTTCCCAACAGCATCCAATTATTGTTGGAGGCAGACGGAGCCGCTGAGGAGACGGCCAGTTGGCGGGGCTGCAACGAGGAGGGGAGAGGTCACTTACACCTGGAACATGTAGAAAGTGGAGGGCTGTCTTTTTATTTATTTTTTTATTGTTTTTTTTTCTCAGGTTTGAAGGCTCTCCTGGGTCTGATGTTACAACACTGGCTCAAAAGCTCAATCCTCTCGTAGATTTATTGACATGAGGCCCATCCTTTTTACTACCGTTATATCTACTCTTTTTTTATTTTTTTTGTGTGTGTGTCTTTTAAATGCAAAATATGCAAATTTTTCTGTTTGCTGTTGTTTTTTTAATCTTTTTTTTTTTTTACTTATAGATGAACCCTGGCTGTCCTTTCTTCTTAACACACTGCAAACAATGCAGTGTAAAGTGGAATCCCCTCTCAAAGGCCTCCACCGCAGCCTATATTTAGACTTTGTGCTCCAGATGTTACAAAGATCGCAGAAAGGGGCTGCTTCAGCCATCACTTACGCGCTCCGTCACGTATTCAGCCCAAAAATCAAATAAAACAGCCGCCGGGTCCAGCTTCTCAAAGTCGTTTCACAATGTTCCTTTGTATCGCGGCTGACATGGATGTCGTCACGGCTCAGACACTTAGTCATTTGAAACACTTTGGGCTGCCAGAGCCCTCCAAGGCTGTTGTTGCTTGTCTACAGTTTATTTGCTGAATTAAAAAAATATACAGAATTCTCAGAAAGCTGTAAGTGTAACCGGGCATTTTTGCTGGTTCTAGTTCCAGATCTCTTGAATCCAGGCTTCGGTCTTGGGTTTCTTTTTTGTGTTTCATGCTCAGAACCGTGACGTCTTTTTTCTTGTCAATACCACAGCTGCCTGAAAACAAACTTGTGGCGCTAAAACAAACAGCGTAATGGAACGTTTTACCTGAATTCTCTGTAAGTGGTCTCTTGGAGATAAAAGAGCTCCCCAAGCTGCTCATTATAACAATGGAGGCCAGCTATACGGTTCCAGCCGTATCGAGCTTTTCTGGGACATGATGTAAACCGATCAGGTGCTCCTCGGAGTCTCAGATGACGTCCGTGCCACAGTGATGTTCTGGACCTTTTCCCTTGAATTTTTTGCCGGGCACATATACTGTGATAGGCCGGGACCTTTTTTCTATCGTTGAAGTGGTTTAAGGCTCTCGTCAAGGAATAATTGATACCATTGTGACCTTTTTATCTGAGGGCATAGAGACTGAGAAACCTTTAAACATACCGGGATGGAACCTTCCAACCTGAAATGCTTTTAGTAGCAAAATCCAACTGTATTGTCGGCTTGTAGTTGGCGTTAACATAAAAAGACCTGTGTGAAAATGAAGCACAATGTTATTATTTGATGTCTAGTTTAACAGTTATATGACAATGGGAACTGTCCACATATTGCATTAAATAAAAATTTGCGGCATTATGATGCTACATTATCACAGCTTTACATCGCTGGCGAGTGAGTCATGCTAATTCATACAATATTTAAAGACCTTTATCACCTGCTGAGAGTTGAACCAGCTTCTGTTCATTAATTCTTCAATTATAGATGCTCAAAGCCCCAAATCCATGTTTTGCCTGATCTGCTTAATTTTGTTTGGAAATGTATAGTCATTTCTGCACGTCGGGCCAGCAACACATTCCAAAAAAAGCAAGGGCTGTAAAGCTTTGAGCACTTTATGGGAGGCACCGTTAAAGCTGCACTGCCCGGCACCTGCCTGCCTATTTGTTTTACTTGACAGTCCTTAAAGAATGATTATCAAGAACAAACAAAGTGACCCCAACACACACACACACACACACACACACGCACACACACACACACACACACACACACACACTCTCCAGCATACAACAGTAAAACAACTTGTCATGTGAAGACATGTTGACACAGTAGATTTCACAGGGAGCTACTTCATTAACAAGTAAAGTACCAAGTGTTTTTTTCTTTTTTTTCTGTTAAATCCTACTGGCCTCTCTCTATTTCCTCTGTAACATAACATATCCTCTTCATAGTTTTTACGAGCTGTCTGTTTACAACCAAATCCCTGCTCTCTTTTTTGCGTGTGAATGTGTGCTGGAGCTCCTGTTCCCAGTTAGGAGCTCAATATTTGCCTTCACCATCTTTTCTAAACATTTTGAATGAGTTTCCCAAGGATTTCCCCACAGATTCTAACCCTTTGTCAATCCTATGCGCATCAGGGACTTTAAAACCAGACCTAAAACTTGTCCGTTTAAGCGTCAGTTATTATTATTTCAAGTATTCTTACTCTCCCATACTTTCAGAAGAACATGTTGCAGGAAAGAAAAACGGGACAGAGGATCCAATGGATGGTTTACACCATTTAATTTTTAGTTTCTGAGTGAGAGGAGCTTCTTTCTGCTTTGGGGTTGCAGAAGTTTTTGCTGTGCTGTGAAAACAAATGCAAAGTTGTGCTGTTTGAGGTTGAGAACCCCGGGACACGGCGTGTGCCAAACCACAGGGGAAATGTGTTTGGAGAGCCCCGTTGATCAATTGCAAAATGGGAGATATCGATACTTCTCTGTCACAATGTCCACCCTGAGGTCATTTTCCGCCAGCTGAGGCCGTTGCACAATTGATGAGCGTCACATTTCCCACGTCCATCTTTCCTTTGGTTTATTCTTTGGCTATCGGCTTTTGTGCTTCGTTTAGGTTTGGTTTATTTTTTTCATTTTTCTTGGTCAATGATTGTTTATGAGGCTGTTCTGTTAACAGTTTCCATCCCCATTAAGGGGTCTGCTCCCTGTCAAATGCATGTCGCTGAAGAATTGGGACGTCGAGCTGGTCTGGGTACTAATGGAGGCGCACGGGGTTCCCGCCGGTGTCGTTAGGCTTTATTTATAGACCCTGAAAGTCCATGTGCAATTTAACGGCAATCCATCGCTGTCGAGATTTTTCAGTCTGCACTGACGCAGCCCTTTGAGCCATACTGCCAGTCAAGATGAAATGCTCCTAGAAAGTCTTCAAAAGTTTGCTCTATGACAAAAGTGACCACGGCAGTTTGTGTTTATAAATGGGGTTTCTTTGTTTCATTTTTTTTTTTTTAGCCAGCATTTCTCTGCTTGAGTAGAATGTCGTCTGTTAAAACAAAAGCAGAGAACTATACACAATGACAGGACAGGGAATTGGTTACTTTAACAGTGTTGTCGTGTCCCCCCCCCCACCCCACCCCACACCATCCTCCCTCCCATCTGCAGTCATACCGGTGAGGCTGCCCAGAACAGGAAAGAACTGCTTCTTTACGAGAAGATCCAACACAGCAAGAGGAGCGTGGTAGAGCATCCCGGATGATGAAGAAGAGCAGGAGCGCTCAGGGGGTTACGCCGAGCAATGTAAGTGCTGTTTTCCCTTTTCTTTTCTTTGTCTTTTTTTTCTTTTTTTTTTATAACCCTCCATCTGTTCAAACCTGAGTCGGTTCCACACATGCATCACACAGCAACTCACAGTTTCTCTTTCCTCTCATTTGGGATTCGGCACCCCTCATGTAAAGTTCTCCCTAAACGCCGAGCCTTTACTCCCCTCCCGAGAGAAGATGCGCGACACGTTGAGCCTCGGCCGGAAAAAACAAGCCGGCGGCAAGGTGCAGGACGTCCATGCGGTGGTTTGTGACTCATAAACGGATGACTGGACCGCACACAACAGACTGCTCTCTGGCAGGACACACTGCGGAGAGGGGGAGCTCGTGTGTGTGTGCGTGTGCGTATGTGTGTGTGTAGGAGCAGTCGTGGTTTCGGATGAGACAATTAGAAAGAGGAACTGAGAGTTTAGGAGGGACTTAAGCGGAAGGTGGTAAAGCAGGACGGCAGGAGGAAGCATATAGGGCACAAAATGACTGGAGACATGGAGGACAGAAGGAAGGACAGAGGCCTGATGGAGAGGCCCATCTGTTTCTCCTCTACGCCGCTGGTGTGTATGACTGGGCTGGCAGGCCTGATCATTTACTTTGACACATTCCAACTGGAGCTTAGAAGGCCAGCCAAATCCTGGATGACAAAAGTTCTTCCAAAAGTCCTTTTCACTTTTCAGGTCATTACCTGTTTCTGACGATATGAGCAAGATAATGTAAATGAGTATGAGGGGAGCTTTTATCTTATTTTTTCCCCCCAAAGTTATGGATAGAATAATCCCGTAGGATATCTAATTAGGCCAACAATGGCTTGGTGTACAAACTGAGTGATTCTGGAGATCTTAAGCTCATTTGAATATACAGGAAGCAATAAATTCTGACGTTGGTTCTCTAAAGACGACATATGTTTGTAGATGTGTGTGTGTGTGTGCGTGCGTACGCATTTTTATAAAACAAAGATCTGAGATGTGATCCTTTTCTGGCCTCATAATTAAAAGTGATTGTGAGTCCCCCCTCCCCCCTGCACCCTGATAGCGTGTGGCAGGACTTTGGCAGTCCATGGAGGATGACGACAGGGAGCACGTCCCATGACCTCCTGTTCCTCTGGAATGCACTCTTTTTTTAAAATGTTTTTATTTATTTTTCATTTTTAATAGATATTGACACAAGTTAGCTTTATTTAACTCCTGAACATCTTGTCGTTAAATGTTGTTGACTTGACACATGAACTAATTTTCTTTATCAGTGAGATCTACACGTTTTGGGATCTGCACATTTTGAAGAGAAGTTTGGACGCTGTCCTCTCTGGGAGAGGACGCAGTACCTTTTACCACAAGGAGCTGAGTTCACCTTGCAGTTAAACTGTACTACATGTTAAAATTAATGAAAATATTTTCTTTCCATGTCGGCTGCTACACACAGTAATCCAGCAATGGCGGTCTCCTCTTTGTCTCATTTGCAATTACCCTCACCCTTTTATTTTTTTCTTCTTTTTTTTTTTTTTTTTTTTTTTGAAGGGGAAGGCTTTCTGGAAATCCCCCCTGAACACGCTGCAACCAAAAAATAGGCCTTTCATCATTCTCCTGGAGCGTACTCCCACTCCACCTATCTCCCTCTATCTCTCTTTCTCCCTCTGCAGCTGCTCAAGCTCTCTTTTAGAATCACAGTCTTCCATTTAAACCCACTCCCTTTCCTTTTTTGGCCATGCTCTGGCAAACAAATGCATTAGCTCCAGATTTTCTACAATTTATTTACAATCCCTGTCCAGTTTCTGGCCAGAGGAAATCACTAATGGTAAAGATAAATGATAATAAAGATATCCAAACATCCGATACGGTTGAGGAGAGTGACCAATGGATTCCCTTGTTGTAAGGCTGCAAAGTAACAGGATTATTAACAAAACTCTGATTAGATCTGAGCTCATATCACGCGATTGATTGAAACTGTGTACAAGAGTGGAATTGGAACAGCAGTCCGAGTTGTCACGTTCTGTCAGATCTAACTCTCAGTCTATACCCAGAGACAGGAAAAACGTGTCTAAGGAAGATGAGAATGATAAATCAGACAAATTGGATTCCCAGAAGGAGCCACGGAGTCAGCTAGGGTGTTTTCAGTTTGGACAACAAAGTGTGTTTCTGTGTGTCTGTGTGTGTGTGCTTAATCATTTACTTATGTCAGAAGGGCTCTCTGGCCTGGTGTCTTCTGTTTTATAGCTTCTACACTATATTGCCAAAAGTATTTGCTCACCCATCCAAATTATCGGAATCAGGTGTTCCAATCACTTCCATGGCCACAGGTGTATAAATTCAAGCACCTAGGCATGCAGACTGTTTTTACAAACATTTGTGAAAGAATGGGTCGCTCTCAGGAGCTCAGTGAATTCCAGCGTGGAACTGTGATAGGATGCCACCTGTGCAACAAATCCAGTCGTGAAATTTCCTCGCTCCTAAATATTCCACAGTCAACTGTCAGCTGTATTATAAGAAAATGGAAGTGTTTGGGAACGACAGCAACTCAGCCACGAAGTGGTAGGCCACGTAAACTGACGGAGCGGGGTCAGCGGATGCTGACGCGCATAGTGCGAAGAGGTCGCCAACTTTCTGCAGAGTCAATCACTACAGACCTCCAAACTTCATGTGGCCTTCAGATTAGCTCAAGAACAGTGCGCAGAGAGCTTCATGGAATGGGTTTCCATGGTCGAGCAGCTGCATCCAAGCCATACATCACCAAGTGCAATGCAAAGCGTCGGATGCGGTGGTGTAAAGCACGCCGCCACTGGACTCTAGAGCAGTGGAGACGCGTTCTCTGGAGTGACGTATCGCGCTTCTCCATCTGGCAATCTGATGGACGGGTCTGGGTTTGGCGGTTGCCAGGAGAACGGTACTTGTCTGACTGCATTGTGCCAAGTGTAAAGTTTGGTGGAGGGGGGATTATGGTGTGGGGTTGTTTTTCAGGAGCTGGGCTTGGCCCCTTAGTTCCAGTGAAAGGAACTCTGAATGCTTCAGCATACCAAGACATTTTGGACAATTCCATGCTCCCAACTTTGTGGGAACAGTTTGGAGCTGGCCCCTTCCTCTTCCAACATGACTGTGCACCAGTGCACAAAGCAAGGTCCATAAAGACATGGATGACAGAGTCTGGTGTGGATGAACTTGACTGGCCTGCACAGAGTCCTGACCTCAACCCGATAGAACACCTTTGGGATGAATTAGAGCGGAGACTGAGAGCCAGGCCTTCTCGTCCAACATCAGTGTGCGACCTCACAAATGCGCTTCTGGAAGAATGGTCAAAAATTCCCATAAACACACTCCTAAACCTTGTGGACAGCCTTCCCAGAAGAGTTGAAGCTGTTCTAGCTGCAAAGGGTGGACCGACGTCATATTGAACCCTATGGATTAGGAACGGGATGTCACTTAAGCTCATATGTGAGTCAAGGCAGGTGAGCAAATACTTTTGGCAATATAGTGTATGTTGAGCAGAGGACGTCTTTGCTCACTGTCTCCCCGTCTAAAATAATCGATATAATATGTACCCTGTGGCATCTGGGCGCCCAGTCGCGTTTATTCTCATTTTCCATGTTTTTGTCAACCGATTGATGTTTTATATCCGTGAACCATTTAACGCTGACCCAGAAAGAGGAGAAGAAAGTGGTTACACTGGAGACGTTTTGTAGCTCCCAATTAAACGTCTCTGGGTACTGATGGAATAGATACGTTGTTGTAGTCCTGTTAATTTTTAATTAACATTGATTTTAACCTTTTTTTTAAATATATTTTCCTCAATCACTACTGAAACTCAGCAGACTTTAAACAACATCCCATAGAAGAGTTTTTATTTATTTATTTTTTTTTTTCAAACAAGCATATTAGAAATGGTTATAAAAGTCGAACAGAGAATCGAATTTTGCTCGGATTTTAGAACAAGTCACCGACAGTGTCGAATAGCGCTGTAGCTTCTCTCCTTCTCCTCTTCACACTTGCTGTCAGCTTCTGTCCCTTTCACTCATCTTCTCCGTGCAGCCTCTTGCCCGGCAGCCACGGTCAGGAAATCCCTCGTTATCCAACATATTCCCCCTTCATCTGAAACCATTTGGGGCTGGCCGCGTTTCCTCTCGCAATGCCGGGAAATTGAAAGTGGATTCCGGCTTCTGTTTCCCCCAGAGCCTCGGCTTGTTTACAGCTCTTGGTTAAAGGCCAGGTTCCTCACTTGAAACCTCGCGTTTAAAACGGAAGCTTTAAGCACAAAAACTTGTAATCAATGGACCAATCACAGAACTGCAAAGTATTTATGTTTTTACTTGTACATATTGTATCCTACAACCGGCCTGCTACGGCAACCAAATTTCCCTTGGGGTATCTATCTAGTTATCTCTCTATCTAGCTATCTATCTGGCCTTCAGAGGAAGGTTATCCGAGAGGCTCAGGTGGCGGAAAGCCATCTCATTTTGCCTCCGGGATGTCGAAGGTGTTGACGTGCAAGTGTCAGATTGTTTTTAGGGACTTGGAGCACCTGCATTTTCAGGAGTTCGCCTGCTTCACCCAGCATGAACATTTTCACAAACCTTTCCCAAAGCCGGTAACTCAAACCTTCCTCTGCTTCCAGGAGAACACGGAGGCCCCCGCGGGGCAGCTCTCGGCGGGCAGCACCCTCGGGGTGGAGGTGTGCAAAGTGCACCGCCGCTTCTCCGGCAACCTCCAGCTGCCGCCGTTGTCATGGCGACAGGCAGAGAAGGAGAGGGACCGGGCGCGGCCGCTGACGCCAGAGGAGGATCCGGTGGCGCGGAGCAGGCCCACCAGCCTGCCCATCGTCTCTCTGCCCCGCATCGACATCACCCAGGCCGACCCCGACAGGCGAGGCTCTCATTTCATCCTCATTCTGCCTCTTATCCTTCATCTTTTCTGCTCAAGTTTCCTTTGTCGTTTCAGCCCAAGTTTAACGCACAGATGGAAGTTTTACTTGTGTGCCGCCAGCAGGCGTTTTTCTCCCCTCAGGGGCCAGCATTTGACTTTCAGATTAGCAGGAAAGCTCGCGTTTTGGGTTTTTAACCTTAATTTTTTAGCTTGATATCTTTTGAGGTCTGTTTATTTATTTATTTTCTTAAATCGTGAAACCGTGGGCCAGGTTAATAAAAGAAGAAAGAAAAAATCCAAATCAGACTGCTGAACTTTGTCACACTGTGCAGGAAGTAGACTTGAAAAACATTTCTAATGATTTCTACTACTTCTGTTTTGTTGAATAGAGATATGCCTTTATGCATCCCAATTCATTTAAAGGCCGGTGACTCATCCTCTTACAGCACATATGGCGATAGCTTCCTATCAGGGAGATGTTGTCCGGTAATTCTTTCATCCGTTGCTTTAATCTGCGCCATATCTGAGATTATTAACCTCGCATCTTGCGTAGTTTAAAATGTGGTGGAATAAATGTCCGGAGCTTTGGTTATTACATCACACTGTGCATGTGCCTCGACTGGAATATCTTATGCATTAGATTATGTGATTTTTTTTTTTAAAGTACAGTGCAAGCAAAATTAAGAACTCACAGTATACTGTACAGTTTATTTCAGATTCTGTGATGTAAAACTAACTGGAGGTGTCTAAGGGTGTGAAAACAGTGTGATTCAACATCTTCGAATTAGTTTGTGTTGTTTTTTTTTACATTTATTTATTTATTTATTTTTAAGATGGCCGTTTTTGGTGGCACACCTAAAAGAAAAGACATGGGCACCTTTCTTTTAACGGTCAGCTGATGGTTTAGAGCAGACCGGGCCTTTCTGGACGTGCGCTGCAAAGATTAAAGAGCACTCTGCGGGCAACAAAACAAAGCTTAACGTGAGCTGTTTGAGGACCAGAAAAGTGTTTTCTTTGCTCTGCCGCAGACTCTGTGCTCTCCTTCTAATGCAGTAATGGAGGCTTGTGCAGACTGCCGACACACACAGCTGAGCAAACCCCTCTGATGTATTTTTTATATCAAAGCTGTTCACCGAAGCCAAAAACCTGAGAGCGTGCGTGTTCTACGAGGGCTGTTTGATTGCAGTGCGGGAAACTCCACTCGCCGCTTTTCTTTTCTTCCCTCTTTGTTTACTCGTCGTGTTCTTGGTAATCCCAAGCAGGCGCCAGGTTGATTCAGGAGTTTGCAACTCCCACAGAAGCTTTTATCGGCAGCTTGATTCCGAGCCGCCATCAGCTCTGGGGTGAGTTAGAGCCCAGAGGAGCGACGCGTTAAGAGTGATTCACGGGGTGTGGAGAAATACCCCAAGAACCAGTATTTATAGAGTTTTAGATACCGGCTGCATGTGTAGCGTTGTGTATCGTAACTCAAGCAGAGCCAATCCCCCCCCCCCCTTTTTTTTATGGTCCTAAAATAAGAAGTTACCCAGTGGGAGCTTTGTAGCGCAGCACATGATCAGACAGCAGTGAGTCTGTGTGGGAAGGAGTGCAATGAGGGCAGGATGCTCTGTAACGTTAGACAGGAGTCCCTGGAACATACAGAGCAGATGGGAGTGGTTGCTTTTTCTTTTGTTATCTTTATTTACTTTGTGTTTTGTTCGGACCTGGCCAGGGGGTTCAAGGTCTAAACCTTAAAGTTTCAGCTGTTGGAAGAGATGCTTCTAAACTCAGCACAGTTATCTCTTTGGGTCGTGTAGTGCTGAATAAGTCCTCAGCTTCATTAAGGTTGATCTTCACGTACGCTTTCCAAAGCTATGGAGTGTGTGTTTCCTCGTTATCAAAGTGTTGTTGGAACTCTCGTTTGCAAAAGATGCCAACCAGAGAGCAGCATGTCTGAGGAATGGTCGAATCTTGAGCCAAACTTGAAAGTCTCCTCCAGATACTGCCGACACTTATGTGATGGGCGAAAGCTGGTTGTAGTAATGGAAAAGGCCAAAACATCTGAATGCAGCGTCCTGGGAAGAAAAAAAGCCAAAGGAGATGCAGCATTTTATTCAAATGAGCTGACACGATCAGTCCCCCCCCCCCCCCCCCTTGGTCACACACCTCCTCCACTCAAAAAAACTTAAAATCTGTGACATTTGAAATGAACAACCACTTAAATCGTCTTTTGAACCTTGAAAAGTTCATGACAGTTTTTGAAAATTAAACGAACATTTAAAAGGGTTGTAGTTCCGATAGCTTCTCTATTTTCTCACCCCTCAATTCCACACGGATAGAAGAGTTTCCCTTTAATGGGGAAACGACAACGAGGGAAAAAAATGTTGTTGAAGTGCATGATGTAGATGAACAAAAACCCGTTTGAAAGCAGACTATTTCTGCTGCTGAAGGATTTAACAATGCGAGTGCATATCATTGACAAGTCTTCAAGTTTGCAAACGAATGAAAGTCTGCTTTTTAATTATTTTTTTTTAGCTTAATTAACTCCTCCGCCCCACCTTAAAGCCACTACGTCTTACAGGGACATCATAGGTTGCTGAGGGAAGGGCGGGTGGGATGATGAACAGGGCCACTAATCTGCAGCGTTTTTAATACAGAGGGGGAAAAGGACAGGCGGTCGGATAAACGGCGCGGCTGCTATTCCACTCCCAGGGTTGCAACTCAGATCCGCCTGCTGTCGTCTGCCGAGCCGACGCTGCCCCAGCGAGCAGCCCGGTCCGGGGCCGAGAGGAGGGGGTCCTCCCTGTCGGAGCGCAGCCACAGAAACGGTGTTTTCACTGCTGCCCGATGAGGATTAAAGAAGTGGAAGGGAAGGGAGAAAAGAATGTTCCGGAGGTCCAACAGGTTCAGAGCCGTACATTTTGACTTCAGTGAGGAAGTGGTCAGCAGAGCACGCCTCAAAGCTCCAAGGTGACTTTTCAACTGCTTTCTTTGAGTCTCTAGTGTACTCTGTTCTTGTTTACATGACTTGTTCTTGAGTCTTTCTTTAATGTTTTTATTTTTTTCTCTCCAAAAAGCTGTCTTTATAGGACAGCCGCTGAACTGGCAGACTCGAACAAGAACATGTAACCTCAGGCCTGCCAGAGGAAAACGATGCGTATCAGTTTGAGGGATGTTTGCAGTCGTGTTTGTTTGTGGGTTTCCCGCCCGTCTCAGATTAAGAGATTTGACTTCTGAGGTCAAAGCGTTTGGTTAATATGGCCAGAAGCAGGGATTTGAATGACGCTGACCGTCCTGCTTGTTTGTAATCAGACTTAGAAAATTTCACATTAATCTGAGTTTATCTGGCAGAGGTGTGGGACTTAGTGTCTCAATGGGACATGTGCCCAGATAATCCAGAATGCGGCTGGGGTAAATGTGGGTCAAATGTGGGAAGTGGTGTTTGGTTAAGCTCCTACTTTAAGTGGACAAACTTGATTTACTAGAGCCATACCTGGGATTGTTTGAGTTTTTATTTTATTTTATATTTTATGCTTTTCAGCTTCTGTTGGTGCTCCCAGACTCTGACCTTTCACCCTTGAACACCTTCCCCATTTACCTCCTCCTCTGGATAAACAGAAGCCTGTTAACTCCTGCAAAACACGCCAAGGATTCTTTCTGACAATTATGAGGAGGAATAGCATTTCCTTTACTTACTTTTTTTTTTTTAATGATCATACTTCTTTATTTCGACGAGGTCTGGATCAAATCCATATGTGCTTGCTTGTTATTTCCAAACACTTTTGGGAGCACTTTTCATTTACTACGTCAAGGGAGAAACAGCAGTGAGTCTGTGTGGGAAGGAGTGCAACGAGAGCAGCATGACTGCAACGGAAAAAAGCACAAAAAAAAAAGCAAAGTTGGTTGCTTTGAAATCAGTTTATCCTGATCAGATTTATTTATCAGGAAAGAGCAATAAGAGAAAATGTTTTTTTCCAGTTAGTCTATTACAGGAACAGTAAGTAGATTTACAAATGCAGTAACTAAGGAAAAACTGAAGGAAACAGAATTAAGAAAAAAAACAGGAATTCTCACCCGAATGTTTTACAGTGTATGTGTGGCTTTAGCAGTGATCACCTCTCACTGACTCAAAGGGCTTAACTATATGGATTGAGCAGGATTTTTATGGTTTTAACCTTTTTTTTTTTGGTCCCTGGATGGGTTCTGTCACTCAGGCCATAGCAGCTGTCTGAGTGTTTCCAGTTCAAATTGGGGTCATTGGAAACAGAAGTACCCGGTATGATCAAATCAGCGCATTTAAATGTGCTGCCTCGTCTCTTTCTTGCCTCAGCTTGGAGGCGGAGAACGGCCCGTCACTGTGCTGCAGCCCCTCGGACCCGCAGGCTTCCCCGGGCTCGGGCATGGGTCTGCATCCCAACCTGGTGGGCCACGGACAGCGCAGAGAGTCCTTCCTGTACCGCTCCGACAGCGACTACGAGCTGTCGCCAAAGTCCTTGTCTCGAAACTCCTCCATTGTCGGAGAACTGTGAGTTGTTCACATCAGCCCCCAATTGGCAGGTTTTCAATTAGTTTGTAACTATTTGTTATCGCATCCCGTTTCAGGCATGGAGAAGACCTGATTGTGACCCCATTTGCCCAGGTGAGAACTATTCATGTCACACGTTTGAAGAGGGAAAAAAAGCAGTATGAAGATACCTTGATGGCTAAATAAAACACAAATTTCCTAAAGGCGTGACAGTAGCCCCTTAAAATTTCAGGTGATAACGGACTCATCCGATGGCCCTCTCTGCCCCCTGGTGGCCTTCAGATGGCATAATTTTCAATATTTTGTTTAGAAAATGAAGTCCTCACAGTCAGTGTCAGCTGCCATCCTTTTAAAGCTCCCAAGAGGGAAGTTAGTTTTTATAAGTGCAGCCAATTATTTGTGTACATTTATAAATGAGTTTAAGCCAAATATGCACAACAGCACTGGGCTTATTTTGCTTCTGATTCGGCTGGTTCGACGAATCCCGCTTATCACCGAAATGAAGACATTAAAGAAATAAACACACTTTTCTCAATAATTTGTCCATAGTTTCAGAAAACGTTAGTAGGTTACAGATAGGATGATTTAACAATCAATTGCAGAGGGCTTTTAAGCTTGATATGAACCTTAATGGCAGAAAAAAATATTTTTGAAAAGAAAACTGTAACTCTGTAAGGACTGCTGATTCTAAGGGGAATTTTTTTTTTGGTTATTAAATAGCCATAAATAAAATGCAAATTAAAATTTATTTTAAACACATGGAACGTGTATTTATCAACCTTTTGCCCACTTGTAGATATTGATGTGAGCTTATTGGTTTTTAAAAATGCACGCTGTGAGAAATTTAGGAATTTATGAAAGACAGCTTGTCTAATTTCTGAATGAAACTCTGTGTAATGTTAACAGAATAAGGCCCAGCTTCTGAGAAATTGAATCTGGGCTGCTTAAAAGCTTACAATGCGGCACATATCATGTCTGGAAAAAGAGAGGAAGTTAAATGTTGCCACATTTTCATTTCTGTATTTTCTGATCCTTTTCATTTCTTCAGGTGCTGGCGAGCCTTCGGACTGTGAGGAACAATTTTACCACCCTGACAAATGTACAGTGTGTATCTAATAAGTGAGTCACCTTATATTCATTATTGAGCGAGTTAAGTGAGATAAATGGAAGGGGGGAAAATCTCAGATGGTGAAACAAAAAGTCCACAAGACTGACTGACTTCTTTGAGTCATTGACTTCATTTTAGCCTTTGTACTTGTTCTAGTGCTGGATAAAACTGCAAAAACCATTTGATATTTTCCTCATACATTCTGTGAAAATAAATCATATCTGTTTATTAAATTTGATGCAGTTCTATCTCTGTTTTACTCTTTGATTCCTGAAGTGGTCAGGTCTTATAGCTTTTGATCTTGTTCTTCCGAATGCCAATATCCGCCACTAGGGGACACCAACGCCTAAAAAAATGTTTATACTAAGCCTTATGAAGACTTCAGAACATGCTTAAATGAAGTATCCAAAGATTGTTTATTTATTTATTTTTTGTAAGCAGCAGACTTGGAAACTGTTGTGCACAGACGGGGACATTCTAGTTGATCTTTTAGCTGCTTTTTCCACTAAAGTTGCACGAAAACACTCGGAGAATGGATCACAGAAGCCTCTGGCCGCTTCGGAGAAAAGAAAGAGCATCTGTTTTGTGTTTGAGCGGTAGCATCAAAGGCTTATGAGGCTAAAAGAGAAGGGATGCAGCCATTTGTCTGTATGAACAATGTGTTTTTTGTTTTTGTTTTTTGTTTTTTTTACAGTTATGTTGGTGTTTACATGTTTAGCAGTAAATGGGTAAACATGTCATATCAGGTGATGCGCTCATGCACACAAAGATGAGATCTCATCAGTCACTAGAACTGTTTCTAATACATTTAAGTATATTTTGTAACCAGGGAATCTCACCAGAATATGTAACAATGTTTTCTCCCTCAATTGGATCTTGGCCGGACTTCGTTAAAAGCGTTGATTCCTCCTGTAAACACCATCCAGTGTTATAAAATTGGTCCCAAATCATTTTAAAACATCTGTGTTGGTTTATTCTTTGTTTCTTTAAACGACAACTTTTTAGATATGTTTTTTAAACTTGAGAAATCAGTGTGTCTAATACAGCTATCAGGTATTTGTTCATTTATTGCCTTTGTTCTGATATTCAGGGTGCAGTCCCAATGCAAACAGCACAGTATTTTTGGGATTTTCTACATCATTGTCAGACATGTATGTTTTTCAGAGTTGCCATTTTGCTGCTTTGCAGTCACTTCTGTTTGCATTAGTTAATCTGGCTCCCACTTATTCAAATGTAATTAGATGGTAATCTGCTGGTTTTCTTTATGGGACCTATGCTTTACAAGTGTGTCGAGTTTCATGCTCACTGCTGTATTTTTCTCTCACAGAAGGTCTCCTGCTGCAAATCAGCCCTGCGCCAACAAAGTCTGTCTGTCAGGTGAGTGCTCTCCTGACCAGCACATCACAATTAAAGAAAGGTCGGACAGGTTTGACACAGCCCCCACTAGAAGGGATAGCTTACGTGCTGATAAGCTTTTCCACTTTTATCGCATTTGTCCAAAGGAGTTTGTTTAAGAGTTCTTATGGTTTATTGAGAGCGATGCGTCCAAACCTGATTTTCCTGCTGCTTGTCAGGGGAAGGAAGTATAGCACCCAAGCTTTTTTCTGTCCTTGATGAAGATAGGAGGGTGAAAGGTATCTTTAAAAAAAAAAAAGACACTTTTTTTACAGTGAGTAAGAGGGGAGGTATCTTCTAATACAATCTTTGTCGGCCAAATACCATGAGGCGATTTACGTTGTTTACTTAAAGGATATGACATCTTTTGTGGTGAATAAAACAAAGATGCCCCCTTTAATGTGGAAAATGAGGGGTTTGTGTTTTGCCTTTGATCATCTGCACCTGGCTGTTACTTAACTCACATGGAGGTGGAAAGGGTTGAGTTGGTTTTTCCACACACTGACTCTGCATTTTTGGCTCGGTTATCTTGGAATAAATAGCAATACGGTGTCCTGTAGCTAACATTGTTGTTTTCACTCAGGTTTAAGACCAGTTAAAGATCAGATGATGTTATGTCAGTGAACAATAGGAGGTAGATTTTGCATACTCGCACAACCTCTTCTGCGTTTTTTTTTGTTTTTTTTTTAAGCCTGAGGGTGAGCCTTCCTTCCTCCTATTGCACAGGTTGCAAATCCAGCTCTTTGCTTGATTGTTTGTTTGTTTGTTTGTCAGGACATGCACATGCGTTTTTTCTGGTCCTTGGACTTGAACTGTCATGGCCTGTGCGAGTTTCCACGTAAATCGCAGCGCTCCGTGGGCACAATCTGCTTTATCTCCCCAGTCTTTTTCGCAAGTGCGAAAAAAGAAGTCGTAATCTTGGGAGATAGGAGCAACTACGGACTTGGTGCGAACAAACATTCCCATGCACCGGCTTGTCCTTGGACAGAAGGAAGTGGGGGGGGGATTAAAAAAAAAAAAAAAGCATGAGAGAGAAATATCAAATGGTTTCATATTCAGATCAGGAAAAAGAAGAGCGGAAGAACAAGTGACAGAAGAGGGGATAGAGGTGGGGATATCGTTTCCTGCCGTACTGGTTGTTCGAGCCCAATTGACGTCAGTATTGCCTGCACATGGGTGCTCTCCACATCCTATCAGCACAGATGGGGCCGTGAGGAGCAGGAAAAAGCACGACAACTGCGAGCGAGTTTCTTATTGTCCTTCCTCCTCCACACGTCTCCCTAGCATTGACCTTCTGTAAGTAACTGCTGACGAGTGAAGCCGTCTCACTGGCTTCCACCGTGACGCACCGAGGAGATAGAATAAGAAAAACAAACGCGCTCCAAGCCGATAACTGCGTTTTTCAGCTCGCGGAATGCCCCCCCCCTCCACGCCGGCTATCTCTGAGCGGACAATGAGCTCACTGTACACCTGCCGCCACACAATGGCCCAGGCTGAGCTCATTCTTTGACAATATCACAATGAAATATGCCATCAGTGTTTCACTGGAACGCTTCTGTGTCATTTTCTAACCCCCCCTCCTCCCTGCACTCCTCCTCCTCCGTCCGGAAAAAGGTGAACAGATTTTTCCTGTTTTGCGTCGGTTTTAAGGCCACATTCCCACAGGTGGAAATGATACGACGAGTCTCTTCTCTGCGAGGCCGTGAGCTCTTAAACTCGCCCATCTCTAAAAGTTAGAACCGCGGCAGGGCTCGGAAAGGAAAAAGGTCATCCCCAGTAAAAGTGTTGGCGAGAGCAAGGAAAGCGCTGGCCTCGGCCAGTGGGAGAAAGTGTATAGGAGGGCCCAAACAAATTAGATAAAGCGGCAAATGCGTCACCACGGGGTGTTTACACTCTTAAACGTCTTACTGGTGTAACGTGAGGAGATTGCAGAGCTTCTCGTCCGTTTATGCTTCACAAACCCAAACCGCCTCCATCGCGCACGGTCTCGTGAGCCGGCTGCCAACAAAGGGCCCACTCTTCTCCCACCCATTCAGATTATGGGCTTTGCTCTATGTTATTTCTGATAAGGAGCCCCTCAGCCGGAATACGCCAGTGCGTGACGTCTTTGTGGGTTTTGGTGATTAATCGCCGGCGGTTGTCTCTGGCATTAACGGAGCCTCGTCACACACAAAAGGCAGCGAGGACCGCAGAGTGCGTTCTCTGGGATTTGTCTGAGATTCCTCAGACTGTTAACCAGGATGGAGTTCCTTGAGGAAACCGCTACCACCGATCAATGTTTAACACCCCCCCCCCCTTTCTGTCACAACGAATGCCTAAGCTCCAGCAGTGGGACAGAGACGGACGCTTGTTTTTTCCCCCAACGCAGTCTTTTCTTGCTATGAGTTGTATCTATATTCACTGTCAAAATGCCTTAAAGGTGGCTGTAGGGTGTATTTCACCAAGTCCCGCTAGCTAAATCCAACCTGCTTCCCGTTTAGATGCTTCATTTTTATTTCCTCAACATCGGTTTGTGTTTGCAGACTTAAATACTACATTAATCCACTTATTTAATTCCTAACAAAAAAAATGTTGCGTTTTCAAAAAAAAAAAAAAACTAATCATAGCTTTAAAGTGGTAAAACAATGGGGGAGTTGATTTTTTTGTTCTGTTTTCTCTAGAGAAACGTTACAGCTCACTGACACACACAGCTGGATTCAGGTCACACCACTGTTTGACAACAGGCATTTTCAGAGTTTGCAACCAGTTTGTTGTTGAATAACTCCTGTGGGGTTGGGGGGGGTCATAGCTCTGCTGTGGCATCCTTCATCCCCCTCAGCCTCAGGACATGGCTCACTGCCCTGACATGCTTTTGTTAAGACATACATTTGTTGTTATGTAAATATCTGCACGCTTCCAGGAACTTTAATATGTAACAAATTCTCTGTGAAGCTTTTCCCTGTTTTTCAGCTTTCACTGTTTCACTTTTCATCATAAACTTCAAACTGCAGTCTAAGGTCAATTTTGAAATACATCTCACTCTTCAAAACTAAATTGCAGTGCTTGTAATCAAACTGCCTCAGGATAATTTCTGGTAACTGTGATGTACAATTTGACATCACAGCGGAGGTGTATCAGAAGTTTCCCATTCGATACCCAGTCATCAAGTGTCATCGTATGAACGTAAAAGTTGGGAAAGAGCTTTGCACTCTTTCAAAACAAGTTGTTGACTTAAAAAAAAAAAATAATAAAGAAGAAGAAATGGTTCTTTCATTGCAGGGCAGACCAGCTGCCCGGGGAGCCCATTACCTAAAATAATCTGACGCATTCCACTCTGTGTATGATGAATCCAGCCAAAGCACACATCCGACGTTGTTTGCCCTGAAACTAAATCATGTCACGTGACCTCGTGCGTAAACGATGAAGGGAGTGGAGCCCAATACAATGAGCTCTGCTCATTCACCCTTTGTCTGCTCTTTTGGTAAACATGCTCCAATGGAGAAGCAATGACTGAAATGTCCGAAACCGGCTTTTGTGACAACTTCAAGCGGGAGAGCGGCCTGTCATTTACCGGCAGTCGGCACGCCGAGGTGTGTGCGCGCCATGCGTTTAACAGAACTGTAAGGTGGGGGGGGATACACAAGCATTTTGTTACCTAACAGACACCCGAATTCACACTAAAACTGGCAGGCAGACAGAAAATGAGAGTTCCAGCCCGCAGCTGTCTATCTGCTCCCTCCGCACGCCTGCAGGAGCTGCTCTGCTCCACAGCAGGAATCCATTTCAGGTTTTCCAGGCCCGCAGCCAGAGCAGAGGATCTGGCGGGCTGGAAGCGTGCAGCCTGGTTAAGTATTTGAATTATGTCATTGACGTCAGCACAGTCATAAACCACTCTGCGGCCCATCCCTCCAGCAACTCGGTGCCAAGACAGTTCCATGGTAGTATTGTGAAGGAGCTATCAGACAGGTTCTGAAGAAGGGTTGTGTGTGTGTTTGAAGGCCGATTTTGTTTTGATAAGTGGTGAGATTATGACACAGTTGTAAACTATGCGGAGACATAATCAGCGCTGGCTGTTTGTGAGAGGAGTCGGGGCAGTTTCAGGGCCGGACAGACACCACCGCCGTCTCGCCTATAACCAAGCACTTGCAATAATCAAACAGCCATATGGAAATCGGTCTAAAACGTGCAGGATTTTGATGCACGATAAGGTCAGAGTTTTCCACATTTGTGCATAAAGTTCACACCCGGCACAGCACATTGCAACTATTGGTTTCCTGGAACTCCTGCTGTAAGCCGTCAGTGTAATTTGAAGGAAGTTGAAGCGCCTTCAATGTAATCCTCTTTAAAAAAAGAAAAAAGAGGGTTTACGACAAAGTGTTTGATTTATTTATCTATTCCTATCCTTATCTTTGATATATTCCTCTGAAGTGAGAACTTATTTAAAAGGCATGAAACACTTTTAAAGTTGCGCTGTATGTAAATATTACCTATTTAAATGATGTAAAGCATGTCAAAATTAGTTACTTTAGATTTAAAGCAGTCTGAACGAAAGAGGCACAAGGATAGAAATTTGTTGACTAAAATGACTGAATTGCTGTTGGAAAGTGCCTGAGTAAAGAATATCTGCACTCATGTGTAGTTAATTTGTGTGATGAGTTGACTCTTAACCCATGTTTTACGCTTGAGACCACCTTTTGATTCTTTTGTAAGAGTTTTGTCATTTTTTTTCTTAGTTTTTTTTCCCCCTTGCCCTTCTTTGTTAAAGACTTTTCTTTCCATCCTCTAAGTGTGATAAGCTGACGTACATTGGGAGTTGATCCATAGGTGAATCATTACAGTAAGATGAATCATTACATCCCCCAAACACACACTCACACACATAAACACACGTGTCACCGTCCAAGAGTAAACATGATCCTTCACGATCTGAAGGAGTGTGCCTTTGCCTCTATGCAAATGGCTGGGAGTTGTGTATACGTGAGCCGGCGCTGGTGACTCAAAACTGCTGAGCACCAGTCATTACCTGCCCCATAATTCCTTTAAAATTCGTGATTTTATGAACAAGGGTGCTTATCTTTGATGTCTGTTTCCTCAGTTTTGAAGAACTCAGTCCACATCCTTTCCTGCCTTTTGAGTAAAACAAACTCAATCCTCATCGGTCTCATGTGCGCTGCTTCGGTCAGAGTTCACACAACTTAGACCTACAAAAGCTGCCCAAAACCATCTGTGTTTGTTTTTTTATACATTGACATGAAACTCAGAAATAGGTTTAATATATCGAACTTTACAATTAAGAATGGAAAGACAGAAAAGCTTTATTGTAATCTTCAGCAATGGTTCTCCCTTCTTGAAGAATCATTATCATAATAATAATGATCATCACCCATTCTATCCACATTTCCCAGAAAGGGGTGACTTTGCACCCCTATACCTCTTATTAATACCATTTTTATTATTACTGTTATTAGTATTAAGATGTTGTTGGTTTTTTCCATTAATCCAACAATTCGCCTCTTTTCCACTCATTTCCGAGCCTTTTTTTAGGGTGTAGTTATGCAAAGTTTTCAGGAGATGGATCTTTGGGAATCCCCTTAGTAAAACTACCATTTCAAGTGAGTCAGACTGTCATCTTTAACAAAATGTTAAAGACTATATTTTCAATAGTTCCTTTGTGAAGTTGTCTTGTGTTTAGCCAAAACACTGATGAATGTCTTGAGTCATGTCAATTTCTTTATGCATGCATGAGGCAAAGATTAGTGTTGTTGCTTAATAAGGGAAAACATTCCCCTAAGAACTGACAGTGACAAGGAATAGACTGAAAAAGAAAACTTGCAAAGGCATTTTCAGAAGCCCTAGAGAACCGGGTATTTGTAAGTTTGTAAAGAAACGAGCATCGCCACTAGTCCCTTTTTTCTTTTTTTTTTCTTTTTTCTTCTCTTGATTTTAAATCCATCTGTTTTGAACATTTGTGTGTCCTAATTCTTCACTTTAGAGAGCAGAAAACACAGTACGGGGGTTTTGATCGACCGTATGTGAGTCCTTGCTTACACGTTGAACGTTCTAGTCTGGTCCTGGTAAATAATGAGACCAAAGTTTCCCTCCGAATCGCAATCCTCCCCAAACATCATCGCACAAGGGTCATGGTATCTCACTTGGACATGATACAGATGCAAAGCACTGATGACAACATTTCCCTTTTATTTCCCTCATGGAAGTGTCTCCAAACAGTGTCTCTTGTCAATTGAAATTTGGAATCGAGGAATTTCCTCGTCCTGAATTTTTCAACAGTTTCCATAAAGCTTTCATTCAAGGGAATGATTTGAATACTTCCTCCATCGCTGGCTGTTTGCATGACGAGAGAGTGACAGTCCTGCAAACGCAGCCCCAGTCAGACGGGGAGAAAAACAGGTTTAAGGGTTGGTTTAGAACACAGAGAGGGTCAGTGTGAGGGTGGATGTAAGTGGAAGGTATCTCTGCAGGAATGGTCTGGAGGGGGGGGGGGGGGGGGGGGG
>JABUIW010000065.1:100282-124067 GCA_013363375.1 Menidia beryllina
GGGGGGGGGGGGGGGGGGGGGGGGGGGGGGGGGGGGTGAGAGAGGGGAGGCAGACGGGGTCTGTCTGCACACTGAGGTCTGTTGTCCTCTTTGCAGCTTTCAGCATATGGCCAAAGCATTAGTGCTCACCAGAAAAATTGACTTCCACTCCCCACTCCCCCCCCCAAAAAAGGACTGGACTGGAAAAGTACCTCAAGCTGTCTGGAAGCAGGTTTGTCAGACTGAAAGTGCGTCACGCCACCTTAAACCGGTGCTTCTGCGAAATGTCAGCCCATTTCACGCCGAATTTATGATCAACCCGAGGTGACGATGGGTTCAGCGCGCCGTCGCTCCGCATAGCTTCGGCTTTACTTAGGGATCCGACTGCAGACGAACGCGAGCGGGACGTGACGCAGGTTAGACGGGCGCGGATCATGAAATCAAAATCGCAACAGATGGTTGACGTTTTGCTCACGCTGGAGCCAAATGGTTTGAATCCAGGAAGCCCAATCAGTGCGCTTTTCTTTGTTCGGAGCTCCACCCCCGGCGCTTCATGATCGTGATACTCCGGTCTGCGCCGAACTTCAAAAGTTGACCTTAGACCTGCTCACACATAAAGTGGACGGCCCAAGGCTTTGATGTTTCCAAACTTTCCTGTTAAAAGGCCTAATGTCTCTATATACTCTCATTGGAGGGACTGGAGCAGGATGTGGTCACATTTTCTTGGCAGCTCCTCTCGCCCCTGTGGACCAAGTCAGCAGCACGTTGGTTTAAACCCAATTTGAGCCGCTCACCTCCTCTGATTTTACACTTTGTGTCCCGCATCTGTGAATTCTGCTCAGCTCGGGTGCCAGTGGGTCCTATGAACGGTTTGGACCGCAAAGCCTGGCACCCGACTCAATATTATAGCAAAGGATACCTTTGAAGTCTCCGCACTGGAGCTCGAGCAAAGGGAAGAGGGAAAAAAAAAAGGGGTCTGACTAGAGGAAGGAGGCCAGCGCTGGCGGTCTTCCTCTTGAAATGCGAGTAGCCGGTGGCATGATTTCTAAAAAAACTGGGCGAGCTTTAAGAGCTAAGATTTAATTTTCTTTCTTTTTTTTTATTGTTCAGAGAGGTCACTGTGATGCTGCTCAGATAACAGTCAGCGGTGGGCGGTTTCCTTAAGTGCACAACATGACTGGGGGTTTTATTACAGCTCTTTGTTAAACACTTGCGGTTCAAGATCTGTACGCCATCACCGGACTTTGAAGTGCTTTGATCCAATATATTGACGTAAATTGGGGAGTAGCACGCTGGCTGTCTTGTTGTGTTAAGCATATGGGGCAAATTTCTTCCATGTGTTGCAGCCCTATGAAGCAGACATCAGCCTTTTCCATAGAAAAAGGAAGGGGGAGCGGGTGGAACCAGATGGGTTTTGTAGTCCCTCCCTCCGGGCAAAAGTTTGTGCTATCACCTCATACGTGGAAACGAGTCAAATAGGGACGAATTCAAACTCGTTTCGTTTTTCGTTTATTTGTAAATCGCTCTTTTCCTCTTTAAATGCCCACGGGCTCTTCCCGATGTGAGTCAGGGCTGTTTCAACAGATGACATCCACGTCGGTGCTCCCTCGACAATTCCGCTCCGTGTTTTCTGCGAGTCCCGGGCCAAAGAGGAAGCGCTTTGGTTTCTTTGGCACACACCGGGTCCCTGGCCTGGCCGTCCTCCAGTTGGGGGAGTCAAAATTCTCCTCTCGTGTTGCTTGTGCAAACACAAAGTTTTGTGTTTTGATATAGTTTTTTTTTTTTTTTTTTTTCTTCCCTCCTTCCTTAAAGGCTTAAGAAAGGGGAAGAGACTGTTTGCAGGGCATGGTGGTGTGAGCTGCTGCAGGATTTCAGCCTTAAAGTGGTCGGGGGGAGGAAGAGGCTTTACACCCAGCAAGTCCCATTTAACCTAATATCGCAGAGATGGTTTCATTTGAGGGGGAAAAATAAAAAGAAGGGCAAATTGACTTGGAAATACTGGATGCGCGGCCACACAGAGAGACCCTCCTCAGGCAGCGAGGTTGTGCTGAGATGTTTAGATGGGCGCAGAGGGGGGGGGGTCGCAGTCAGATCAACAGCAGGAGGCAGCAGACTGCCTAGTTCATACGGCCGTCATTCAGGAGAGCACCACTGAGAAGGGGCTAAGTTAATAAGAGAGTGGCTGAGAAGGGGTGGGTGAACCAGACGGAGTGGGAGGGGGTTTGAGGAGTGCACAAGAGCGAGAGAAAGAAGGGGTACGCAGGGAAAGAGGCGAGAGGGAGAGTCTGCAAACCTAAAAACCTACCCTCCTTTTATCTGAAACTCCAGCTTCCTTGAACTGTGTGAGGTGGCAGGGCGCAGCGAGATGAAGGAGCTCTGTGCGCACCCCTCCCCCTCTTCCTCTGCGTCTTCCGGGTGTCCCGCGTGCCAGTCCCCCATACGACCAGGCCACGCCGGGACCCTCGGCTCCCAGCACATGGTGTCCGGGGACTCGAGCATGGACATGGACCCGCTCGGGCCTGACTACGTGTCCATGTGTCTGTTGGCAGATGAGTCCTATCAGAAGCTGGCAATGGAGACCATGGAGGAGCTGGACTGGTGTCTGGACCAGCTGGAGACCATCCAGACCTACCGGTCCGTCAGCGACATGGCCTCTAATAAGGTAGGGTGACTCGAGCCATGACGTTTGCATACAGGTTTCACATTTATATGTGCAATGCAGCGGTTTTAGTAGATGGGTAGGAAACCCTGTAAGCTAGCAGGTCAAATAAAAAGCTTCTTTGTTTTGTTCTTTTTCATTTTATTTTGTTTGCTTTTTTCTTTACAAATATTTCTAAAAGTCTTCAACTATTACTCTAACCATAAGGTTTGAAACATTTTGGGAGCTCAGATGATTTTTTTTTTTTTTTTTAAACACAAAAGACTTTGCAGTTTCTAAATGCTCCAGTCATGTGAGTAATTTTTGTCTTCATCACTGTTATTTAAAAGCACATCTGTATGCAATGGGAGCCTTTATGAGTGTTTTGTGGCATCTCTGCTCATTCTACCCACTGAAAAAAAAAGCCGGCGCAAAGTTAACTCTAATCAAGGATAGATTCTGTGTAATTACAGGATCAGCCGCTCATTTCATGATGGAGGCTTATTCCCCATCACTGTAGATCATCAGAACCATGCTGTCGGGAGGCATTTGGATGACCTGGCTGTGCTGCTTTGTGGCTGTCTGTTTGCACAGTGTATGTAAAATGTAAATGATTGTCGCCGCATTGACGCAACAGGCGGTTGTGTGGATGTGTGTGAGCTGGCAAATCATTTTGATGATCTCCTGTAGGCAAAAAAGATGAAAACAAGCATCAATTATGCCGTTTTAAATACAAGGTTTCATAGTTCCTGTTTTTCTTTGTTTTTTCTTTTTGTTTTTTTTTCTTTTTGCCTGCATTCCATGGAAATGGCTGAGGTGCTTTGGTGGATGAACTGTGCAACACCACCAGGCTTTTCTGCAGAGCTCATTTAAATATGGTGTGGATATTGGTTCGCACATACAATATCAGATTATCTGTTTATTAACTTTGACTTTAAAGGTGTGTGCTACATCAGGTTTTTAACCAGTGAGTAATGGTTATGACAGGTACATTTTGGTGGGTCATCACTGACATCTGATGCAGGGGTTGACCGAGGTGACTCAATCCTTTTTCTTTTCGATTAAAGTGACTCACAGTCTATTTCTGTTTAGTTTTTTTCCATAGGGCTGTGTTGACAAAGAACATTTGAATTTGAAACGCTGCTGCTAATGACAGCTGTTTGGCCCCTAGCTTTTCTTGACCGTATAAACCTATTCCTCGACAGCTGGGCAGATGTTCACACTCCTTTAGAGCTCAGCGTCACCTAAAAAGATTTGCTCCAGTAGCTCCTATTTCAGAATTGTTGCCGCATCTCAAGCTACGGGTCGCTTTAATGGGCCGTTACATTTTTCGCATGAAAGTTAGAGGAAAAATGTAAATGATCTGTATTCTGTAAACTGGAACTGAGACGTGTGACGCTTTAAACGTAGTGCATATTGACTTGGCAAGCAGATTGGCATGTTTCCACAACAGCGGTGGCAGCAGAGCGGACAAGGCCGCACGTGTTACACGACCGTTGTGTGCTGCATTGATTATTTCACAAAGCAAGTGAGGATGGTAGAAATCCCACCTAAAAAAAAATTGCACGCTGAGATTGCAGATGCAGCTTTTACTGGATATGGCCCAACTGAGCTAAACGCCAAATACTGCAAAGGGCAGCTCAAACTGGCACGTATCGTATCATTTTCCATGCTAGCACGCTGAAACAATGCTAAGAAGCGCATTGTACAAAGTACAAATATGGTTAATGGGCCGTCTTTAGCTGGCAGGGTGTACCTAGAACAGGTCACCAGCTTGGAACAAAATTCTAAGTTAGGTGATCCATAAAAAGCCACAGCTATACGAAGAAGTTTCAGCTTTTTAGGTGAACTGAACCTGTAACATTACATGGCCTTAAAGAGGCAGAGCCTCTAAAAAAAGAAGATGGGCGAATGCAAACTGTGTATAAACTTTTGGGGCCAGCCAAAAAAAACAACAACTTCTAAACGAAAGAGGTTCACAATTACTGCGAGCACAGCAGCTTTTTGTGCAGCAGTGGCAATCTGTTTCGCCGAGAACATGTTAAGTGAATAATGACACCAGTTCAGTGGCGAGTACCTTGAGGCCTGTGCAGAGCAACTTCTCAGAGCTAATCACTTCTCTTTCGTTTTTTTATTTTTTTTCCCCAAGGCGTTTCTTTATGTGTATTTAATTCGTAAAACGCTCACGACAAATTACAGTAAGCCGCACATTATTAGTCAGCCTCCTTCAGACTGCGGAGACAGTATGGCGGCATCGGATTATAAACACCAAGGGTGGCGTTGTCCATTTCCGTCTGTATTCCGCATTGTGGTCCGGGGGAGGAATGGGACCAGGAGGGATGATGGGTGACTGTGACCATGACACAGGCTTCCTGTCTCTCTTTCTCCCCGTGCCCTGCGCCCGGGTTACCAGATGACAATAACAATGCTCCGACCGGGCTGTCAGGTCGGGTTTTGCGACGTTGCTGGAGTTGGAAAAAGACAATGAGCGCGGGGCCCTGCAGGCCTGCAAGCGGGGCAGCTTCCTCGTCTGGCAGGGCAGAGAGAACCATTGTTGACCAACGCTGATTTCGAAAGCGTGCACGTCATCCGTTTATCCTGTTACAGTTTTAGTTTTTATCAGTGTTCCAGATTGTTGTGCTATTGTGCAAGAAGGGAAAGAGGCATTCTCTTGCTCCATTTTACGTCGACAGTTCAAAATTGGCATTGAGTCTCCGCGTTATTGCGTCCATGAAGGCGTCATCAGCAGGCCCCTTGATATGAAAAAGGCTATTTTTTGGGGGGAGGTGGTAAACGAACCCATAATCAAAAAACCTGGGTGTATTCGTTTTTTTTTTTTTCACCGTCCAAGGGCACAGGTGCATCCGGGGGCTCGGGACCACACACCCGGCTGCCCGCCCGCCAGGTCGCGATGACCTCAGAGCAGGGAGCTGCCTGCCTGCCCCTCACTATCATTATCCCGGCCACACTTCCACGCTGATGCCGGTGGCGGCCTTGGGCAAACACTGCCATCTGAATCCAGTTAGAACCGTTTAGCGCTTTGCGGGTTGGCGGGCACGCAAGCCCCCCGACAACCCCCCCCCCCCCCCCCCCCCCCCACACACACGCTCACCCACACACCTCCCCCCGAGCTCAAAGACGAGCGCATAGGAAAGTTTAACTCACAAGTGGTCACTTTCGGCTTTGAAGCCCCGCCATCCTCCAAGGGGAAAGAATGACAGAATTATTGAAACAGATGTAGCGGTGGGTCTGGAGCTGCAGCCGGCGTAATGGACATGAAATTACAGCGCCGTGATCTCACTTAACCCCACGTTTGGTGAACACATCAGACGAGCTGCAGCGGTGATTATGGAGCTTAATTGTGATTTTTAAAAAGACAAAAAAAAAGAGAGAGAACCCCACCTCTGTAATTTGTATCATAGCAAACAAGTCAAAAGAGGGATGTAAACCCACAAGGCGTCCATTTTCCTGGAACTATACAGAAGTGGCGTTATTCAACACCTTTCTGCGAAACAGGCCTCATTAACAGTTGCTAAACCGTGAAAACTTTTCAGGGTATCGTGCACCGCGTGTTGACACTGTAAACAGCTACACCACGTTGCCTCACTTTGGACAGCCGCGCCGTCGGGTTGTGATGTCAAGCTGCTCCTGTGCAATCCCTGTTCTGTCATGCTTTCACTTCAGGTTAAAGTGTGGCAGTCACCCACCACCCCCCCGGGAGATTTATTCGATTATTTCCACCCAGGCATGTTGAGCAGGTTTGCCCTCTGAGCCTGTTCATCAGGGACTTTTTTGTGGTGGAGAGGTATGTCTGAAGGTTGCTGCCTGGGGCAATGTCAGGAAGCAGGATGTGAGCTGCTTCTGTGAATTACTCCATTAAGTAAAAGGGAAGTAGGAGGAGACGCATGCTCGGGCCTGTGCTGGAGGGCGGGGCCTCCCACTTCTTGTTAGACTGTGTGGGCCACTCGCTCAGCTCGGCTTTATCACTATACATTTCCTGCCTGACGCCACATCAGAAAAGAGAATAGAGGGAGGAAGCAGGCAGGATCTCAAGCAGCCTCAACAGTCACTGCTCTCGGACGTCTACGGGAATTCTTTGGAGCCGTGTTCGCTTTTTCTTTTGTTCCGTGACAATGAAACTATGTTGCTCTGAAAAGCAGAAGAAGAACTTTGAGGCACTAACTAATTGGAAAAAGGTGAGCTTGCTCTGGAGGTGCTGGATTTTCTGTGGTTTGACCCCCAGTGTGACATGAGGACTCTGAATAGCACAGGAATTGTTTTACATTTAATTTCTTCGTAAACATAGTTCAGTATAGATGTTTAGCTCCCTTTGGAAAATCATATGGATAAATTACGCCTCATCTCAGTTTAAATCAGGGAGACAACGCTTAATGCATTAAGGATAATACATATGTATTTTTGTGTTTTGTGGGGGGGGGGGGGACAGTGGACAGTGTCCAGTCTACAATTGAGAAACTTTTTCGACTCTTTTGTGTGTGCAACTTCCCACGCTAACCTTTCGCCCTGCACATGAGAAGTCTTTCCTAACGCAAAAGGATGTTCGAGTTAACCCCACACATTGAGTAATCTGCCCTCGCAGAGCTGTCACCATGCCCGAGTGTGTGTCTCTGCTGAACTGCCTGACCCCGTGTGACTGGCACTGAGCTGTGTGCTTAATTCCGCTCCCTATAGGCCACTCAAATCAGCCCCATTCCCCCCGCTTTAACAAATCTAGTCCCCTTTCAACTTTGAGAAGCCGACTCACTCCATAACCTTTTTTTCTTTCTTTCTTTCTTTCTTTTGATCCCAGTCAACTCTCCTTTGATTTTTTTCTTTTTTTTTAATGAACAGCCTCTGGCGGTCTGTGTTTTGAGTGTAGCCAGCTCTTTGAAAGTTGTATTCGGGTTTCGCTCTGAAGTGGATGTTAGCTCTGTTTGACAGCTATTAGGCAGCTGGGGGAGCCCAGAGAGTCTGGGTGCAGTTCGAGGAGGGGAAAAAAATCCTGTTGTGTGATTGACAAAGACAGCCCTGAAATAAAGGCGGGGGCGGCTTTAGGTTTTCACACCGTCATCTTTATTATTCGTACTCTGCGGGTCAGAAGCCTGCTCTCTTTAGGAAATAATTACATGGTATTCCTTTACAAGACGCGGGCTCTTCGTCTGCAGTCACAGCTTGTTTGTTTATAGATGTGATGGGATGCTCTCTCTACATTGCGGGGACCACCGTGGGAAGGATGGAGAGGGCCATGTGACTCTGTTGCCATGGAACTCGGGCAAAGATACACCCTCTCATCCTGCCTCCTGTCGTCCCCAATCATCTTAAACGTAGATAACTGCTGCTCTTGGAAAAGCGGCCACTGGCTGATCGCACGAGTGTAACGGCGCGTGTGTGAAAACCTGGAGGGTTTGCGGACTTCTCTCATTCAAATCTGGAAATAAGACCAAAACCAAATCCGGTTGATCTCTCCCCCCCCCCCCCCACCAGCCATACGCTCTGGTGCTTTAAGACTCCCGAATTGCGCAGTATGCATTGCATCTGCTCCACATTACTGAGCAGGGGGGGGGGGGGGGGTGAGAGAGAGAAATGGCTGGGAGGAGAGAGGAAGATGTGGGGGATTCTCCGAGCTCTCCTTTTTCTGCAGTGATGTGCATGGCTCTGTGTTAAGACTGGGTGGGAGGAAGAGAGCGAGAGGCTCCACCAGTCTGTGTGCCACAGGGGACTCTACAGCTTCAGCGCACACACACCACCTCCCGCTCCTCCTCCTCCTCTCTCCCCTCCACCATTCCTCTCTCCCTTTTCTCGCTGTGTCGCGTAGCCTGCCTTGCCTTGTTCCATCTGGGCTCGGAAAGGCCGGACACCGCCGCCGCCACCACCCGCCCCATCCCCTGCATGTCACCGGATAACATTTGGATGGTGTCAGGAGGGGACAGAGGTTTAGAGAGAACGGGCGAAACGCAGCTGGACCCCGAGCAAAGGAAGGGAAATATTGATCGCAATCGAGGGGGGATTCCGTCACTCCGGGCTCGCGATCCTCCCAAAACAATGGTGGAGTCGAGAAGGAGGCGCCTTTGGCTGAGGATGTAGGGGTCCGCCACAGCCCTTCTCCAGAGACTGCAGCCGGGGCGTTTTTTTCTTTTGCTTTCTTTTTTTTTTTTTCTTCCTACTTTTAATCAAAGTCGGCCGTTGGAAGGCTGTGTTTAAGTGGCGCCTCCGGCTTCAGGCTGTAGGGCTGAGCTCAGCCTTGGGGATCCACTCAGAGAGGAGCACCCACTGCTTCTGCTGGGGAGCACCAGAGGCTCAGAACTGCTCAGCACCATGCCTGAGGCCAACTACCTGTTCTCTGTGTCCTGGGGATACATTAAGGTGTGTCGTGGGGGAGATTTCCCAACAACTGGACCTTATTTGTGTGCTCGTGTTGTTTTGTGTGCGCATTGTGCTCGGAGCTACAGGACCGTCTTATATTTCTTTTGTGGATTTTGTACCGTCTCCATTCCTAACCCCTTAATGTTTTGGTTGATTTTGCCCCGTTGTTCGGTGGCTGCGTGAGTCTGGAGCGTTGCGGCATTCTGAACAGCTGCCAGACACGTCCATAAAGATTAGCACAGGGGATTTTTGTATACCCTTCTCTGTTTTCTGTTTGACCCAGCTAATTTGGTAATTGAAGCTAAGGCTGGGAGGAGACGAGCACGTCCCTTACATGGCGCAAACAAGAAGAAAAAAACAACAACAACTGTGGTCATATTCTCAGGGGGAATATCCTCTGTGCAAAACAACAGGAAAAGCGTCCATTCCCCTGGTGGGGAGTGAAAACATTTCAGAGCTGTCCAATTTTAACTGATGTCTCATCTCTTTTCTTTCAGTTCAAGAGGATGCTGAACAGAGAGCTGAGCCACCTCTCGGAGACGAGTCGCTCAGGCAACCAAGTGTCAGAGTACATCTCCACCACCTTCTTAGGTACGCACTGCAGCATCCCGTTCACACCAGACGGCTCAGAAACAGCAGTCTGCCAACGTGCCAGAGGTGGAAGGCTGGTCTAAAGCAATCCACCAATAGCTGGATCAGCTCATAGTTTGTCTGCACCGCTGCTCTGAAAACCAGTCTGATCTGGTCTGGAGGAGGGAGACACAATCCCCTCGCTCTCACTGCAGAGACATGCGAGGGGAGGAGGGAAGACTTCCCTCTGGAGGAATGAGGGGGGTGTTTGTTAGGACGTATGTGTGCATACCGTGCCACCAGCTCAGCATAGACCCTGCATTATTTATCAGGAGGACAGCAGTGTTTTCTTGTCTGCGAAAAAAAAAGAAAAAGACCCTGCGGCGCTTCGTGACTCACAGCCAGCCGGCCTGCTCGTCTTCCCCATAAAAAACAGACACTGGAAAAAAGGGTAGAAGGGAAGGCAGTGAGGGGGCCGATTGCATGGTGGAAAAACAAGACCTTTCCCGACAGTAGAAAAAGGCGCAGCTAGACAAGAAAGAGCTGCCAGCTTATCTGGTTTGCATCTGCATTGATTCTGACACCTGTCAGGTGGGGGAGATGATTTTCCTGTGCTTTGTTGCAGAGGCAGCTCAGATCAGAGCTGCTTCTGCGAGTTTCACACACACATACACACACACACGGAAATGTCAGCCTGCTGGATCACACGCACTGAGCAAAAAAACCTGCAGCCCGACAGGTTCCTCCTCCAAACAGTTCAGCTTTCCAGCGTTCTCTGAACTGTCATTACAACATGACTCGGTTTCACAGAATGCGCGTCTGATTGTCACATCTCATTAGCGCTTCTTGACCTTCTCTTCTCTTTTTTTTTGCGCCCTTTTTCTTTTTTTCTTGCATGCGTTTTCGTCGCATGTTTACAAAACGTTCCTTTTTTTTCTCTCCTTTTTTTCCATGCTGGCAGTTGTTTGTATTTGGCAGCGGAGACAAAGAGTGAGGGATTGTTCTAATTAAATAACTGCCAGCGCAGCTTTAAAGTGCTTTCACGTAGGTGCGAGAGGTTGCTCACCCCTGGGTGTCAAGTGTTTACTCCATGCAGCCGCAACGAAAGCCGGGACGATTATTCAACAACGTCCTGGCATCCGAGCAGAACTGACAATAAATTTCCTTTTTTTTCCTTTTTTTAAATCATCCCTCCTTACTCTTTTTTTCACCTCTTTGATTTTGTTTCCCCACAGACAAGCAGAATGAGCTGGAGCTGCCCTGTCCGGTGCCGAAGTCCAGGGAACGGAAGAGGAGGCAGGGCCAGCAGCACCAGCAGCAGGTCGGGATGATGACTCAGATCAGCGGGGTGAGGAAGGTCAGCCACACGTCCGGCGTCTCTGGAAGCAGCGGAAACCGCTTTGGGGTCAAGACGGACCAAGAGGAGCTTCTCTCAAAGGTTTGTGCAGCCAAAAATTAGGTAGATAGATGGATAAATAGATGGATAGATAGATGGATGCTGACTGATGCTGACATTCTGGCTTCCCTCTCAGGACCTGGAAAACATCAACAAATGGGGGCTGAATATCTTCAAAGTGGCGGAGCATTCCCACAACCGGCCGCTCACGTGCATCATGTACACCATCTTTCAGGTCAGTTCCCTTCTGTTTGCTCAGCCTCCACCCCCAGCCGGCGTTTCACATCCAGTACCGAACAAAACCAGCAATCCGGGAGCTATTCGTGAAGACTGCTTACATATATGACAAAAAAGGGCTGTCGAAAAAGATTCAGGACTCAGGCAGTCATGCCAAACATTGTCTTTCGGTGGTTTGGTTTTCTTAATGAGTAATGAGGTCTCGGACTTCCACACAGTGCTGGGCACACACACAGACACACAGGCTCAGAGGGCACACTACGCACACATCACATGAGGATCAGCCGCCTGCGTCGTTACAGCAGCATCTGCTAGCAGATCATTAGCTGCTGAAATAGCTGAGAGTTAGCCGTCGTCATTTTTCAGCCCTCGTTGCGACTGCGATTCACATTTAGCTCACGTGCTTTATCACCAAAATAGTAAGCCTGTGCATTCTCGCTTTGTCTCTCTTTTTTTTTTTTTCCTGTTTTATCTTGTCAACATTTTCCCCACCTCCTGTTTTTAAGGTCTGTTTTTCAAATGTGTCTATTTTTTTGTTTCCTTGTCTGTGTCACATGCAGGAGCGAGACCTGTTGAGGACCTTCAAGATTCCAACGGACACCTTTGTGACGTTCATGCTGACCCTGGAGAGCCACTACCACTCGGACGTGGCCTACCACAACAGCCTGCACGCGGCCGACGTAGTCCAGTCCACGCACATCCTCCTGTCCACGCCCGCCCTGGATGTAGGTCTTTCCTTCGTTTTTGTCGGAAAATAGCTGTTTTTTGCATTTGTTTTTGCTGTGAGCATTTGAGGCCCTGCGTGTCACTCCTCACATTTACCCTCCAAAGGCTCATCTCTTTGCCTTCTCCCTCCTTCTCTCTACACGTAGGCGGTCTTCACTGACCTGGAGATCTTGGCAGCCATTTTTGCCGCCGCCATTCACGACGTGGACCACCCTGGAGTGTCTAACCAGTTCCTCATCAACACCAGTGAGTGCTCTAAATGTCGTCTGTGGGCTTTAATGGCATCACTCTTCTAAGGTTAACGAAAGCCGAGCTTTTACCTCTGGGCCTTATTTGACTTTTCTGCTTCCTCCTCCTCCTCCTCCTCCTCCTCCTCCTCCTCCTCTGCGTTTAGATTCTGAGCTGGCTCTGATTTACAACGATGAGTCAGTGCTGGAGAATCACCACCTGGCCGTGGGCTTTAAACTGCTGCAGGAGGACAACTGCGACATCTTCCAGAACCTGATGAAGAAGCAGAGGCAGACCCTGAGGAGGATGGTCATAGACATGGTGAGGGACCCATCCGGGGCTGGCAGGCCTCCTTCCGCTTCAGATCCTTCCCAAATCCGCCCCTTACGTGAATTTGTATCGTCTTTCTGTCTCCCAGGTGCTGGCAACTGACATGTCCAAGCACATGTGTCTGCTGGCTAATCTTAAAACCATGGTGGAAACCAAGAAGGTGACCAGCTCGGGGGTCCTGCTGCTTGACAACCACACGGACAGGATACAGGTACATAAAACATGTCGTTTATGTCAATGCTAATGCGACTGAAAAGCGCCGATACTCATCAGAGGGAAGCAGCTCTGGAAACGGCTGGGCATCGATCGGCTAATTTGTTTATTTCCGTGCGTAGGTACTGTGCAACATGGTTCACTGTGCGGACCTGAGCAACCCCACCAAGCCTCTGGACCTGTACCGGCAGTGGACCGACAGGATCATGGACGAGTTCTTCCACCAGGGAGACAGAGAGCGGGAGAGGGGCATGGAGATCAGCCCCATGTGTGACAAGCACACGGCCTCGGTAGAGAGAACTCAGGTGGGGAGCCCAGACATCCAGATGTTTTTTTTAAAAAACAACTTCTCCCGGTCTTAGCTCATGCTTACTGACCTCCCCGCTTGCTTTTCTGTTTCTAGGTCGGCTTCATAGATTACATCGTCCACCCTCTGTGGGAGACGTGGGCCGACCTGGTCCACCCTGATGCCCAGGACATCTTGGACACACTGGAGGACAACAGGAACTGGTACCAAAGCATGATCCCTCAGAGCCCCTCTCCTCCTTTCTACACCAGCGATGGAGAAGGAGGCCCAAACAGGGATCAGGAGGGGGGACCCGCAGAGAGTAAATTTCACTTTGACCTCAGCACGGACAGCGGGGAGACGGACACTACTGCGGGAGATCACTCATTCGGTCAGGACGGGGGGGAAACATCGGCGCACGATGTCTCCCGACGGAAACAGAGCTGATCGGACGGTGTTCTTTGCGAGCGGCGGTTTGGGCCGAGTTGATTTTATTGCAGTGGAGCAATCCTGCAAGTCTGGCTCTCTGGAGCTGCCTGGTTGCGAGGTGGCTGACTGAGTGTGGGCCACCCCTGAAACCGAGGCTTGGAAACCCTGTAAGGCAGTTTATGAGCCACCCTTTCGAATGGGCTGGAAGATTGTGAAGGATTGTGAACGGACTGACTGCAGAGGCACGACTTAGTCTGAACCCGGGGCGTCACAGACGGAGTGTGTGACCAGACGGCATGAATCTGTGAACTGGGAAAAGTTTAAAAAACTTCCAAACTTGCACTTCAGGACATTTTCAATCGATGTAGAATATATGGTATCGTCTCAAAACTGGGTAAAACATGTAAGTGTTGAACCTAAGACTACTGGTCAGCAAGTTGTGACAAAGTAGTTGTTTTTTTTTTTCCAGTTTTTGTTTTGTTTTTCTCCTGTGCCTTTTCTTTCTCTTTTTAAGTATTTTCTTTTTTTGTTCTTTTTCTGGTTTTTGATAATTTCTTCAACATTTTCACGTAGCTGTAAACGTGTTTCCAGTTTTCTACGAGAGGACATAACTGTCTCTTACAGTCTTCCTAATGTCCATCCAGGCAATAGTATAAGCTTACTCTCACAAAAGATGTAGGTTGAAAATCAGTTGACTTCCGGGCACAATTTGCACCTTGCGGCACACCTTCACATAATTTAAAAAAAAAAAGCATCAACAACTCCTGCAAAACGATGCACATAAAGGCCAAATATTTGAACCCAAATACCTCCCCTATAGAAGCAGTCAAATAACTTTTTTTGAAGAGAAGTCCAAACAAAAATAAGATATCCAAAGATTCAGTAAAAAAAAAAAGTTTGTTTAAAAACAAAAAGCACTTGGATGATTTCACTGCCACCTCTTCTTGAAAGTGCAATCACAAACCTGAAGAGTCCCTTTTCTTCAGATCCCCCCCCCCCTCACCCAGTCCTCCTCCTGGAGAGTTGAGACAAATTAAAGCCCCTTAAATACATAAATCTTTTTAGCTTTAAAGATAAAGCTCAAATCCCTAGTTGTGTCCCAGAGCTCCTCTTAGTGTGGAAAAGGGTTCCCCTTCACACTTGCCCTCTCCATTAGCTTGCCATTCTCCTCGGGGGCTGAGGGGGAGGGGGGGACGCCTCCCCGAATGGCTGTGCGCGCAACACTTTCAAACCGGAAAGTAGCCAGTGACAGAAGATGTGTATCTTGTCATTTTTAGTCCCAGCACCTTGAACACGTGGACGGCTCCGCAGCTGGTTGCGGCCCCGTCCAACACTTCCTAAAAGGTACCGCAGTGTGTGATAAAAGGGGGGGTGTTGGATTATCCTCCCGCGAGTGTATGCGTGTGTGTGTGTGGTCACAGAGTCGCACAATCTTGTCGCACCCAGCTGTTTTGTTGTGCCGACAGTAACAATATATTTATTACCTTTTCCTTGTATATGATGATAATATTGATTGCTAATATTCAGTGTATATTTGGTATTATTTATATGCACTACCACACGTCAGAGTCACAGTTCGACTTAACTCATGTGGTGGGTCGTCTGTATTTAGTAAGGTATTTTACTATAAGACCTAAAACTACATGTCTGCTTCGATGGTTCGGCCAGAGACGTTTGTACAGTCTTGGCCAGCAGCTCCTTGAGCGAGGTCCCGCTGCTGATTTTTAGTCTTTTCTCCCCTGCGGACCATGAAAGCTGGACGTTAAACTGCAGCTCATCGTGTACGGTGACGGGTCATTGTACAGCTGTAGTGACATTTGCTGAAATATATAGCATTGTTTCAAATGTATTTTTTCAGTGTTTTTCCTCACAATATACTGTTGAAAATGGTGTATGTTGTCCTCAAGAAATGTTTTCTATCTGATTATTAAAATGGGCATGTGTAAACAAGAATCCTCGGGCCTTGGTGTTGTGAATCTTTTTCTTTTTAAAGGAAGGCAAGATTAGTCTATTTCAAAGGCTCAATCGACTGACGGGGCATTTTGAAGTACTTTACGGAGCATTAAACAAAAAAAGAGTTGGAGCTGGGCAAGTTTTTAAAGACCTGTCTCTTTAGATAAATGCTGCACAGACGGGCCTACAGACTGTGTTTCATAGCAGGAAGAGTTTCAGCTCTCTCTGAGTTAGCGGCACATGTGTGGTGCGTTCAAACTGAAAGAGGCTTCTCTGTGTTCAGCTCTGAGTTTGTTTCCTGTGGCACCTTTCAGTTTCTTGACATTCAAAAACAAAGACGGCTTCACTGTCTGGCTACACAAATTTGTAATGTCTGTTTAGCTCCAAAAACTATATTTAGAAATTATACGCAAGTCTTATATATGTTTTTCACAAGGAAATTGAGGACGATTCAGTTATTTATTTGTTCAAAGTTAAATGCATCTCCATAACTCAGCTTTTGCATGGACTAATCAGAGTGAGTTAATGTGGCCCCAGATAGGAGCCCTGTGGAACATCAGCTGTGATTACCAACAGACACAAAGTAGCCCCTGTTACTTTCTTTCTTTTTTTTAAGATGGAACTGTAACCATTGCAGTGCTACTTCCCTCAAACTGTCCATCAATATGCAGTTGTCTGTTAAAATCTGCTTTGAGATCCCTGGAAAACACCACACCCGGTTTCTGTGTTTTAAGAGGGTGTAGTTTTAGACAGCACCAGGTTTGGTGCTCAGTTTAGGCCAGAATGCTGCCTGACAAATGTTAAAACTGAGCTGGAGTGTGAATAATTCCATTAGAGAAGAGTTGTGTTGACAATGAGCAGAAGGTTTAGAAGCCATCCAACCAAAAATATTGATTAAAAAAGCCTAGTTTGCTGTGTTTTCACCATATTGTGGATTGATTTGCTGAGATTTCTATATTACATTTAAAAAAAACTTCTCTTTTTTTGTAAAGTAATGACTCTTGAACAGACTGTTCTTGTAAATCAACCTTGTAAAAAAAGCATCTTTTTAAATCCCTGACTGATATCAGACTGTGGTGTAATAACACTGTGTTCAGAACACTTGGTACTTTGGCAGGTTAAGTATCAGTGATGCCGTTGGAGTTCCCGGTGGATTTGAGCTGTGTAGTTATGACTGAATGACATTTAGCGAAGGGCTTAATCAGTGCGGCTTTTCCATCTTTTTCTGAGAAAATGAGTTATTCGCAGCTCCAGATGAGAATCTGGGGACGTTGCGCGGCCGAATGCATTTCTCTCAAACACCCTCTCGGATGCCGGTTACTTTTGCCTCAGCTTTCAAAGCAACACTCCCCACGCGCCTACAAGCTGCCAGTGATGTGGTTTCGTGTTGACGTCACGGCTCCAGTTTTGCAACGCAGAGTGTGAAACAGAAAAAGGAGCGCCGAGTGACAGATGCAGGAAAACAACTCGGGTCTCTTCCCCCACCCTGACTGGAGCACGGCGCTGCTGGACACTGAGCCAGCAGTGTAAACAGGAAGGGCAGAGATAGGGATGCTGTGCACTGGGCCCTCGGGGCATTCACTCTCCCAGGGCTGTGAGCACCTTGACCTAAACAGATAAGAATCAGAGATACGTGGCCCGCTGGAGGCCACGCTGAGCAGATTAACGTGAAGCGATGGCTTTCACAGATCTAACAGGAGATTTAACTGAAACGGGGTTGAGATGTAATCTGGATTCATTTTGTGGCATTTCAAACGCTCTAAATGTGAATTAAGAAAAAACAAAGCAGTGATTTGCAGTGGCATGAGCCAATATCTAATTAAAAATCTCACATAGTGAAAAAAAAAAATGCTGCGGGATGTTCTACGTTTTACAGGTGTCAAAAAAGTAACAAAGAGAAACCAGCCGGAGGCAAATGTTTAGGCAATTTGGCAGCAGACCAGTAACCTTTTCAGAGCCAAAAAAAAAAAAAGAAAAGAGCACCTTAGTGGGGCAGAGTCTCTCAGAGGTAAAGACAGAAACCGGTCATTGCAACAACAATTTACGGAGCAGTCTTATTAAAGCTTGGACACTCTATCAAAAATAAACGTTAAAAAAATATCTGAAGTGAGTTCAGATAATCTTGAATCTCCGAATGCAGCAGACGTAACCAAAACAAAGACATATTCCTGTTAGGAAAAGTCATTAAAATCACTGGACAAGAAAGCTACAGAGGCTTAACACTTTGTTCCACAATCCTTTTTTTTTTTTTTAAAAAGCACGTTAGGTGAATTGGCAGCTTTAAATGGACAGTGGGAGTGAGTGTGTGCATGCATATTTGTGTCTACGAATTGAACCACTACCAGTTACAGCTGGGATGACCTCCAGGTCCCCCAAGACCCCATTTTGAACAACCAGCCATTGAGGAAGAGAGACCCGAAGAGAGGACGCCACGCAGTTGTAAAAAACTCTATCATCACATAAAAGGTGAGCTAGCATGTTTTTCTGGAAAGATCTGATTTATTGTAAAGTTTATGTGTTTTGTAAATCATTATATTCTGCTTCTATTGATATTTTTTTACAATGCGTCCCAACGACCTTGTAAACAGTACTGCGAAAGGGACGGTGACAATTTCCTCGAAAGGACAAAACAGCCAGTGCCTGTGTTTGGTGAAAGAAAATCCACCAGAGGGTACCGCGCTGCTTTTGAACATTTCTTTCCATGCGGGACGGCAGGAAACCCGAGCCGGCCCCGTCCTTTCCTCAGAACCGCCGAAAGGTGAGGAAACCGCTTCTGCCAAACACTCCACGGACACACAGCAGCGCTTTTCCATGGCGGCGGTGGTGGTGGTGGTGTTGGAGGCCTGGGGGTTGCCATGTCTGAAGGTTCTGCTCTGCTGGCGGCTGACGTCAGCGGGGGTTTCGACAAAGCGTGCGCAGCGTCTGGCCGGACGCTCCCGGCGGCCAGTGGATCCAGCTGACGGCCACTCCACATCCTCTCTCAACTCCGGCGGCCAAAGTCGTGGAAGAGGGGGGGGGGGGGGCCCGGGGGCCAAAAAGCAGAGAGGAAAAGAACCGCTGCCAGCAAAACAAACCTGCTCTTTCCACATCCACTTTGTGAAAACAAATGTCTTCCTGGAGTTTCTCCGAACCAGCCTCTGTTTGCTTTTTAGTCAGGCCTGACAGTAAGAGCTGCAGTCAAACCAGGCCGCCGGCGGGAGGAATACGGTATAATGTAGGGGGGCATTCCAGGATAATTCAATAGCGTCGCTGGCATGTGTGCGGATGGCAGGGATCAGCTTAGAGTGGCTGAGACAGATGAGTCAGGAAGTGAGCTCAAAACGACATTTTCTGCCCCGTACTGAGGAACATTACAAATCTTGAGGAGATCTGATGAGGCAGCGTCCTCTGGGGCTTTTGTGTGTGTGTGTGTGTGTGTGTGTGTGTGTGTGTGTGTGTGTGTGTGTGTGTGTGTGTGTGTGTGTGTGTGCGTGTGTGTGCGTTTACTGTGTGTTTCATGGAGTCTAAAATTCTCTCTAATCCAAGATGAGGACAATAACAGGATGTGTCCTTCCCAGAAAGTGCCACAAATCATGGAGTTATCAAACATGGCCGCCGTCGGGGTAGATATGCCATTGTTCCTCTGAGAGTGGCTGCTCCTAAATGCCCTCAAATATCTTCACGGAATGCATATGAGTGCAGTTCTATAACGAGCACGGGCCAGAAACGTGAACGGATGAATGTCAAAACATGCCAAAAAATTGGCGATTTTAAGAAAGTTCCGTGTTTAAGGTCTGTTCAAGTCGGCCTCCAAGGCGCGGAATTCATTTAGATGTGCGGCGTTCATGCGCGCACGCCTTTGAGTCAGATCACATTTGACCGCAATGCATTTCAGGACACGGCACCGGCCTGACATTTCTGCCTCCTCCCCTCTGGGCCTTTTTTTTTTAACGCAGAAAGCAGCCGGCAGCCAGCAGCCTGCACAGGACCTGCATGGAAAATGGGAGGGAGCATCCCCACCGGGTAGCAGCAGGCACCGCCATCCCAGTTTGTCATAAACAAACAAACCTATGCAATCTGAAGTGACACATTTGGCAACGTGCTGTGAGTTAAGGGGCAAGATTTCAACTGTAAAAGCAAAGAATAGTTATCCAGGGCAATGCGTGTGTGGAACAGGGTTTTGTGTGTGAGGTCACAATGAAAATTAGGAACATTATGGCCTATTATATTATATTATATGCTATTCCCTAATGGAATGTGAGCGTGCGTGGTTTTTTGTCCTTGTGTGTCTCTGTGTGTGGCCCTGCGATGGACTGGCGGACTGTCCAGGGTGTACCCCGCCTCTCGCCCATTGACCACTGGGATAGGCTCCAGTTCTCCCCGCGACCCCATTAGGGAATAAGCGGTAACGATAATGGATGGATGGATTCCCTAATGTCATAGGACTCAGCATTAGAGGAATATGACCTGAGTACTTTGATGAGAGTTCAGACGGCAGTATTCCCTTGAAAACATTGTAGATGATCAAAGAAAAAAACTTATTTAGGATGTAAAATGTTGAATACCATCAGAAAAAGACTTTTCCAAACAGATTGTTTGGAAAAGTTGTAGAAGAAAGCAGCTTCTCTCCCACAAAAATCTTTTAAAAAATATGGCAGCACGGCTAAATTTTTCTTGGGTTAGCTCGTGATGCTAAGAGGCTCATTTTGGGGGAAACCAAACACAAGGCATTGGCACAAACTCCGCACACAAACTGCAAAGCTTGGAGGTAAAGGGCTGAGGATTTGGGCTCCTCAGCCCAGAAACTGGGTCACCAAGGCCCATGAGTGATGCACATTGCTGTTCTTCTACACAAACACCGTTGACTTGGCTTCCCTCAGATCTGTCGATGAACTTGTTTGACTCCAAAGACTGAGACGAAGGCGTGGGAGGAGACGCTCGGCGTGCGTCGCGGTGACAAAATCTGTGAAAAGTGAAAAAGAAACCGACAGAGGCCTACGCGTCGCGCGGATACCATCAAACGCACCACAACTCCAACAGGGCTGAGATAAACAAGACGTTCCCACCGCCGCGCAGCGTAAACTTCTGAGATGCTATCAAAGGTCACGCTGGTGTGTGTGTGTGTGTGTGTGTTTGGGTTCGATTGTGACCCGAGTACCACGTGCTGGCACCAGAAACACGAAACAAAATGGCTGAAAAAGAAAAAAGAACGTGTGGCGCACATGCGTTCTCAAGTCCTTTTAATGCTGGAGATCTCTGGATTTGTTTGCGTGCGCTGGCTTGTCGGCCAGCATGCTGACATCGTTTTTCTTTGTTGTTTTTTGAACAGTTAAACCCTTAAAGCCGTATCCGCCCACCCCCTTTTAACGTACCCTAAATTTCCAGAGACGATCTGATTCCAGATATATTTCCCTGAGGAAGTTATCCCAAGAGATAAATAAAGTTGAGTCAAAGTCTAAGTCTGATTCTGGAAATGTTTGTATGGAAAATGATGAACTTGCAGTCAAAACGCCTACAGTTTTTGCTAAAAAACAAAAAAAGGGAATTTCCTTTTTGTTTTGTTTTTTGACTTTCTTCTTTTTCTTTCCATCACAGTCAAACTCTTTGTTGTTTTTTTTTTCTCGTCAACACGGGCGAGATGAGATCAGTGTTGTTGTTGTGCCGAGGATTCCAGTAAAGGGTCCGAGAGCGCCTCGGGCTAACAAGCGCTGACCGGGCTTCCTCTGCGCCCTCCCAGCGCCGCCGTATTACAGGAACGATAAGGCCCCTAGTATTTCCCCCTCCACCCTCACCAGCTGCATTTAGCCCCCTTCCCTCCCCACACACACACACACACACACACTCACATTGTCAACATCAGGCCTCTCAGACCAGGGCCCGTCTGCACGTTGCCTTGAGCTGGAGATGAAGGAGGGCGCAGATAAGAGCTCTGTTGTGACTGGGCCGCGTTCAGAAGGGAATGCGATCACGGCGGGGATAGCTTCTCGCTGAACGCTCCCAGTGTGCGTCTCTTTGTGCTGGCACGTGCGCGAGCGCGGAATGCGAGAGCGCCCGCTAGCGTGGACGTGCCCACGGCAGCGTGTGCGCCATGTGCGGTGGGAAAAATGCCCATGTGGTAAAGCAGATCAGGGATCACCCGGAACCTGAGAGCGTAAAGCTGTTGGATGGATGGACTGAATAATATAAAGGCCTGATTTTCCCTGAAAGTACAACGGACTCAAACCAGATCACAAAGTCCAATTTACTAGCATCCGCTGCCTTTTTTGCTCTGTACAGACAGGCTTTCAGTGACATTTGTGAATGTGACTCCACACTGAAGAGTAGGGTTGTCACGATAATAAAATGTTCAACTCGATACTGATACTCAGGAAAATAATCGATACTCGATACCATTTTCAATAACACAAGGATAAAAACAAAGACCCCAAAATTGAACTGAATTTTAACAGGTTAGTGTCTTTCATTTCAAACTGACCTGTTACTGATGTTATCGTGACTGGTGGCCTGCATTAATGACCCTAATCCTAACCCTAACCCTGACCCTACAGCCTTCATAATTGTGAGAAATAAATATTTTTTGGTTAAACTTGTTTGGACCTATTGTATAAACCTATTTAACATACACTATTTTAACATAATATTATGTATAGAGTTTAATTAAGTGTTTGAAATATTCATTTCACTATTTTTAAATTAATGTCTATATTGCCATGAAGCAATTACCATTTTCTTGCCCGGGGGTGGTATCGATACTTTTGAAAATGAGTATCGTATCCGGATACAACGTTTTAGAATTGATACTTTTTTGAGTATCGATACTTTTGACAACCCTACTGAAGAGCTCGACCTCGTGGCCGTGTCGGCTACAAGCAGGGGTGTCCAGAGTCGGTCCTCGAGGGCCGCTGTCCTGCAGCCTTTAGAAGTTTCCCAGCTTAAACACACCTGATTCCCATGCCTGTGTGATGATCAGGTCTGTGCGGATCCTTTCAAATGATCCACTTAGTCAGAATCAAGTTTGCTAAAGCAGGGAAAACTCTTAAACCCGCAGGACGGTGGCCCTCAAGGACCGGAGTTGGGCACCCCCGACTTACAGTACGATGGCTCTTCGTGTTGTCCTCTCTGGGAGCCCAGAGACGAGTGTCTGGCTCGACTTTGCCCTCTTTCTTCCCAGAAAAAGAGAATCCTCAGACTCAGTCATAAGCGGATACGAATCACCCACTCTTTTTAAGGACAATTGTTTAAAAAATGTTAATGATCTCCTCACTGATTTGTTGACAAACTGGACATGCTCTGTCTGTATTTGCACTCAGAACATTTCGTGAATCACATTTTTTTTATGGAAATTGGGTTAAAAAATGACATAGCGATAGTCTTTTAATCTAAAGTGACAGGATAGGACAGCTTGAAGGTGTGCAGCTAAGGGCTGATGCTGTTTAAATGAACTTATTTATCTTTTTTTTTAACATCTGAACCTACTTCATATGAAGCGCATCCCTTTTTTTTTTCTTTTTGTGGACATGCGATGAGTAAAAGACTCCTATCTTTTCAAATATTTAAGAACTGCTTCCAAATCTGCTTGGAAAAGCTACTAATCTAAAAAGGTAAGCGGGGAGTGCAGAGAAAGCTTACTGTCTATTGGGCAGGAAAGATGCAAATGAAGAGCATAAGTATGAAATGGGAACAAAAGCTTCAAATTGGGCTTTGGAGCAGCGTTCACCGAGCGATTCCAAGAAGAAAGAGACGAATCAGTGGCAATCTGTAAACAGTGAGTATGTCAGGTCTGCTGACATGTAAATGCGGGCAGGGTGTTTTAACATTGTGTTGGAGGGCGGCGGGGCCTACGTGCAGCTCAGTGTGCCACCAAAGATGCCATGCCTCGTCTCTGCCCGGCCGTATCTCCAAAGAGCATCAGCAGCAGTGGGCGCAGCCTTCCTGCCTGTTTCTTTTCAAGTGGGTTTTACTAGATCACGACAAAAAAGGAAAAGAAAAAAAAAGAGCGAATCTAGGTCTACTAGGGTTTTTTAGAGCGAGATTCCCAGACAGAAGTTTCGTTTGCTATGAGGTCATGTTCACACGGGGGCCATTATGCATGTCAATCCTGCTTGCCGTTGATTTGCATTAAAAGGAATTTAGATTTTTAATGTCAGGATAAACTTTAAGTCTATTTTCTCTTAAATGTCTGCTTTTTATGTTTGTTTAATTTGAATTTATGTTCAATCTTTGTATTTAAACCCAACTTATAATCATGTTTTATGTGTTGTGAAACGTACTTTCCCAAATCCTTTTTTTTTTTTTCAAACGCTCAGCTATGGGTAATAAAATAAAGAGCAATATTTCTGATTGATTTAAAGAGCCTTAATTTATCAAGCCAATTCCGGTGTTTAAGTTTTATGACTTTCTCAGTGTGTCTTGAAAGAAAGAAAGAAAGAAAGAAAGAAAGAAAGAAAGAAAGAAAGAA
>JABUIW010000065.1:124077-155734 GCA_013363375.1 Menidia beryllina
GAAAGAAAGAAAGAAAGAAAGAAAGAAAGAAAGAAAGAAAGAAAGAAAGAAAGAAAGAAAGAAAGAAAGAAAGAAAGAAAGAAAGAAAGAAAGAAAGAAAGAAAATGTTCCACGGTCCGGCAGCGACACCCAGCGGCCACCTGCCGGAGGTGCAGTGGACAGGAGTCACCACGGGGTGTCGCTGTTGTGCTGCCCTGACCGAACAGGCAGCAGGAGTCGAGCAAAAACCAAAGAATTTCTGCTCCAGCTGATGCGGTCGCCATCTTTGTCGCGAACATAAACAACACCAGCGAGAACAGCGTTGGCGTCTGGGTACCCCCAGATTCCGTTTGGAAAAAAGTGACGACAGTCCCCCCCCCCCCCCCCCCCCCCGCCGCTTCGCTGCTCTTTCCCTGGGAGGATGACGGCTGACTTGGTGACCTGAGCCGACGTGTCAGTCGGTAAGCCGTCGGCTCGGCTGTCGAGCCGCGGACTCGTCAGCTGACCGTCGTTTGAATAGCTTGTAAATAGGTTGCGGTGTGCGCGAGCGCGATGCCATGACAACGGTGCGGCTGTCGCTAGCGCGTTCCGTGGCCCGTAAGAGCCGTTTTACGGCGACGGCCGTCCACCTTTGCGCAAATGACACGCCGTCATTGACGTGGGCTTTAAACCATGCTTATTGAATCTCTAAAAACCTATATGTGCTCATACGAAGACCCCCAGGCTAACCAGGCCGCTTGGTTTGTGTCATGCTAGCCAAAAGAGATGCTTACATTAAAGGTAGCTTTCGATGTGACTCGTTTTTTTTTTAATTTGTTGATTTGTTTTTTCATAGAGATGGAGGTCCTCTGCGGATTTCCTCACCGGCAGGGAGCGGAGGTGTAAAGGGGAGGGGCGGGGGCGGGCGGGGAGGGCAGCAGAGTAGCTTTGGCTGCCCGTTCGGCCTGAGGAGATGGACAAAGAGTACGAGAGACGGCTGCTGAGGCAAATCAACCACCAGAACCTGCCAACGGAGGCCCGCCTGAACAAGGTGAGCACCGGACAGGACAGGACAGGACCGGACCAGAGTTTAGGAACTCAGACTGTCCCGAGACAACTCAGCTGTCAAAATCCTAATAATTGTTTGTGGGCTGTTCCAACCTCCCCAGAGTTCGGGTGCTGCCCGCGGTCCTGTCGGGGTGAAGTCAGGGGACCGCTTCATTCCCACGCGCGCTGGAAGCAACTGGAGCATCAACTTCCACTACGCTAACGTGAGAAGTCGGTCCACGCATCTGCTCCCCCTGATGCTCAGTGGACATTTAATTCCAATGCTGACCAGTGGCCTCCTCTCTCTGCAGGAGAACTGCCGCTCCCCTGCTCAGAACCACAAAGCCAAGGACGCCAGTTCAGATTCAAGCAAAGGTCCGTGGACCCCCAACACCTCCCACCCCCCCAGTGCTCCGCTCCTGGCATATAGTTCTGTTCTGTTTTGTGGTGTTCATCTCCTCTGTGTCTGCAGACGCTGTAGCGTACGCGGCCCTGCTGAGGAACGAGCTGCTGGGGGCGGGGATCGAGACGGTGCCAGACCCCCACACGGACGACCGGCGGCATGCGGTCCTGGCTCAGGACTCCCACGGCCTTTTTAGGGTGCCTTGACAATGCTCTTTAAGTTTATTCAAACTGAGATGATCGCAGGAGGGCCCCGATAGCTTTAGAATAGAGGCTCCTTGTTTGATACAGTTTGATGTTCTGTTGCTTTCCCTCCCGCTGACCTGTGTTGGGTGTGACCTAACGGTAATCTTCTGTTTTCCTGCCCTCCAGTACACTGTCCACACTAATAGAGTGCCTTTCGATAGCGATAATGAAGTCTCACCGTACTCCCTCTCTCCACTTAGCAACAAGAGGTCTGTCGTCTCCGTCCGCATGAGCAGGTCTGATGCTCCAGCTGCTCTCAGCTCAGTTAAGTTTAACCCCCCCCCCCCCCCCTTTTTTTTTTTTCATCCTGCAGTCACAAGCTGCTCCGTTCCCCGCGCAAACCAGCGCGAAAAATCTCCAAGATCCCCTTCAAGGTGCTGGACGCCCCGGAGCTGCAGGACGACTTCTACCTCAACCTGGTGGACTGGTCGGCGGGCAACCTGCTGAGCGTGGGGCTGGGGGCTTGCGTCTACCTGTGGAGTGCCTGCACCAGCCAGGTCAGATTGGGGGCGGGGGAGGCAGCCCCTCGTGTGTTTTCTATCTGTCAGCGAACGGCAGCTGGGGCGACCTTAATGGCAGTGCTTGTAACCGTTGTTCCCTCTGTTTGAACAGGTGACGCGGTTATGCGATCTGTCGGTGGATGGGGACTCGGTGACGTCGGTCTGCTGGAACGAGCGGGTGAGTGCGCCGCAGATGACGCCGCCCGCTTATTCCCAACAGCCAAACCAGGCAGACAGAGAAGAGGCTGCATCCAAACTGACCGCTCCGTTTGTTCTGGCTCTCTCAGGGCAGCCTGGTGGCCGTCGGAACCCACAAGGGCTATGTCCAGATCTGGGATGCAGCGGGAGGGAGGAAGCTGACCAGTCTGGAGGGCCACTCAGCCCGAGTGGGTCAGTAATCACTGCAGTAAACTGGGATTTATTTACAATGCCCATCATAGCCAATGACTTTTCCCCTCTTTTCTCAATTCTAAATGACATATCAGGACATAATAATAATAAGGCTTTTATTAAATCCTAATGTTGTGTGAGTACCACCTCTGACTGATAACAACACAGGGTTTATTATAGTGTTTTCTTGCCCTGAACGTTGCATATACACCTCCTGACTAGGGCTAGTTGCTCCATTAAGATCACTGCTGATGTCTTTCCTCCTTGACACCTATATTTTCAATTAGTTTTTGTGTAATAAGTAAGTAATCATATAATGGCGTTCCTTTCCACATGTCCTAATGTGGACATGTGGAAAAGCTCAGCTGTTGCTCTCCTGGTCTGCTGCTGAGCCCCAGAGCAGCAGCGGCCAATTGCTCCCAGCTGACGTCCAACTCCGCGCCAATCAGAACTCAGGGTTTTAGTCTGTTTTCCCGCACGCTAACCGTCGCAAGAGACGCCCGATGGATCTCCGGCAGCCGTTGTGAAACGCGAGAACAGCTCTGTGCTCCGTGCTCCAGGTGCCCTGGCGTGGAACGGGGAGCAGCTGTCGTCCGGGAGCCGGGACCGAGTCATCCTGCAGCGGGACATCAGAACACCCCCCTCTGCCGAGAGGCGGCTGCAAGGCCACAGGCAGGAAGTGTGCGGCCTCAAATGGTCCCCCGACCATCAGCACCTCGCCTCCGGAGGCAACGACAACAAGGTGTGGCTGCCTCCCAGCAAAAGAGCCCCTCGGAGAGGAGTTCAGATGAAAATCTGCCTCAGGGCCCTAATCATGTCCCTCTTTGCAGTTACTGGTGTGGAACAGCTCCAGCCTCCTGCCCGTGCAGCAGTACAGCGACCACCTGGCCGCCGTGAAGGCCATCGCCTGGTCCCCGCACCAGCACGGGCTGCTGGCCTCGGGCGGGGGCACCGCTGACCGCTGCCTCCGCTTCTGGAACACACTCACGGGTCAGGCGCTGCAGAGCACTGACACCGGCTCCCAGGTGTGCAACCTGGCCTGGTCCAAACACGCCAACGAACTGGTAAGGACACTCAAACGCACGCACAAGCTCTTAAACGGCCATAAAATGAAGCCAAATACAGAAGAGATAGGACTAAATATAAATCAGTCCTGTTTATATTTTCTGTTCAGATTTTTATCACCACTGAGTTTTTTTTTCATTTGTTTTTTTCTCTTTGTAAAACAAAAGGTCTTTAAGTGTCTATTCCTTCTTCTAGGCACAGATTTTGTATTTTTTTCAGGGACACACAGTTTGTTCCCATAAACGGGGCAAAAGCGTGCACAACTCCCAGCATCCCAGTCAAACACCGCCCTTACTAAAAGTGAAACTTTAATGAAAAGGACCCTTAACAAAGTCAATGTTTGTTCTCCATCTTATAGGATAGGATATTTGCGCTTCACCTAAAATAAATGTTGGAATTTCTTTCTTTTTCCAGGTGAGCACCCATGGCTATTCTCAGAACCAGATTCTGGTGTGGAAGTATCCATCACTAACACAGGTGGCCAAGCTAACAGGACACTCCTACAGAGTCCTGTATCTGGTATGTTCACCGCTGGTTTATCCAACACACATACACACAGACTATTTCTATTTCTTAAACCCCCTCCCCCCAAAAATAGGGGATGGGTGGAGGAAGACAGAGAAAGACAAAATAGTTTTTAGAATTTACAGATTCTGCAAGATTCTACAATCAATTAAGTTATCGGTGAGGGTGTCAAGATTGGGTATAAAAAGAGCCTTCATTAAATGCCAGTACTCATTGTTGTTAAACTGTTCTGGTTCAATTCAATTAAATTTGTTTATATAGTGCAACATCACAATAAAAATCATCCCGAGGCACTTGAAAAATGCAGTTCAGTTCTTTGTAATCAAGTCAAATCAATCCAACCAATTCAAGTTAAACTCCCAAAACGTCCAATTCATTTATGAGTTTGAGCCAATTGAAAATCTTTCCTAGCCAAGGAAACCAGCAGATTGCTCAGAGTCTCCTCTTCGATCCAATCATCAATTCTGAGATTGTCCGAGGCGACTGCAGGAAAGAAAAAAAACTTCCTTTTAACCGAAAGAGACCTCGGACAGAACCACACTCAGGGGAAGTGGTGGTCTGCTTAAGCCAGCCAAATGTTGAACCGTCAGTACGTCTAAAAAAAATAGTTAATAGTGCCAAATTTTTGGGAACTTTAATCCCTCAGTATTGAAATGGAGTTTGTACATCCCAGCGTAGAAGCAGCCAATCTGAGCCTGACTGTCAATGTAAGAACCCGAGTGAGTTTGCTGAGCCTTCAGTTTGCAAATTAACTGCAGGGTGTCACAAAGAGGCTCCGCAGATCAAAGCTAAAGCTGCACAGGGTAAGAATACCTAACAGGTCCTACATCCAAACTCCAGGCTCAGAAACAGCTACTTCCCCCTGGCCATCAGACTGCTCATCGCTCTTTCATATTTACAGTTATATTTATATAGTTTAGGTTTTTTTGTAATCATCTACAGTATTCATTACCTAACCGACACACAGACCCCTGCTGTACCTGGTTGCCAAGCAACGACATTTTGTTGTGTAATTCACTGTGTGGCTTTGTACAGTGACAATAAAGGGAGTCTAAGTCCAAGTCTCTAATGGAATCAATAATAATGTCAGCTTTGTGTTTATTACAATTGCCCCTGTTTTAGAAATGTTCTTTTTTTTATGTAGCCATTTTGTTTTTTTTGTTGTTTATCTTTTACCAGTTTGAGCTTTGATTTCTGTTCCTCTCGCAGGCCGTGTCACCCGATGGCGAGGCCATTGTAACGGGAGCCGGGGACGAAACACTACGCTTCTGGAACGTCTTCAGTAAGACGCGCTGCACCAAGGTAAAGCACACAAATCCCCGCAAAACGGTGGGACGAGCACACGGTGGGATTTTTATTCTGAGATTTAAAAAAAAAAAAAAAAGACCCACAAATCTGACTAAATAAGTTCATGTTGTGGTTGAACATTTTGCCTGGAAAAAAGAAAAGTAATTTAATTCTGGGTAGAGGAAAATTACATGGATTTATGAACTCATAATCAGCCTTTTTTTCCCCCTGAAACTTTAAACTGTATTGATTTATTTTTCAAACCTTCCGACTTTGATCGTACTCGTTCCAAACTTTAGACACAGCTAGCAGAAATATCCTTTCTGTATTTGCCACTGAACACATGTTTCTAGCCATTTACATGTTTAGACTGCTTGGAATGCAAATTACCAACTCTTTCTGGGATTTTATTTACCGCCTATTGCAGTTTGCAATTTTCATCAATCAGGTTTACAAACAAGTACAATTTGAAAAAGATTTTTGTGTAGATTTTCTTTTATTTTGATATTTGTAACACTAAACAAAGCAAAGATGTGCTAAGTGAACAAGATTTCTGCACCACATTAGCTGGATTTATTAATCAAAGTCCTCCCAAGCCTAATGTCGCTGAAAATAATGGATTTATTAGATAAATCTGACATTTTTCGACCCGGTTTGCTCTCCTCTCCTTTCTCAGGAATCAAAGTCAGTGCTGAACCTCTTCACAAGAATACGATAGTCAAGAGGCCCGCACGCAGAATCAACGGACGTTCTACAGTCCACCCAGCAGCACCCGGCAGTCCCCCAACCTAAACCCTAAACCCCGGAAAACCAAATTCCACTGACGACTGCCGCCCTTCACAGTGTTGTCACCACGTGAAAGAAAGAACAAAAAAAAGTGGAGTTGTCTGCTTCAAAAGTTGGTCTCCTTCTCTTTTCTGTTGTGTCGTAATGAAGCCGTTTTATATCTATAAGTCGACACGTATAGATACAGACGTGTTAGAGGAGGTGTACGTGTGGGAGAGCTCTAAGCTGAACCATGTTCTGACGTAACATTTTTAATAATAATCCTTTGTAACAGACAAAAGACAAAGCCAGGGATCCTGAGAGACGGAGTGGGGGGCGAGGGGGGGGTGCTGTTTCTATATTTTGATAATGTCTGAATATGATCCACAGCAGCAGATAAGAAAAATAAATTAGGGAGCAAACACAGCTGCAACTGAAGATGTGTTTACTTTGCCTGTTGATGAACATTCGGCAATATGTGACATTTGATATGTGACGTGACAAGGAGTTTTTATTAAAGAAAAAAACCATGCTGGATAAAGAGACAGGTGTCTTCCTATCGATCCACTCGATGAGACGAGTGATCCGCCCCAGACATGGAGTCTGGAGGTTTCCCAGCTCTTTCCAATCCCGTTCCTGGGACCCGCACGTCCCCCGTGGGGGTCCGGCATCGACGCTTCAGCCAATCGGACCTCGGTTCAGCAGCAGCTCTGACTAGTACTCGGAGTACCCGGAGCCCTGCAGACCCCGGCAGAGCAGGGAGAACTCTTTCACCGTCTCCCTCGCCCGACGCTTGTTGGTTTGCTCCCTGGGAAGGAGGCGATAAAAAGATCATTAAGCATCCACGCGAACCCCAAGGGTTCGTGTCAGAAGCAGTTTTGAGTCTCAGAGCTGATTCAGCTCGGTTCATAAGCAGTGAGATGTCACTAGCGTCAAAACGGATTGTTTTTATTTGTAACAGTGGTCCTTGAAGGCACAATACCACCAGAAGACGGGATACCAAAGGGTAAGTATTACTATTTACTGTAAGTTCAGATAATGGGCAACAGGACAGGGTACACAAAGAGAACCCCCGAAAGACAGAATCTCTCAGATGCAGAACAGAGGGCCAGTGACTGGACACATTTCTGAACTTTACCCCTGTAAAAACCTTTCTGAGCAAAGTTGCTCCCATCAAAATCACAAAACTTTGACAAAGCGGGTTTTGACCTCATTGGTTGGTGCTATAAAGGACGTTTCAGTTAAGTATTTCAGCCAAAATAACAGATCAAACCGAGCGTGTTTATAGAAATCCAGTTACTAGAAAGGTACATCGTAAGTTAAGATATATGATCTCTATTGTAGTTTCTGGGGATCTTTTTATTTCCAAGTAAATAACCACTGCCCCTATAAGATCCATAGCTGTACGTCTTATGATCTGAAAGCACATGGAAATAAATTTGCTAAATTGCAAAAAGCTGGATTCGAGCTTTCTTTTACATTTCATAAACTAAAGACCTTGTGGAGCTTCTAAATGCCTCAATAGTTAATTCCCAGTTCAAATGTCTCCCAATCTAGAGGGGTTATTGCCTAGCTTATTACATCATCTGGTTGAAATCTCAGCATGGAGCCCTCACAAATGCTACTATTTGGATCGTATGTACCAGGGAACCTTTTTTAGTAAGCATGAAGGAGATCCTGTGATAAAGGCATTCTTGGTGAATTTAGGAGTTCTTCCCCTTATTGAAAAAAACAAATCAACTAATTCATTTCAAAGTGTATCCTACAGCTTAACCATCACCAGGTTTGACATTAGACATGTTTAAAGACAAAGCAACATGTAATTGTGAAGTCATATGGTTCCTGTCATTTTTGAGGTTGTTACCTTAGGAGCTGCTGGCTGAAGGTGTGTTTCTGCTCGGCGGTGACGTGGACCGAAGGGAACCCCGGAGTCTGCAGCGCCTCTTTCAGCCACTGAGAAAGCATGGCGGGATAGTGCCGGTTCAGATTAAGCAGGACGTCAGAAAAATGCTCCGTCAGGCTGCCGGGAGAGCCGCCTCCGATCGCCTTTGGGAGGAACAAAAAAGAAGACACGAGACAGCCGGTGAGCGTGAAGGAGACACTTTTAAACACTGTATTTGCACAGGCCATTAACATTCCCAAAAACTGGTTCTGAAGGCCCGCTCCACCTGGAGCAGGGTCTCGGACAGCAGCTTTCCGTCCTTTTGCAGCACGTCAGCGAGCAGGGGCACGTCTTTACTGCGGCTGGAGAACTCTGTCTGCCGGGGACACAGCACAAACCGTCACCTGAAACCGCCGTCCGATTCCAATTTGAACGAGGCAAAAAACTGCTTTTGATCTTTGCACGTTTCTCTCTCGCTGCGCTTACGAAATACAGGCAGGCTGCTTTTACTGTAGATGTCTCTGGGAACTTGATGGACAGAATCCCTGAGTGGAAAAAAGAAGGATATTTTTTCTGAGCAGAGGCAGAGGGGAAGCAGAACGATTCCAAGCGAAAAATCCGATTTAAGAAAAAACTGGCTCAGATTTACATATGGCAATTATTTGAAAAACAAAGTAGGAGTTGGTGCCGATACTCACCACAATAAAACAACGCTTTAACATCCAACTGATCGGACAGATACAGGTCAGGCTTCCTTTTCAGAATCTAACAACCAGAAGGACACAAAATTGGCAGCTAGGCCAAGAATTCTATTTTTTTTTTCTGATGCAAACGCGTCAGAAGGAGGGCAGGTGAAGTCCGCAGACCTGAGCGTGGAGGTGCATAAAAGCCTCCGCGATGTCGGGGTGATCCCTCGGACCTGCGGAACACCAGAGGCATGTCACGGTTGTGTTTGAAAGCAGGCAGACGTTTCCTTCTGCAGCTGCCGGCTACCTTGCTGGAACACGGCGAGCGTGGTGGCCGTCACGGCTTCGGCGAGGGCTCTGATGTCCGAGGTGTGTTGATCCTCCGCAGCAAATATGTGAACCATCTACGATTAAAAAGAAAAAAAGAAAACAATGGAGCCAGCCTGTGATGGACCAAATCAAAGAGGGACCCATCCATCCATCCATCCATCCATCCATCCATCCATCCATCCATCCATTATTGTTAATGCTTATTCTCTAATAGGGTCGCAGGGGGAACTGGACGCTGTCAGTGGGCAAGAGGCGGGGTACACCCTGGACGGTCCGCCACTCCATCGCAGGGACACACAGAGACACACAAGGACCAACAACCACACACACTCACACTCACTCCTAAGAGCAATTTGGAATGTTCAATCAACCCAAGTCCATCTGGCTGCAGACTGTAGGAAGCCGAGGATGGATATCCAACTCCGCCCACATCCCAGTCGACCATTTTAATTACGTCACCAATAGGAGAAAATAGGCTCAGGATGGATATCCAACTCCGTCATTTTGATTACGTCACCAATAGTAGAAAATCAGCTCAAACCGCTGGCAGATTAGTGAAGTGAAATTAAAAAGATGAAGGACAAACTTTGCAGTTTGATGGTTTATTTTCTGTCTGTAAAACTAATTGACCGTAGAAAGTTTTAAATACCCTTGTTAATGTGACCGTAGCCATTAAAATAATTTCCTAAATACAAAAATGTTGAAATAAACACGCATTATCGCATTTGCTTCATGGCAATATAGATATTAATCTAAAAATAGTGAAATAAATCTTGCAAACACTGAATTAAACTCTATGCATAATATGTAAAAATAGTGTATGTTAAATAGGTTTCTACATCGTCTGTCTCCCGATTTCGTATGGACAGTAAAGTTTCGTCTCCACGTGAGAAAGCTGCTAGGCACATGACCTAATCAAAATGGCCGACTTGGATGTGGGAGGAGTTGCATATCCAACTGAGGCATCCTACAGACTGCAGCCAGAGGCTGCTCAATCAACCTAAGATGCAGATTTTTGGACGGTGGGAGGAAGCTGGAGAACCCAGAGAGAGGACACAGGGAGAACATGCAGACTCCACACAGAAGGGTCCAGGTTCCCCCCGGGGACTCAAACCCACAACCCTCTTGCTGTGAGGCCACGGTGCTGACCACCCCACCACTCTGGACGGGCGGCCCGGTCAGAGGGAGCGACGCTGTCGTTTGGGCGGCCGTACCTGGCGCGCGAGGTCCAGGGCGGAGGCCTGAGGGAAGGCGTGGTAGATCTGCCCCAGCATCTGGCTCAGCTTGGCCACCACCGGCCCGAAATCGTGTAGGAGCGTGCGGACCGATTTATCGAACACCCCGCACACCGCCTGGAGGAGAAAGGAAAAGCCAGTCGTCGAGGGCGCCGATCGTTCGAACGCTCGCCGACACGAAAAGGCCCAACTCCCACCTCGACCACCTCTGAGTCGTGGAGCCATTTGCTGAGGATGGTCTGGATCAAAGCGAACACCTGCTGCAAAACAACCACAACCTACAAAATGGAGAAATGAAAAGGACGCTGTAAAGTATTTTTTGCCAGTAAAAAATACCCCAGGCCTTTTTCACTTTTCTGTGAATTTACAGGGTTTTGTGCACCCTGCAAGGGTGTGACTCCGGGACTGGCTGCTTCCTCGTAGGCGTCCGCGTGTCTGTTGATGTCCAGAGTGGTAAAAAGACTGGAGAGCATCCCCAGGATTTGGACAATGCTCTGTTTATTCGTGGAAACAGGCTGTAGGGACAGAGAACAGCATTAGTGACAAGCCTCCCTTTTAGAACTCCAAATTTGGGAGTCTTCTATCTCCCCAAAAAAATATCAAGGTATGACCTTTAATCTAAATGTATAAGTTTTAAAACGATTGGCATCAAATGGAGTCTTCTATTTCTCTTTAATGTCTTAGTGTGAGGATCTAAAGCTCAGCTTGAAGTTGCCTTGTTTAACTATGGAATATATATGTTATATTTTTTCGGAAAATTTGAGATTATGACAAAAAAAAGTGCATGAAACCAGGAAAATAGTTGTAACTGAGCCGGGCACTTAAAATCTAATTGTTGCAATGCTACATTTTTGTCACAATTTCTTTGATAATGTGTTGTTGTGAAGAACTAAATTTTTTGTCTTTTTTTTGTCTTTTTTTTTAGATTTCTATTCCTGTGAGAGTCCAGTACTGGTTGTACATAAAGGCACGAGTCTGCAACTGGATTATGAACGCATAAATTATTCTCTTTCAACTGGCAGCAAGTTAGCTAGACCCAACTGATTCGATGAGTACGATTGAATTCCTTATATACACTCGTCCACTGGCCATGGAAAGTCTCCAGGCAGAAGTGTGGTCGTGGGAAAAACACGGGATGATTTTGATTGGTGTTAAACGTTTGGTGAAATCGAATATAAGAAAAACGACTGTCGAGCTCGGGGCTGTTTTTAATGGGGAACGCAGGAGCTTTTCCACACGCACGATGCGACAGGAACTCAGGTATTCGTAAGAAAAACACTAATCGGTGAGGCTTAAAAGGCTTTGGTTTAATAGGGAGCATATAGATGGGGCTCTAGAGCCATGTAAAAAGCTCATGTGGGCAGACGAGTCCAATGGCCACCACAGAGACCAGTTAAAAGACCAGTTAAATTACCAGTTTAAAGCGGAACTGAGCCACTTTGTTTGACCGTTTCCCCGTTTTGCTCACCTCCTGCTGGGCCAGCGTGTCCAGCTGCTGGACGTGGGGGCTGATGAGGGAGTGCAGGTGGCCCAAAATGTCCTCGGCTGGCAGGGCGGACAGCAGGAAACCCATGGCCTGCATCAGCCACATGCACTGGCTGCTCTGCGGACACACACACTGGTCGATGCAGTCACGGTTTCACAGTCCTGCGGCCCTAAACAAACCCTCCAGGATGGTTCCTCACCTTGTGAATTTCTTTTATAAGCACATCCTGCCGAGAAAAAAGTCACATTTACAGAAGCTGGAGATAGCGCCATTGTTACAAGTTGTTACTGCTGATGTGAGACCTGGGAGACGGTGAGGATGTCCTCGGCGTAGGGTCGGAGGTCCTGCCGGCACTCCCTGCAGATCCTCTTCAGCGTGGACACGCTGGACACGGAGAGCTCCGGCTTCGCCAGGCCCTGGAGCACCATGGGTAATATTCCAGTCAGCATCACCGGGTGGTCAGCCAGCCACTCGGCTAGAGATCCTGGTCCACACCAGAGATTCAGTCAGGTTTTAAATGCAAACCATTTGCCTTAATTAAAATACATTTTAAAATTATGGTGCTCTAAAGCGATGAAAAGGCTTTAATTTTCCCTCATTTTTAAAAAATGAACTCAAATTAAAGCAACTCATTTGCAAGCATAGATTTAGATTGAAATGTATTCTGTCTGAATATAAATGAGACTTTTAAAAGATTCTGGGTAAGAAAAAAGCCAGTTCTGATCCATGATCTGCAATATTGTGCTCATTTTTTGATTATTGATTCTGTTTCTCAGTCAGATCAGATTCCTTTTTTTTTTGCAGTCCTGTGTTTTTTGTTTGTTTTTTCTTAATAGCTTCACCCCCCCCCAAAAAAATCTATTACTCATACATGTTCTTGGTTCTGGTTCACTTGTATTTTCTTTTGATTATTCTTTCTTTTTGTCCTTTTTTGTTTCTTTGTTTATTTCATACACATTTTTTTCTGGTATCCATGCCTTTTGTTGACTTTTTGGTATTTCATTTCTCTCCACTCAAGCGTTTGGTTTTCTGGTTCATTCATCACCCGCCGCTGGTGATGTTGTTTTACTTGCAGCATGCAGTTTATCTTCAGTTTTAAACTTTTTCTTAGACGACTGACAGCTTGTAGAAAAAAAAATCATGATCTGAAATCTGGTGATTTTTCTCATGATGTTTCTTTTCTTGAACCCCTTGAACCCTTAGCACATCAGACACAGACTTCCTTTAAACCAACACTTATGTGAAAGATATCATAATTAAAAAAACAAAAAAAAACAAAATAACGTTTACGTTAACTTTTTCCGTCCCTATTTAGAGCAACAAAACCAATTTTAGCAACCTGACTAAGACAAGCTGTATCTAAGGCAGCGCTTTGAGCCGAATTCGTAATAAAATGCGTAATAATAATGAGGCTACATCGTTTTTCTCAAAGTTAATTAAGATTAAGCTGTTTTTTTTACATTTCTAATCGTACTTTAGCTTTACTTCTAGCTCCTTCAAATGTTTTATGTGTGTTCAACCTGATCTTATTGGGAGTTTTTCTTAAGGAAAAGATTTCTGCCATGCGGTATGAGCGGAGTACATGCATGATCTGGTGCATTTCTACAAACATTCCTATAAAACAAATGCCTGAGTATGTACCTATGGTGTACATGACTGTGTCAGCCAGCATTATGTTGCTGATGTTGATTCGTGGGATCAGACCAATGAGACCAGGAATAACATCAGAGTAATTCACATCTATGGTCTCAGCTATGGACTGAAAGCCGAACAGCAAAGCCTCAGTGTCCTGGAAGGGGACGACAAGCAAAGTGTCACGTTAGAGCAATGGATGCTGCACAGGAAACACAATCTGGACGGCAGATAGCTGCACAAAGAGGAAGGTGATCAGTAAGATATTCAGCTAGAAAATATCTTAAACTGAGCTTAAAGGTGTCGTAAGAAAACAGATGGAATGGTATGGAAAGGGGAAGTGGGAAAAACCTGCAAGCAAAAAGAAAAGATATTTCACGTTTCGTTTTTTTAATTGTTTCATGTAATTGTGTGTTCATAGGATTGTGAGTGTGTGTTTTTTAATTTAAATCTCACGCCTGGGATATTTGGTTTTGGTTTTTGGTTATGTCTTGGTCTCATGTGTCAGTCTTGGTTGGTTCTTGGTCTTGTCATTTCCTGTTTTATTTTGAAATAGTAACTCAGAAAAACTTGGCTAGTCCTCAGCAAACGTCTTTATCTTTTGGCATCAGACTTACAGCAGTGTTGCTACATTGATTTAATCCCAAATAATTCTTAGTTGAAAATCCACTCATCGGCCACTTTATTAGGTACAGCTGTAGTAGTACAAACTGAGCATCGTTTGAATCCGCCTTAGCCTGCCTTGGTGCTGACGGCTGACCATTCTGTCCCTTATATGACCACGGTGGACCCATCTTCCGACGGCTACTACCAGCAGGATACCGGGCCATGTCGCAAAACTGAAACCACCTAGAACTGAGATGGTTCTTTGGGAGCCAAAAACAAAAGAAGTACCTAATGCAGTGGCTGGTGAGTGCGTGTGGTGACTGTTATTCTGTTCAGATAACAGCATACAACTTAAACTGACGTTAACAGCGTTAGCGACATTAACCCTAACCCTAACCCTTATTCTTTGTCTAACCTTGGCACCGGGGCTTGGCCTTGAGATTACCTGCCATACCGCTGACTGCTGCGGGTCCATCAGCTGTCTGCCCAGCCTGTCGTAGAGGCTGCTGAGCAACTCGGCTCCCAACATCTCGTACACGTACATGAGAGTGTCCGAAATGTCCACCCTGCGAGGGCAAACCAGGACAAGGAAGATGGCTTGCCGACGCATTGGCGGTTTTTTATTTGCTTTAAAAACTGAATCGGCTTCTAACCTCACCTGTAAATTCTAAACTGCTCTTTGTCATCAGAGGACCAGGAGGCGTACTCCTCTTGAGAGGGGTAGTGGGATTTATGCAGAAGCACGTCCACCAGCTGGAAGTAGATGGGCCTGTAGACCTGCAGGTAGACGGCCTGCTTCTCCTCCTCGAAGGACAAGATGTCGTCCTGGAAATTCAAGAGACGGTAAGGAAGATGAGGGAGGAATGAAGGAGTTTGGCTGGCAAAAAAAAAAGGGGCCGCCATCCCCTTTCCTTACCTGCAGGGTGTACCAGAAGGTGAGCGTGAGGGAGCTGGTGGTCTCGCCCACCGGGTAGTGGCCGGGCATGCCCGTGCAGAACAGAATCATGTTCACCAGAGCCAGGTATTCCTGCCAGTGGTCCAGCTGCTCCAGCAAAACTCTGTTGCACGCAAACCAATTTGGTTTGAAAAGCCATGCCCTTGCGGACCGGTTAGCGATGGGACTGCCGGACGGGAGTGTCTGAGGGTACCTGGAGTGCGTTTCCCCCAAAGAAACCGCGATGCGACAGATGCCGTGAGAGGTCTCCATGTCCCCCTCCTGGGCGGCCATCTTCAGCCGGTCGTACAGACCCAGCACCAGAGGCACCAGCTCCAGCAGAGCGCCCACGTACCTAAACGCATGCCTTCAAGGGTCAGGCACCCCCAGACAGAAAGGCGTCTGCCGCCCGGATTGCCGGCGCTCACCTCTGGCAGTCGGGCTGCGAGATGGCGCCGACGATGGTCTCCACCGCTGTGTCGAACAGCGCCGGGTCGCCCAGCGCGGCGAAGCAGTCTCGGACCAGCTCCCGGCTCTCCCCCAGCGGCACGTCCACCCCCAGCCAGCCGGACAGGCAGCGGAGTACCTTCTCCTTCACCCGGCCGGACGAGTCCTGGCTCTGCAGGAGCTGCCGCAGCAGGGGGCACACCACGGCCCACTCCCCGGCCAGGGCCGCCCTCAGCTGGCCGCGGCGGGCCCGGGCCAGCCGGCAGCTCTGGAACTCCTCGGGCAGCACGGTCAGGAGCTCCAGCAGGGCCAGGCAGTGGGCCTGGGGGTCCCGGGAAGACTCGGCGCCCGAGCCGTCTTCGGAGTCGGACTTCTGGGGCTGGAACGCCGTCACCATGTCCGCAACGGGCTTGGACCAGGCCTGGGGGATCAAGTTGAGAGCCATGGACGCCAGGGCCACGCAGAGGCGGGTCAGCACCATTTTGGGCCCGGAAGAGAAACGCAGGATGTGAGAGAGGAGCTGCGTCCGGAGGCTCTCGTGCTGGTCCGTGGGGAGGTCACTCCAGTGACGGGAGATCTTGATGTGGAGGGTGCTGGCCCCAAAAAACTGCACCTCTGGGATCTGCGGAGGGGGGGAATGCAGACGCTTTAGAAACTCTGGAAACATCAGCGTGTCTGAGCTCCGACATTCAACGGTCCAGCACTGGCCGACAACAAACACACACTTCTCATTTGCGCGACAGGGTTTCGACAAACACGGCAAGCAAAGCTTTTTACACAGCGTTCCAACTTTTTGTGGGGGGGTGGGGGGACCGAGACCGCGGAGACTGAGGAAAGACCTTGTCGGGGCCCAGCAGGGCCCAGCAGAACTGCCACGCCCGAGCGGACGCCTGGGCCTGGGTCAGCCACTTCTGAGCCGCGTTTTTAAGCTCCATGTCCGGATCAAAGTACAGCTGGTAGAGAGCCTGGAGGGGGTGGGGGCGGGGTGGGGGGGTGGGGTCGGGGGGGGGGGGTGGGACATACAGGAGAAGTAATTAATGCAATAGTTCCAGTGAGAAACATTGATAGAGACTATGAATTTAAAATGCATTTTCGTTTCAGTGGAGGAGGGGGGTACCATTAGTGATCATACATGACCAATTATAAGACATCCCCCCCAACAAAAAAAAAAGAACTGTTGTCATGGCAAGTAATCCAAAGCACATGGTGTTAGTTATTATTAGGACAGCATATGGCTATAGCTGGCATCATGTTACAAACAGTCTACTTTTCCAAACTGGACTCGTGCGCAACCACAGTGACCAAACTGCGCTCGTTTACTGGACAAAAACGAATCTGACCATAGAACCGACGTTCTTATCAACCCAGAAGGATGCTCAGACCTTTCATTTCATCTGAAAAACGTGGCATTGTCTCCAAAAAAAAAACGAATCCAGCGCGTCTTTACAGACTTTTACAGTCTAGCGCGTGAGAATGTCAACGAACGTACCGACTCCACGTTCTCCACCGTCAACTCCAAGCCCTCCGGGCTGTGTCCCGGGACGGTCGAAGGGTCCATGCCACGCCGCGTTCACAGTCCCTCCTGTTGCTGAGGATTTCCCCTTCGCCAAATCCAACCCTCGTCGAATATGATTAATAATAATAAAAAAAACCTTTGAGAGTCCAAAGCGAGCCCAAGTTCGACTGTGAGGAGACGCGGCGGGTCACTCAGCTGTCCGCGCGCCACGCACGTGCGCGCGCACGGACGATGACATACTGACCTCTGCGGGGACAGACAGCCGTGGGCGCAAAGGGAACATGATGAATAAATAGATAAATAATTAAATAAAAATGCAAATGAAATATAACATACACTCCAACGTGCACGTGTTGACCTGCTGTCACAGGAGGTGGGATGAGGCTTTCAGTGTTGCAGTAAAACTTGCTCAGAGCCCGTGCGCCGCTCTTGACGCACGCGGTTTGCGCCTGTGACGCGCTTACGTCTGGCCGGAGCTGCGACCCCCACGCCCCCCCCCCCCCCCCCCCCCCCCCTCCCTTAGAGCGTGTTTGGGGGGGAAGGTTGGAGCGTGAATTTGCAAGGTCCCCCGCAAAAACTGCACACGCAGCCACTCCAAAGATAAAAAAAATAAAAAAATAAATAAATAATAGTAGCGCGCGTCCGTTTTTCCGCTCCCACCCGCGCGCAGCCGGCCACGCCACGCCGCGCGGCCCCACCCCTGGCCGCCTCTCTTCTGCCCGACTCCCTCAGGATATTTTTAGCGCCGATGATGAGCGCTGTCAAAGCGCGTAACGGAAACAACAGCAGAGAGAGGAGCAGCCGCCGCGCAGAGCCCGATCCACTGCCACCTTTATCGGGGGGGGAGAGAAGCCTGCCGCGGAGGAGAGATGAAATCTGAAATTCACTTGGCGTTTTTCATGCTGGTGCTGCTTCCTGGCTCATCGCAGACCAGAGGTAAGGTGGATGTGGGATGCGTGTTCGTGGGGTTTGTGCGTCTGGCGTGGGCTGGAAATGATGCTCCCGATCCTGTGTTTAATATTCACAGAGCTGTAGAATTTTGGTGGAGTTTGCTTTTCTTTTTGTTTTGTTAACTTTTTTTTTTATTTTGGGTTCAACACCTCAGCAATATGAGGACCGATAATTTTGATTTTCTCTGATCAACATGGTGGGAATTGTTCGAGAGGCCTGTCTTTTTCTTTTTTTTTTATTTCGGACCTCCCCTGTCCAGTTTCCCTTTGACTTGCGTGTATTTCATGGCCAAATAAAAGCTGTTGACCATGAGAGGTTGACTGAATCACAACCAGTTAACAAACGAAGAATTACCTCATTAATTCTAGATTAATAAAAACTTTTAAACAATCGCATCTCACATAATAGTCTTTTCACAATCTGATAAGCAACTATGGAGAACCCTCTTGTCCATTATTGTATTATTCATTTAAACGATTATATTAGTAAACAATTGCTAAATGACAGCAAAATCCAAAACTAATTCAGTCATTCTGTTTTTTTTTTTTTATTGTTTTCTCTCTGCGTGGACAACTTTGCAGAAGTATGGATGTATATGCCTCATTTCCTTGTAATCTGCTTCCCAGCAGCCATTGCTTCTTCCAGACCTTTTAAACGAATTTCGGAAGCTTTTCTTCGCCACTGTTTTGTTTTTACCTGCACCGCTCAACACAGACCACCAAACCGTTCAAGCATTTAAAAAAAAGGCTCAAAGGGTGATCCGGTTTGTTGTCTCTGTGTGACTGACAACTCTGCAAATAGTATCTTTTGGCATTTTGTCACTGTTAAAATGTTGCCACATGGTGATTCCCAAGCAACCATTTGCTGTAAACTTTACAGATCTCATCACTGCGCGTAGTGTGTCCTTAAAACCGACCGGACAAGAGGAGGACAAAAGGAGACTTACAGAACCTGAGAGCTGCATCTGAGCCCTCCGCTGATCCACCCACTGCTCTTTTAGCATTTATTATACACCCAAATCTTCCGAAATTGAGCTTCACCAAATAGGTACAGCACATACAAATGACGTGGTTAGGGGTTTATTCTCAGCTCAACTCATTTGGTTAAATGGACCCAGTTGCCTCAAACATGTTCCAATGGTTTATTTCTCGTATCTTCTCGTAGAAAAAAGCAGGTGGATTATTAGTGAAGCGGGTCAGATTTATATATTTTCCTGAATCTTTCTTGTGGTTGAAAATCTGCCCATTAAGGCTGTTTCAACTTGCATTTGCTCATATATGGCCTCCCATATAAAGCTTTGTTTGTCCAATGTTGCTGTGCAGGACATCCATTAGTTGGTGGCCGCATTCTCTGTTGGAAGCAGTAAGGATAGGGCTCCATTACAATAGCCCAGTGGAGCTGTGCATCATATCTGTGCTGAATGACGCTGCATCGGAAATGGTCTCCACGATAGCGGCCTGGCCTGATCCATTACTCAGTGGGAAACATCCCTGGCACTCTGCCTCTGCTGTAAAAGCACCCATCGATAGGGAGGGATGCAACGGAACACTGTCAGTCCTGATTGCCCTTTGCAGAACCAGGACTTTAACATTCCCATGTGGGATCTTCGCCTCCACGGAGAACGAAACAAAAGGCAGCTAGTGTTCAGCAAAGAGCCCCGGAAGGTCCTCCAGGAAGCCCGTAGATCTATTTTTGAGGACTAAAGGCTAAAAAGTTTTATGCTGATCATAGATTTACTCTAAAGAGTGTCATCTCCTAATTGTACTTGATATTTCTGTTCATGGATTTCAGCAATTGTGTGCTTTAACTACACAAATGTGAAGGAAATAAGGAGTGACTCAGCAGTTTTTCACAGTATTGTTTACTTTTGATAATCAATTGAGTCTATATTTCCTTTTGATTATTCTTTTTTCCCCCACAGATCAGGGCCATGATCTGCCTTCTGTCTTCACCACAGCCACGTTCCAAAGTCCTGCCGGAACCCCGGCGTCTCCCGTCCCAGTGGAGGATCCAGGAACCGAGCCCTCACAGTGGAGAGGAAGTCCTACCGGCATAGCCGAAGCCTCAACAGGACCAACAGGCCTCCTCCAGACAGAGGGAGCCGTCCGTCCAGACACATTGACCCAGGCAGGACCGGAGACTCACCCGTTCGCCCTGAGCTCCGCAGCAGCCCCATCTCAACACACACCTACCCCCATAGGCACCACGTCCCACCCCGAAGCACCATCTCTGATAGGTAATCGCACCTGTGCGCTATTTTTGGTTTTGAAAAATACGAGATTTAACGCTCCATTTCTCTCACTGTGCATGGGTAACTTTTCTAATCCAGTCTGTTTACTCGGTTCAAACTGGACGCTTGTAATTTAACAACCCACGTTCTCATTCTAAGACTCGTTTTGACTGCCAACCGTGTTCCAGGAATATACCCCTCTCCTGACCCTCACATGACTGGAGCTAGGGCCGTGCGTGGGGCTCTATGTGCGTAGGACTGCGCTAGGACTTGGAAGAGATTTCCTTTTATAGATCAGATAAATAAAGCTCCTCAGCTGATGCTTGTTCCCTCTTTTAGGTGACAAGAAACCCTAAAAAAACAAAAAATAAATTGAGACGGAGCGACTCTGGCTGCAGCCGTTATCGTCATTTGCCTTTCCTCTTAAGACAGGTTTGAAGGCTGTCATCTGGCAAAAAGGTGTCAATGAAGTTTCTCAATTCAAACGATGAAACCGTCTACTTGAACCCTCTTGCAAAGGTTTATGTCACAATTCGGTCCCTCCGGTCATCGGTGGGTTGTGGTCTACCAGTGCCTATATCACATAAGACAATCCAGACTGTTTTCATGCGTTTTTCAAAGATGGTGGAATGACCTAACAAGCGCTACAAGAACAGCAGCGTCCCTGTCTATCTTCAAGAAACTCTTTAAGACCCACCTCTTCAAAGAGCATCTCCTATCCTAACTCTTACCGATACCTCTATGCCCCCATACTACTCTTTCTATACTTCCTTCTATCTCTTTGCTTACCCCACTGATTCTGAATAGACGTTTTGCTCTAGAGAACTTATGATAACTGTAAGACAATCTAGACTGTTTTCATGTGTTGTTCCAAGATGGTTGAATGACCTACCAAGAACTACAAGAACAGAAGCGTCCCTGTCTATCTTCAGGAAACTCCTAAAGACCCACCTCTTCAAAGAGCAACTCCTATCCTAACTCATACCTATACCTCTACTACACTTTCTGTACTTCCCTCTGTCGTTTTGCTTTCACTACTGATTCTGACTATAGATTTTCTTTTAGAGAACTTATGATAACTGTAACATTGTGTCTACTTTGTAAGTCGCTTTGGTTTAAAGCGTCTGCTAAATGCAGAAACATAAACATAAAATCTCTCGTAAAGTCCCCTCCGGTTTCCGGGACTGTGCTTAATTCCGGGTGCGCTCACTTCCCTGTTTGTGCACGGCTGCAGGCGGCCTTTCATCCCCGCCGACCCCTCTGGACGCCGCCCCCCAGCCAAGCTCAGCTACTGAGGGAAGAGCCCTCCCCAGCAGCGGTTCCCCGGCCAGCTTTTCCTTTTCAACCCGACCAGTTCACGCAGCGCACAACAGAAGCTCCACGGCCTCCGCCTCCGTCTCCACCTCCACTTCCACCTCCACCTCCACCTCCACCGCGCACTCTCAGTCTGCAGCCGTCTCCTTGCAGGCTTTGACGTCCGGATTGGCCCCCATAGCGCCAACCCACCGGGAGGTTCCCTCTGAACTGAACGTTGGGGATGAAGGTAAGGCAGCAGGATAAAGGAGAGATGATGGTTTGAGTTATCTTGCCTTAACCAAGTACTCTTTCCTTGTATTCGTTTGGCTGATTTAGACCTCAAGGGGTCCCGCCACCACTCCAGCTCCCCTCTGGACCCCCTGCTGGCTGGTTTGCTGTCGGTGTTCATCGTCACCACCGCCGTCGTCTTCGTCATTCTCTTCCTCAAGTTCCGACAGCGAACGAACCACCCCGAGTTCCACCGGCTACAGGATCTACCCATGGTAAAATTCCAGAATCCATTTGTATGAATGGCTTAAGGGCCAGTTTAAAGGACGATGGGGTTCACAGGATACCTAAATGTTAGCTTTTTGCCAAAATAGAACACTGTTGGGCTTTCGGTTCATATCCGGGGACGTGAACACACCAACAAAGAGGTCATACTAGTTCCAAACTCTACTCAACCATTTGAAAAGTTTCTCACGTGTCGCAGTATTCCCCAGACCAAACAGCGAAGCCAGTTAAACCTTAAGTCTTTAACCGTCCACCTGTTAAATAACCTAACTCATTCAGTATTGGTGTGTAAATCAGCTTTGAATAGGCGAAAAAAAAATGGAGAAAAATTACATCAAAGCTGGCAGACTGGATAATGTGTTATGATGTATGATTTCTTTTCCAGTCGATGAAAGATTCTGGACCACAGACACCTTGATACTCTTCCTGCCTTTAATGGCTGTTTTAATAGATGCAGTATGCCACTTAGCTTGTTGATATATGAAGATTTTTCCTGGAAAAAGAGAGGTGCCTTCATATATATACAGTATATATGTTTTGTTTAGTTTTTCCAGGGAAAATATTCTTATATCAGTAATTAGCAAGACTATATACATAATATATGTTTCAATATTGGTGGAGAGACAGATGTGTACGTTGCAAATCCCTTAATTACTGATATCGTAATGCATCAATTCATCGGCGCACAGAAGTTACAAGCTTTCTTTTTTTTTTTGGCCTATTGCTGAACCTCTGCTCATCTTCACTTTTCAGAGACCTTACCTCTCCACGGGACACCCAGTCATATCACAGAGCTGTTAATCAACAGCTTTAGTTCATGTTAATCACCCGTTTGATGTTTTAGCATATTTTGCCGCTACCGAAATCGTAATAGTGAATATTTAGGTCCTATTCGGGGTGCTTTTAAGTTTGTTGCTCATATTAAAGACAAGATGTATTCTCTAGACGCCTCCAAATCCTATTGTTAATCAACATTTGGTTCAGTTGTTCTGTTTTTATTCATATCCGGCAGGATGATTTGATGGAGGACACACCACTCTCCAGGTACAGCTACTGATGGAGGCTCCTCTCCTCGTCAGTCACTTCCACCGCTCTTTCAGAGAACTTAAGAAAAGAAACCACCAAAGGAGGGCCACTTTGGATGTTTAAAAAAAAAGAACTTTTACCTGAAACCAGATGGGTCTCGTCTGTCGAGTCTTCAAAATTCTTCCACATTCCCTTCATAGCTCTGGAAACCTTCCTCTGAGGGGAACTTTTGATGTTCTTTCTTTCCTAGGTAGGGATTATTACCACCCTCTCTCCTCCCCTAACCTTATATATGCACAGCACTTTAGAGTGGCACAAATGACCACACTGCCCCCTAGGGGCCAGGTGGGGTAATGTAGATCATGGCTACATAAAGTCCTCAGACGGCAAACAGCAACAGATACAGACTAATTGGGGACATGAATTGCTTTGAGACACTCGGGAAAGCTGCCGAAAATTACCAAAACGAAGAAGGATCATCGAGGCGGATCCTTTAGGTGACCAACTATTAGTCAAGTGCACTTTCAAACCAAACTGCTGCCTTAATGCTGCATGAGGTCTTACAGAAAGTCAACACGAAAACTCAAGAAATGTCTAACTTTGTCCTTTTTAAAGAAGCCATAACTCTGGGAAAACACACTAATTATTTTCCCAGAAAAATATCCAAGTATATCCAAGAATTCCTTCCTAAAAAGGTAGTCTTTTTTGTGTGACTGTAGTTATTGAGGTTTTGGGAAGTGTTGTTTAAGTTTGACTGGATTTGAATATAGTTTTCACACTGAATGTTGAATCTAATGATGTCCGCTAAAACTAGAGCCTTCTAACAAATGTGCACTTGATAAGTTGTAAAGGTGGCTTCTGTGATAAAAAAGTGCTATACTTTTTTTTGGTCTTTATTTTTGTAAGTGTTCAAACTGACATCGTGGATACAAGCTTGAAAGTTAGGAAGCGAAGATTTTTACGGCTTGCTGTTATTTGTAATCGGTGAATGGTGGAGTCTCGTTCAGGTGTGCTGGAACTGAAATGTGGCATCGGTTTCAAGCTTGTTCCTTGTACTTTATCGTTAAGTGCTACTCGAGAGCATTTAGTGTGTAACAGAGTGCCATTAAAATGTTAAAAATGTAGCCGTGAAATGTTTGATCCCGGATTATCTGAATTTAGACTGTAGAACGCTCTTGTTATAACAGCCAAAATATGAAAATGTGAAGGGTGACCTCTGACCCATTTGGCTGTGTCCTTGTCTTCTACCTGTGTCAAGTAACAATAAATTGTGGGGGTGTGTTCAGATTAGCGGGGATGGAGCACCTGCCCCAACAGGCAGTGTATACTATAAACTATTCTACAGTTTGATGAAAAAAAGAAAAAAAAACCCCACTCCCTTTACTCACACACACCTTTGTTAATACGCTCTAATGCTTGACTGATAATGCCAGTGGACCTAGCATGACCCCTTTTTCCAATAACAAAAAAGAAAAAAAGAAACAATGTTGAATCATGGAGATTTTTAATCCTCAAACTGGCAATGTTTTTGATGAGTAATTGATGTAGAAGGCATTAATTTATCTTTGTGAGAGTAAAAACGATACACTGAGACAATAGAGCCGTGCACTGGGAGTGCCCGTCTTCAGAGATTTGCCACATTCGGTCGTCTGCATGTCGGAAATCCTTTTTCTGGACCAGTGAGATTACTGAAGAATGTGAGCCTAACCTGTTACACTGGTCAAATATCGGCACGTGCTGCCAGGGTTGAGGTTCGGACGGCTTATCGGTGCCACCGTCCCGAAAAGGACACGGCAACGTCCACGCTCGAGTCCCCGCGTCCTTCTTCATCAAGCTTTAACTGGACGGAAGGGCCCCATCCGCGGTCCAGTCCAGCCCAGGAGATGGCGGCCGAAGCTGAGGGTGGTCAACATCATTCCCAACAGAGCAATGTTCCCAAAGAATCCCCTCATTCTCTTTTTGGGATCTGATAAGGGAAAGAGAGCAAGGAAGATAACGGTAGCGGTCACGTTTCCGCTCAAAAGCAGAAATGTACACAAAGCGTCTTACTCTACCTCCTGTGGAGTACCCGTATGCGAAAACCTCCCTGCCGACAATCCACAAGACTCCGAGCCCGCTGACCAGACGCTAAAACAGACACGGGGAGGGAAAGAGGGAAAACTCGGATCGAAATCTGGGCTCAGAATCTGTGCTGTGCCATGGCACCGGTCACTCATTGACTCACGGGAGCGTGCAAACCGCCCACAGCCAGGCAGAAGAGGAAGATGGGGTAGGCTTCCAGCCTGTCGGAAGGTGACAACATCAGCACATCGTGGAGCAAAACCAGTTCTCCTGTGTGTGCGTTTCCTTTCATACTCACGTGTTCTGGTGGGCGCGCTGGATGCAGTTGAAGATGTGTCCAGTTTCGGGGTCGTCACTGTACATCTTGGGATACTGCAAAGGAAAAAAGCAGGTATTTGCCTTTAGCATAGATGCGTGGCTTTAACTCTGGCCTATATTCTGTTCCTGCTCACCTGCACGTTGTACTTCTTCCGGGCTTTGCCCACTCGGACGGCCAGGTGTCCAACCATCACCATGCTGGCGAAGCCGGTCAGCACGACGTAGCCATACTCCTTAGAAAGCACCACCATCCTGAAAACACAAAAAGACAAAACAACTGGGCACTGTAAATCAACTTCAAATGAACGAGAAAGTATCTCAGACTAAAGGCTTTTATGCCAAACAATGAGAAGTGAAAGTGGAGCTGTAACGTCCCGGAGCAAAGGACGTGCTGAAAACTAGAGGTCAAGACAAAAACAACGGAGCGACTGGTCACCGTAAATTTAAAATGAAATCAAAGAGTTATTACGGAACATTACCTGAATCAAACAGAGGACAGACTGAAAGTTGTGAGCCTCCCGAACAGCTGCAGCACAGAGAGACGAAGCTCACAGGAGTTTACAGCTGGACTGTTTCCGCAAGCGTACGTCTGTGCGTAATGAGCGCACAGGGAGGGAGGGGCGGTGAGCTCCCGGTACCCATTGACTAGTTTTTACTCATTTATAGCTCATATTTATTATCAGATGCTAATAGAGGGAGTGGAGGTGTTTTGTACACCTCTCTGTGTCAACTTTCTTCCACCTTTAAACCCACATGCTCCGCTGTAAACACCGTTTTTACTCTGATTTTTCTATCAGTGCACGGGTCTGATTTGGGGATTTGCATTGCGTGCATTGGCAAAGTAGTTGTGCTAAACGAGAGCATTCCGATTTCCCCCAGAAAACTAACACGAAAGTAAACAAATGAACCAAGTAGATGTAAATAATGTCAGAGTTAATGGAGAAGTAAAAGGCCAGTGGACGCTCCTTTCCGGGTGTGTCGCGCATGTACTCAAGGTGCGTTTGCTGCCACAGCCCCAAAACTGAGGGAGGAGCTACCTGAGATCACCTCAGCAGTCTGTGACTTTTAAAAATATTCTCCAGTAAATTAAAGATTTCTTTACCCTTTCATTGATGTCGATTTGACTTATCTGAATCAGATTTACGTTGAGTGAAACACAATCGTACAGTTTTAATGTGACCTACATTTGAAGTCTTCCTGTTGCTGTTTTTTTTTAATGATCTATCATTTCCTAGCCATTTGAATTCTTTATAACATACTTAGTTAAGTGCTATTTAATTATATTATACAGGATCACCGGGTCGGATCATTTAAAAAATGTTCATCATAATTATTTGTTTTTTTCTTCAAGTTTACTGTTTGCAATATGTTGGATTGTTCGTAGATGCATTGAAGTTAAACCCTGTTGAAGAATTCCCAGTTTACTCCCACACCACATCCTCAAGACACTGGGGTTTTTCTTTTTATAGAACCTCAAAGGTCAAAGAAACTGTAAAAGCTTGTACCAAATGCCTGTCAAAATAAATTAGAACTAAAGATATCTCATAAATGCGGCAACCTTCCACCAAATCTGTCGCTGTATTTCAGAAGGAACGATAATAACGCTTATTCCATGTTTATATTCTCAACTTTAGGCGCTGGGTGGTTCACGTGAAAGATTTGTGGGTGATGACGGGACACTTCGTAATGAGACTGACACAGAGGAGCCATAAGGTTTAAGAAAAAAATCAGGTTTATTGAAATGTCCTTCTACTGGAACCGGAACTCGGAGGTGAGAGGGAGGGGCCGCCAAAGAAGATAAAAGGATGAGGAAGAGTTTGGACTGTTGCAAAGGAGGAGAGAGCGGTTTTCCAACCTTCCAGAAGAGAAGCCGGGGGCAGCGCTGAGTAGCTTAGCGACAGGTAAGCGGCTTCAGGGTGATCCCTTACTTGATCCAGCCCAAAAACTGAGCATAAGGTTACAAAACAGAAAAGTGACCCAAACACCTAGCACCTCGTGAATGACGCTGGAACCAGGCATTAAGAAGCCGAAGCTAAAGCTTAGTCTAAAAAAGAAGAAAAAAGGAAGAATTTTGTTGCAAATCGGTGTTCGTCTCCTCCCCTCTGGCTGCTGTTGTCTACAGATTGTGAAACAGAGTCGGTGTGTGTAAACGATGATCCTAGTCAGCGGGGCTTTCCCCTATGTGAGAGCTTTCTCTGCTCAGCTAGGGCCTTTTTATTGCCCACAATTTGACATGGCGTTTGCCTGCTGTAGTGTTTAGGTTGGTAATACCGGCGCCTTAATCCAGAGGTCTGATGGGAAGAAGCCTAGAAGTGCCCGTCTGTAAATGCACTGCCCCCGGTGCTCTGCGTGGGGGAGCATCCCTCCGAGTACCAAGTCGGACTACTGAACAATATCAAACTAACCAGTCGCGCTGGACAAATATCAGCAAATATTGCGATGGCAAAAGCATGATTCAGACAAAGATTACCAGCTCTATGATTAGTTCAATTACACAGCGATATCAACGCTTAAATCCCCCGTCCTTCGTCATCAAGCTTCAACTGGACGGAAGGGCCCCATCCGTGGCCCAGTCCAGCCCAGGAGATGGCGGCCGAAGCTGAGGGTGGTCAGCATCATCCCCATGAAAGCAAGAGTCCCAAATCCTCCCCTCCTTCGCTTCTTGGGATCTGATACGAGAAAGAAAGTAAGACAAATATTAATGCCGCCAATGTTAAGACGCTAAGGCAAATAAATAAATAAATAAATGACCAAATAGTGGACTTCCCTGTATCAGTGACCATCTTACCTCCCGTGGAGTATCCGTGTGCGTAGACCTCCCTGCCAGCAATCCACAAGACGCCGAGGCCACTGACCAGACGCTGTATTGGACACGAGGAAGGAAAGGAAATGTTCACGCCCGCACACATTCTGTGCTGTGCTCTCTATGCTGAGCGGTGCTTATCGTCGTAATAATTAGTCATTAACTCACGGGACAATGCAAACCGCCCACAGCCAGGCAGAAGAGGAAGGCGGGGTAGACCTCCAGCCTGTCGGGGGGTGACAACATCAGCACATCGTGGACGGCGTTGAGCAAAACCAGTTCTCCTGTGTGTGCGTTTCCTTTCATACTCACGTGTTCTGGTGGGCGCGCTGGATGCAGTTGAAGATGTTTCCAGTTTCGGGGTCGTCACTGTACATCTTGGGATACTAGAAAGGAAAAAAAGCTGGGGATTGTTTTGGCCTTTCGCGTAGACGCGTGGCTTTAACTCTGGCCTATATTCTGTTCCTGCTCACCTGCACGTTGTACTTCTTCCGGGCTTTGCCCACTCGGACGGCCAGGTGTCCAACCATCACCATGCTGGCGAAGCCGGTCAGCACGACGTAGCCATACTCCTTAGAAAGCACCACCATCCTGAAAACAAAAAAAGACAAAACAACTGGGCACTGTAAATCAACTTCAAATTAACGAGAAAGTATCTCAGACTAAAGGCTTTTACGCCAAACAATGAGAAGGGACGTGCTGAAAACGAGAGGTCAAGATAAATGGAACGCAACGAATGGTCAGCATAGATTTAAAATGAAATCAAGGAGTCATTTCGGAACATTACCTGAATCAAACAGAGGACAGACTGAGAGTTGTGAGCCTCCCGAACAGCTGCAGCAGAGAGAGAGACGAAGCTCACAGGAGTTTACAGCTGGACTGTTTCCGCATGCGTACGTCTGTGCGTAATGAGCGCACAGGGAGGGAGGGGCGGTGAGCTCCCGGTACCCATTGACTAGTTTTTTTACTGAGTTATAGCTCATTTGTGTTATCAGATGCCAATAAAGGGAGTGGAGGTGATTTGTACACCTGTTGTGCCCTCCTGGGTCCACCTGAGTCCACCTTCTGTCCCCTCTGTCCTGCTTACAGCGTTTTTATTGACTTTCTAAAAGCGCACTAGTTTGAATTTCAGATTTATAACTTCCTGAGACCCTGCACCCTTATTTTATTTGAGGCCATTGCATTTATGCCTTTCTTTTCCACGATACTTTATGTTTTTTCTCACCTTTAACCTTTTGGCCTCATACCAGACGCTATCAGACACTAATGTTTGCAATCTTTAATGAAATAGTTTAATTCATTTTCAACCAATCATGTCCTGATTATGTCATTTAAAAATGTAAATAAGTCATTAGGACCGTTAGAACCAAATTCAGAGAAAACGTTTTGATACATAAATACACATTTTCAGTACAAAGAAAAACCCACTGTCCTTAGATGGAAAAAAACTACATGTAAAATGACTATTTATTAAAGTTGTTGACTCCTGCTAATCCCGTATATCTAAAAAGAAAAATTACACCAAATAAATGTTCATGTTTCAGCAGGTTAAATATTTCTGTCCATTTTTGCATCGCTTTGTAATTTATTCAATGAAGTGCTATGTAACAAAATTAAAGATGATTATCAGGTAGGGTCGTTAAAAAATAAGTTAATCATAATTATTTGGTCTGTGTCTTCAAACAGATCTTTTAACAACATGTTGGATTGTATGTAGATGTGATGAAATCAAACCCTGCAGAGACATTCCCTGCTTTTATGGGACCTCAAAGATCGAAGTCCCTCAAAAAGCTTGTCACAAATGTGTGTCAGAGCTTGAAATAATAAAATAGAAGAATCATCACAAGAGATTTCTAATAAATGCGATGACCTTGCGCCAAATCAAATTAGTTCAGCGGGAACAATGATAAGGCTTATTCCAAGTTTATTTTTTCCAGAATCAATTAAAAACAACAAAAACAGGGCCAAAAAGTGAAAAGATTCACAATTATTTGGAGCCTTTTCACAAGTTACACTTCTGTTTTTTGAGCTAGCATAGTTTGAAAAGCAGTGAATCCCTTTGCTTGAAATATCAGGAGAAATTTCCCTTCAAAAGAGCTCCTCCACTCCTGACACGAGCTGCAAAAACCGTCTGGTTGCTGTTGTCTCCGGATTGTGAAACAAGGTCAGCGTGTGCGACCCCAGGATCCTATTCGGCCGAGCGTTCCCGGCTCAGCTAAGCCCTTTTCTGAATCGCTCACATTTTGACAGGGTATCAGAGGCACAGGTGCGGGACGGCCTGCGTCTTTTGAAACGTCCCGGTGTTGGCCGACAATACCAGCACCCTAATCCAGAGAAGCTGATGGGAAGAGGCCCAAAAGTCTGCCCTCTGCTGAAGAGCGTTAGGGCCGGAACAGGATCACGGATCGGGACCTGTTGAGGCATTTAAACCACCGGTGGTGGTTGCCTTCGTTCAACAGGCCCACGGTGGGACCCAGGTGGGACCACCGTGAAGTCCTTCATTATTTGCCGCACGATGTTTGTCGAGTCGCCTGAGGTAGATCAGCCCGTTTCAGAGTGGCTGTTTTAAAAAAAAAACTAAAAAAACAAAGAAAACAGGTTCTGTCAATGGAGGATGCAGTCGACCAACACACAGCTATGCATGAAAGAATCCCAACGGCAGATTTGAACCAGTGATTGGCAGCTTCCTTTACTAGTGCTTTTTCAACCCTATTTCCATCCATTTTCTTCCTGTTTCCTATTTTTTGTCATTAGGATGTAGAGTGTGACAATGCAGCCTATGTGTAAAAAGTGTCATTTTGCATAGTTTTTTTTAAGTCAACCAAAAAAAGGCATTGACTTTAATTGTAAAAATCTACATGCACCTCTTAGCATGCCATCCTTCCTATAAAGTTTACTGGTGTCTATAGCACACACACCTCATCTGCCAATAACTATTGAACAGCGTGCACAGTAGATGGATGAATTTGAATCCCTCTAAAACGTCTTTTTGGAACTTTATTGTCACACACTTTAATGGTTTTCTCTATTTCTTTTCGGCCATTAAAATTCCGGCTTCATGGGGTTATCACTTTTGCCCCAAATTATGATCGCAGTCAAGAGAACTGTTTTATTTGTGCCTCATTACTAGCCCTAAATCCCCCACGTGCGAGCAAATAAAACTACTTTAACCAAAACATTTAAAATCTCGGATTTAGATAAACTTTGATGACACAACAGTCCCAAATCCATCCATGCTTCTGGCTTTGGGAATAAACTGGAACTGGCGTCATGATCTTTGCACGGCTGCTGGTTCTACAGGACATTACCAGGTATTTGTCACTAGGTGTCCTCATAATGTCAGTGAAAATCCATGGTGGAAAACAGCTGTGGGGATTGGCACAGTCCACATGGATGGAAAGCCTGAGAGGGCTGACGAAGGCGCTCAAGAGTAAACACATGGAATGGAATAAACTCCATTTTGTGGGTTCTAATGTGTGTGTGTGTGTGTGTGTGTGTGTGTGTGTGTGTGTGTGTGTGT
>JABUIW010000065.1:156450-203313 GCA_013363375.1 Menidia beryllina
CCCCCCCCCCCCCCCCCCCCCCCCCGCCCCCTTCCCCAAACCTCATTTAGATTCAGTTTTTTTCACAGACCGAGAGGATGGCAAATATGTTGTGGAGACAACTGACCGCGATCAAGGCGGGCTGCACATCATGAGAGGGCGATGCGAGCTTTTACGACGTGCGAACAGCTGCCATCAAACTAAAGCCGGCCACATCGAGGACATATGGAGCGGTTTGGAGGCGTCTGGCGCGCTGGATCCCGAAACCAGCTGGCAGGACGAGCTGAAACACTGCGCACAAGAGCGTGCCACGGGCACACGTCGGGTCCGACCTCGGTGGGGAATCGTTCCCGGGACGAAACTGACTCGGCGATGGCGCGTCAATGAGGAATGACTCTGTCCAAGCGGGGTGGATGAAGCCCTCGGCGGTGTCATGCGTCTTGCCCCGCAGCCAAGCGCGCAACCCCTGCGGCTCATAGTCCCTCTCCTCCTGGCCACGGGGGTCATCGCGTCCCCGGTCATCTCCGCCGGCTGCCCGGACAGGTGCGTCTGCGACGACCAGCTGGTGGTCCAGTGCGCCGGGCAGCACCTGAGCGCGTTCCCCGTGGACCTGCCGCTGGCCACGCGGCAGCTCATCCTCTCCAACAACCTCATCGCGGAGCTGCCGCCCCTCGGGCTCAACTACCTCTCCGACCTGGTGTACCTGGACTGCAGCAACAACTCCCTGACGGAGATATCCGAGTCCACGTTCGGGAACCTGCGCAAGCTGGCCTACCTGGACCTCTCCTTCAACACCTTGACGCGGATCGAGGACAGGACGTTCGGACCCCTGGCCAGCCTGGTGATGCTGAGGATGACGGACAACCCGGGGCTCTCGGAGATCCACCCGGACGCCTTCGCGGAGAACGAGGCCCTCCAGGTGCTGGACGTGAGCCGGAACAACCTGACGGTCCTCAACGTCACCTCCCTGATCGCGCTGCCCGCGCTGCGCTCCGTGGGGCTCAGCGGGAACCCGTGGCTCTGCGAGTGCGAGAACGAGGACCTCTGCCTGTGGGTTCACCTGGAGGGCTTCAAGTTCCAAGGTTCTGTCACTCGTTTTTCCATTATATTTCTTCTCATTTCACTTGTGCATAGCACTAGAATCGTCATGCACCGTTCAGATTAAGTCACTTACTCTAAGAAAAAAAATAAAAAAGTGCATTTCTTTAAAAAAAGATTGAAAGAAATGCAAGTATCAAATGTGAAACATCATATCCATTAAAAAATATCCTTTACAAATAACTTCTGAAGTATGCAAGATGCCATATTATTGGCAGCAAAGCGCTGTTGATCTAATAAAGATGACATATTTTTCCCCTATGTTTTCACAAGCTGACACATTAGGTTGATTTTGTTCTCACAGAATTTAAGTGCGAGTTAATATTCCCAATTCATAGAGAACTGGTCCATGTTAGTGAAGCACCTCAAGCTCCACATGTTAGTATCCTGGTCAGTTTGCTTCCTCGTCACAAATTGACAGCAAAAAAAAAAAAAAACGGATTTTGTTGCTGATCCAGCTGTGTGGTTTTTTTTTTAAATTATTCTATGGGTTTGTTTTTCCCCAAAAGCAACTAGTTTACTTTGGTGTTCTTGATACCTTTAGTTTCCAAATGCAAACTGGAAAATAAGTCAGTTGCATTAGAAGAAGAGACTATAAAACTCACTGTTTAGAGTTTAGACTTAAGATCTAAACTCAAAAAGATGCAGTGAAAGCTCCATCTTGAAGTTAGGTGGAGACAAGGAGGATGGAGGCACGACAGGAATTCACCTGTCTCACCGATATTCAGAAAGAAAGCCTTTGTGTTCGGATGTCCTACATCACATTTAATTATTTGAAATAAACATTTTTCATTTTTTCCCAATTTAGTCAAAGTCAAATGGAAGCTGAATGTGCAGTCGAGATGAAAATTAAAATGCTTTTTGAAAGAGGTTTTACATTTAATTGAATGATAGAACATCACACGACATGTTAAACATGCCATTATTTATTTCACAAAAAACGTGTGCGGAAAGTTTGTATTGGTTACTTCCAAGGCCATTAAGAAGGTAAGCTGATGAATCAAATTAAATACAATAAAATGTAAAAAAATTAAAATGAATAAATAAATAAATAAATAAAGAAGGTAAGCTGATGGCAGGTTAAAAAAACCCAAAACAAAACAAAAAGTTTTGGAGTATTCAGGTGTGTGTTCACAAAATGCCAAGGAGGAAAGACATCAGCCGTGATCCGAAACAATTGTTTCTCTCTATTCACGCATGAACCGTCAGCAGACGGTTTTCAGTTTAAATGTCCACATTATTTCTTACCGGGGTTCATCGGGGAAAAGGCTGAATGTGGTGAATGCGCCAAAGATTAAAGAGACTGCACAGCTGTGTGGTGGCTGGCACTGTCGCCTCACAGCTGGGTACTTCCTTGTTTGAAGCCCAGCTGGGGGCCTTCCTGTGTAGAATTTGCATGTTTTCCCCGTGTTTGCTTGAGTCCTCTGGCCTCCTCCCGCCCCCTCGAAAGCATGCCTGAGTGGCCGTCTGCTTTAGATCGTCCTGATGTGACCCGGCTATGGATTGCTGACCTGTCCGGGGTATACCTCGCCTCTCACCCAATCACAGCTGGAACAGACTCCAGCCCTCCCGATGACCCCGCTCGGAAAGAAGAAGGGACAGCGAACGGTGATCTTTGAGATTTTCCGCCAGGCTCTGACTGCGTTTTATAGCCCCAGCTGTCCTCTGCTAATTCCGTAAGCCTATTGTGACCTTCTGTTTATGAGGAATATGAAAGAAAGGGTCATCCTCCGATGCTCATCTTCTCCCTTTAGAAATTTGCTCTCCATGGCGCTCTTCAATAGTGGGATTCCAAAGACTCCATCCTATTTGCTTTTAAAGATTAAAGTAAGAGTAAACGGGTTTGCCAAATGGAAAAGAAGAGCCTTCTGCCGATTTCACATTTGGCCCCGGAACCCCTTCAGCCGTGCTCAGTTTGGTAAACTCGGCACCTCTTTGTCATCTTTCAAGGGAGGTGAAAGATGAGAAAGCGTTGGAGCGCGTCCGCAGTTGGGCTATCGAATAACGAAAATCGAAGAGAAGAGAGGAAGCCATTTGGCCATTTGTCTAGCTCTAGAGGGGAAAAAAAACAAAACAAAACAGTGGGCCCTTTTTATTTTGTCCATATTCCTTTTCAGCTCCTGGGACACGGAGCTGCAGCTGTGATTAATGAATCATGGCCGCACCATCAAATATTGATCGGGCCTTTGTTATCTAACTGCCAACCAGAGAGATGTCTCCGGCGTTCCGCAATACGTCTGACTATGTTTCAATATGCTGTCATTGGCTGAGCGTGAGAGTAGTCGCACTGCTAACACCGTGGATTTGATATTATATGATCGTCAAGCTCCCCAAAAGGCCCCCCCCACTCCCCCCCAGTCTCGAGGCTCTCACGGCACAGTTCACCATGGTCCCTTCCGAGCTGAGCCCAAACGGGTCCTCTCGGAGATGGCCTATTTTCCCGCCGCTTGTCGCCTTTTGTCGAGCTTAATTCGGGTTGGTGCCTCTCCCGGTGACAGCTGCCAGGAAGGGAGAAAAAGTGGGCACTCGGAAGCACATATTTTTGGTCTCTGCAGTCACAGACTGTCAGTCTTTAGCAAGGAGGAACAAAGCATATTTAGATAATCTCTCCTATAGGTACGACCTGGTTGGAGCCGCACGAAAGGACCAACCATGGTTCCTTTGTTGCATCGATTTAGGAAACGTCGCAATGGCGAGCGAGCCAAAATGAGAAAAAAAAAGGCCTCCGGAAGGAACCAACAGATTTTCCTCTGTCTCGTCTCCCTGGCTGGATTAGCACCCGTTCAGCTGTTATATAAGGAGAGCGTCTCTAAACCGAGTGTGGTTGGTGGAAGGAGGGAGGGAGACGGAGGGAGGGAAGGAGAGAGGGAAAGCCCTCTTCTTTGATGCCAGTCCCTTTGGGTTACGGGCTAATGAGGCCAGGAGGGTTTCCTTCCCGTGTTTGTGTTTTTTCGTCGAACGATCTGCGTAGCTGGCTCTGCGGGGACGGAAGTGGAAGCTCGGGATCTGAAGCAGCGGAAGGCGTCCTTATCGTTGCGTGCAAAATTTGTCGGGAGGAATCGGGCCCGAGTGCAGTTCCACGTGGAGAGAGTGTGTTTGAGTTTGTGTGAACAGAGCGTTACAGCTTTAGCTAGGAGGATCATTGCGCTCTTTGATATTTCTGGCAGACAGAGCTCAGCCTGACAGATCGTCCTGGTGTTTTTTTATGAACCCCAGACAGGCTTCTCTGAGAGAAAACGCAGAGATTTAGACATTAGGAAATGGAAAGTCACATAATCTTTTGAAAGTAAAGTGTCAAATGATTTGATTGACATCAAAGGTTCGCTCCGGTCCCTCTCCTTTCAGATCGCTCCTTTCACCAGCCTTAAGCCTGTATTTAAACATTAGAGCTGCATTTTGACTCTTACAGCTTACGAAAATCCCAAATCAAGCTTACAAATAAGCTGAAATAGTTGCTTTCGCAGACGGAGAATGCGGGAATGGAATCTTGACGGGTTGGCAGTCCATCAAACCTTCAAATGAACAACCATCCACGCTCATATTTTGTTTAGAGTTAGCTCGGTGTGCATGATTCCGGGCTGTGGGAAGAAATCCGGAGTGCCGGGTGAAATGTGACACACTCAAAGAGGACGATATCAACTCTGAAAGCTCAGAATCCAAAAAAACAAAAGTCAGATAGTTGATGTACAACTTTGACCGGGGGCAAAATGTTTGATGTGCCCCAAAGTACTTATCGTTTAAGTCATTCGCTCAGTTCACGTCCACTCACACACATTGTGCCTTATCTCTTCCTGCTGATGTGGGAACTCGTCAGAGGAGCATGGAGGAATGAGCAGATGGCTGAGGGATTGTGAAACCTTCAAAGGAAGCTCCGCTGTGAGACTTTGCAATTAAACACAGTTAATTAAAACATACCCAAAATCGTACATTTTTATACCCAGAAGATGGGAAGCATAACTAATCAACAAGGAATATTAGCTTAAAGTGGTCTTTAAGCAAATATCAAGTCAGCAATGAAGATTTCATCCATTTTCTGGTTCATATGGAAAGCACATAAACCCAGTTTTCCTGAGTTTTCCCTGCTGGCGCGGGAATCTGGCTCAAGGAAACCTTTGCGTCGTTTGATCCCTCCCAGTGGGAATTCCCCCTGTAACATAGCAAAATAAAAAAAAATAAAACAGCTGCTCTATGGAGGCAGCGCTCTGTTGGGTTGCAGCTTGTGCTCACAATTAGCTCAACCCACCGCCGGCCTTTGAGATTATTTATGTGGAAAATATGTCTCCGCCGTCAGCTGCTGTGGAGCTCGTCGTCCATCATGTCGTGCACTTCATTTTGCCTGAAAGTCCTTTTCCTGTTTTTAATTAAATGTTTTTTTTTTTAACGCAGCACCAAATCAGAAAACAAATGTCACTTCAAGGCACCTCAAAGAGTAAATCAGGCCCCTGAGAATACCATTCACTGTAATTTAAGCATAATTAAATCAAGGTATCCATCCATCCTTTTTCTATACCCGCTTATCTAATTAAGAAGGGCTGGAACCTATCCCAGCGAACGCTGGGTGAGTGGACGGGCACGCACTGTTCAGGTCAGCAGTCCTCAGTTAAATCAAATGAATTCCTTTCAAATTTGCAACAAAAATGAACAGATTGCACCTGAACATGTCTTTGATCCAATCCCCTGTTCTGTTCTGACCATACAGTTTTCTGGGAGAATGGGAACTAAACATTTAGTTTTTCATATGTGGATTTTTGGCAGGTCTTAGTCGAAGTCGTTTCTAATGCCTGAAGACGAGAAATCTTATTTTCAAAGGCCTGAGCGACTCGCCTAATCCTGCACATAGAAAAGGAGTTTGAATAATTCATTCACATTTTTTTCTTTAGTAAATCACTGCTGCACCAGTTTAAGAGAAAGGAGTCCAAGAAGTCCCCTTAAACATCAGGGTTTTCTGGTAAAGAAGGCCAGATACCCCCCTACCCGGCTGTCGTCCTAATACTTAAAGGATCCTTCAAAGTAATGTGTTCATTTACATAAAAAATATTGTGGACGTTTGATAGACACGATATTACGTTTGACAAACAGATTATTTTCGAGCTCTCTCAAGTTCCAGGATTCAGAATTCTTTTCTGGAGATAAAAGAACCACACAGTGGGATATCTGTTTAAGATGGAGCAACCTAAGCCATTTCCATGAAAAATGCATGTGAATTTTCACTGTAAAATTGCCTTAAGACAAATGCTTATTACTCAGATTATGAGTTGCAAAAACCTCTGATCTGATGAAACGAAAGACTGAACTTTTTTGCCATAATTCCCATTGTGTGTATTTGGAGGAATGCTGGATACAGAAGACCATTTCAGAGGTTCATTTATTTTAACTCTGAGAAACTAAGGGTCCATGAAAATGGCTCAGTCATTCCCTCTGGAGTTTACATGTTAATGGAATTTTTACATCCTTATATGTTTTCTTCCTCCTTGTTGTGACAAATACAAAACAAAACCGGATGTATCCCAAACCTTATCGCAAAACAGTCAACCGAAAAACAAAAAAAAACTTCAATAAATTGTTCAAACCTTTTTTTTCAGATGTAAATGCTTGAATTTTTATTCAAGTGGGTGTTCTTTTTAAAGGAAATCACTGGTTTGAAACCAACTCCAGGAATTTCAAAGTCAATCAATGATAATCGTCCTGTTAATCATCATGCAAAAAAGAAAAAAAAAACAATCTCCTCAATAGTCAAGTAGGCTTTATTGTCGATTTCTTTACATGCGCTGGTCATAGACTTTAGGTGTGGACATAGACAGTTAGACAAAGACAGTACACATGCATTACACCTAGAGTACCTATGCAATACCATACAGACATATAAAGTGCAAGACTGGGCAACAGCAGACATAAATTGAACATAGGAAAGAGCTTTTGTTGTGCATTTCCAGTTACGTCCTATTTTGACGATTCTGACAGTGATAGTAGCATTGTGTAATATAATAAATATAACGTGATCAATTGTAATGTGCAATATATGCAACTAGTTGGTACCTAGTTTTCCAATACAGTCAATACAGATCTCCCTTAGCTCATCAAGTGCATTACAATATAAATCCTGATTCCTATGATTTGTCCTTTGCTAAAACATTTAAAAAAAAATATTACAGTCAGTGCTTTTTTGTTCAAGATTTAAAATGTATTTATTTATTTATTTAATCAGGACAGTGCACATTAATGAACAATCTCATACAGATTGTAAATGAGCCAGATTATAGCATAGTTGCTAGTTTACATCTGTTGTCCTGAGGCAGGAAGATCAAAGAACACAAAATCACAAAATACAAAATCAGTCCAAACACACGTTCAGACAATGACATTACAAAATTAAAATTAATTCAATTCAATTCAATTTCATTTATATAGCGCCACATCACAACAACAGTTGTCTCACAGCGCTTTCCAAACAGAGAAGGTCAGACCCTACTCTGAAGTCAATTACAGAAACCCAACAATTCCCACCATGAGCAAGCACTAGGCGACACAGGCAAGGAAAAACTTCCTTTTAACAGGCAGAAACCTCGAGCAGAACCATGGCTCAGGGTGGGCGGCCCTCTATGCTATATGCATCACAATGTTGCACGATTAATGTTGGTCCCTGCTCCCTGGTGTGTGTCTGTGTGGCAGATGAGGGGCAGACGGTGTGCGGCTCGCCCGTGGACATGCAGGGCCGCCGTCTGGGCGAGATGGGCGTCCAGCTACGGACGTTGTGCCACCAGACTCTGGGCTCCTGGGACTACCTCTTCTTCGTCGCCATCGGCTTCGTCATCTTCGCCGCCGGCACCGTGTCGGCCTGGCTGATGGGCGTCGTCATGGTTCTCTACGAGCGTTACATCAAGAAGAAGGACGAGCAGCTGGACGTGGAGGACGAGGAGGACGGCAACGAGCCAGGTCCCCAGTCGAGAGCTGACAGGAGTTTAAAAGGCACGATCACTGTTTAAAAAAGTCCAGATCCCGCGACGCCTGCTATGGATTCCCACAGTGCCTCTTGTCAACCCCCCGCGACTGTCTCTGAAAGGTCAAGCTGAGCCGGTACGACAGGCTCGGCCCGGAAAAAGAAGGATTCCTCTGAGATAAGGAATGTCTTTTTTTGTCCTTTGTGGCGGGCTTCTGGGTGACGTAACACGGTTTGTTGTTACCGTGGTGGAATTCCCCAGTACTGAGAGAACAATAGACTATATATGCAAATTTTTTGACTCCGTATGTCCATTTGCGTTGTTTATGACTGAAAGGCGGCCTAAAAAAATTGCAGTCTATATCAGTTAAACTGCTTCTCATGGAGGCAGCTGGCTAGCCATGTTATTAAAGAGGTCATGTGATCATCCACTGATTCCTAATTATGTTTTGCTTTAGTTTTTTTTGGAGGGTGGGGGGTATTTAATCAAATTTATCTGCTACATTGAAAAAGAAAGAAAACATTCTCACACAGTATGTGACTGCAGCACTTTGTCGTATCTCCTAGCTCTTTGCCCCAGATCTGGGAGGAATTTTGTCTTCTGCATTTGTCTGAGACATAAAAGTCAGACATGATTTTTTTTTTTAGCTTGTCAACAAGGTTTGAAAAGCGAGAACAAATTGGAAAGCAAACAAAGCCCTTCAGGCAGTTCTGAGGCAAAGTTTTCGAGGAGAGAACAACTTGTTTGTTGGTATGGATTTTGTCCTATGTGACTCTGCAGGCCTACAAGCACACAAAGTAATCCACCATGATGGAAATCTAGAAAGCCCACAAAAGCACGGCATGGCTTCTTTTACATGGACTTTCTTCCTCTCTGTGCATCTGTAAAATCTGGGCCAACGTTGGCATGAATTCTGCACTCAGCAGCCATTTAAAAATTTACAAAAATAAAGCAACGGGTTATCTTAAGCTAACAAAAAGCACAAAAGTGATCTGAAAGGGATGCCATTTCCAAATGAAGGCATGTTTCTATTGTTTCTATTTCAACATAATGTTCTGACCTGAGCAATGAGAAATGAAGGTGTTCTGCATTTTTATTCTAGAGAATTTGCCTTTGCATCGCTGAATCTTTCGGTGACTATTTCCCATAAAATATTTCTGTGACTGTTAAATTCCAGAGCGAATGCACAGACCTGAATAAGTCTTGTGTTGACGGGGTGTCATAAAAAAGACAGTCTTCAGTAAATTAGTTCATTCTTTAAGGAGTCATACCACAGAAACCATTTTGAAACAACTGGGAGGGTTAAAAAAATATATACATAGCATGTGTCCTCACAAAAAATTGTTTTATAAAAAATTAATTAAGTGTAAAGGTTTTATGAGGGGTCATAGAGTGGATTTTATCAATTCATGAAGGGACTAAAGGGAAAAGATGAGGGATTTTGCACTATTTCCATTACCAGAAGTGAGATGCCGCCCACTAGGACTTGAAGAGATGCAAATACGTTGCTTTGGGACGACGTGAAGCGTAGGGAAAGGGTGTTTGCTGGTTTGCTACGGTGCATGTGTCACTCTCTATCTTTGCCACTCACGTCAAGTGACAGCTCCGTCCAGTCTCTCACCGCATCCTTGGTTTGTTTGCTCGGTGAAAAATCCGCCCGCCATACCCAGCTAAAAAAAAAAAGAAAAGAAAAAAACAGTTAAAAAAAAGTATATAGCTAAAGCTATAGCTAAAGAAGCATGCATCACATGCACCCGTAAAGGGCATCCTTGGTTCTAGGGAGTTTCCCTTAATCAGCCACAGGGTTCTCGTTCCATCCTCCAAAAAACACGCCATGGAATAAAAAAAAAAAAAAGAATCATTCTTTTTACGTCACCACCTATGCCTTACTGGAGAACATTTTTCTGGTTGCCTCGTCATGTTTGAGTCGGTAACCTTTCTCGTTTGGTGTTGTAAATGAACGTAATTCTTTTAATTAGTTTGAAATAGAGGTGAGATGGATTTGAAAGGCACTGTTGGTGGGATATGAGTTATGCTGAGAATGGGATGAGATGCTTTTTGACATCTCTGATTTCTCATTGAGTTGATTTAAATTTCCTATTCTGTTGAATACATCAGTGACCAGGAAAAATGACATTTCCAAACAATTTAACAACACTCTCATACACACTACAGATATTGTAAGTGTTGTTCTGGTTGCAAACTGGCCATCTTTTTAGGGACTTTCATAATGGCACCAATTAAAGTGGAAGAGCTGTAAATTGTTACAACAGCCTCTAGCTGAAGCATTTTATGATTCGATTCGGGATCTGCTAGGAGAGCTGATTCATTCCAACTAAGGAGGTCTTGTTTGGGAAGCACCTGTTAGGAATTGAGGATTTTCTGACTTTGGGTTTGGTTTTTTCCTTGTCTTGATTCGGTTTTAATGTTTGTGCTTTTGAGTTGTCGGTTTGGAGAGGTATTTGGAATTGCCTTGTCTTGATTTTGTCTTTGCACACATAGTTAGATTCCGGTTTCAGTCACTACTCCCAAATCATCCTTTTGCTTTTTGGTTATCAGCCCCCCCTCCCAGTACAGAGACATTCTCTTTTGCTCGGCTCCGTCTTTATCAGATACTTGATGTTATCCACACACCCTTTCCACCCTCAGGAATTTCTCTGTTCATCTTTCGTTCACTGCTTTTCTTTTCTTACCATCAGGTTTGTTTTGTATAGAGTTTTGTTGTTGTCTTTTTGGTTGTTGTTTTTTTGGTTTGGTTCTTGGTATTCCAGCTCAGCTGTTTTTGGTTCAAACATCTCAAATAAAACTCAAGTTAAGCCTCCTTCTGTCTCCAGTCTGCTGCTCCACAATCGGGTCCTCTTCTCCCCTCTCATCACGCCTAAAAGCAGCCCTCTTTGTGTGGCTCATAGAGACACATACGCGTTACGTTTCTATTATTTATTTCAACGTCAAACCTTTTCCTTTTATGTTTGACTGTTATGACAGTAAACTTTTGAATAGACACATAATTTACACAAAAATTTACAGCTCTTTTTTTATGGGTGCAAATGTTTATGGGAAAATAAACATAACCATCAGTGAGAGTTTCCTGTTTTACATATTCATGAATTACTTGAGAGAAATCATTGAGAAGAGGGTTCCCAGTTATCGCCACAGCTGTGCTCTGCTAAATTGTGTGGGTCTAAATTGATCTTTCTATTCATGAGGCTTATGAAAAGGCTTTACCCTCATATTCAACCTATTTTCATTGTAATCTCACAAAACTTTATAAATCAATAATTGCCTCCATTTAAATGTATTTTGACAACGCTTGTTTGTATTGTTCCTGTGTAATGAGTTATGTCTCAGAATAATCAGTTAAATTAAATGAAAAATAAACCTTATAAAGGAATTTGAGTTGAATGGATTAAAGTTATGGTTCAAGTAATATAGTACAAACTAACACTTTCTTGGCCTATTGGATCCAGGATTTAAAAGTCCTTCCGGTTAATTTTACTACTGAAATTGGATTATTAAAATCAGCTTTAGAGTGTGTTGGATGCTGAAAATCCACATATCCTGACATTTACCACGTGCATTGCATTAACATTGGCATGAAATATACAAAACACAGAGCGAACTTGTTAACCCACGATTACAAGTTCACTTTGTGTTGTTTCGCTGAAGAATAACAAAACATAAACTAAAAACAAGACTGGCTGAGCTGTATTTCCAGTGAAAATGACCCAAGTGAGTTGGGAAATTCAGCCAAAATTGAAGTTTGATTGAGAAAAAAAGGCAGCTATGAATTATTCATATTGTGCTTGCTCTGTCTCGTTATATAAAAGAGCAGTCCTGACTCATAGCAGCGTGTACTGTATAACTATGCATGGAGCAATCTAAACATAATGTCACAGAATGCGCAAGTGTGTGCCAGAAACGTCAGTCCCACGATGGTGTGTTGCCTTTGTAAGCGGCATGCTGAGATACCTGAGAACATTTCAATAAGTGGTTTCTGATTGTGCGCAGGGCTTTGGTCGTTTGCACATTTGCATGGGTTCCCTGAGTTTATATGTGCATAATGTGCGTGTTTCCTAAGGTCTCGTCTATACATGCATTCTTATTCATACATGTTCAGCTGTGATGGGTCTTACTTTCCGCTAATCACACTGATTAGACCACAATGCCACAGGCAAGGGTGAATGCGAAGACTATAAATAAGATAGATGGTTGCCCTAATTCCTGTCAGCACAGTGACACACATGGAATGACGGGGAGTACCCACATCTGTCTTTCTTACTATTACCGTGACTGACATCGCACGGCAAGGAAACAGGCTGAATTTTAGTGATAGTTATATTAAGTGGATGAACTGAATTGCAGCATTCTGCGCTTTTAACTCCCCCACACTAACTCCATATTTAGGCACATGCATGAATGTGCTTAAACGCAGAGAAACAAAAGCATCAGCTCTGCCTCCAACATGAATCACCTCTGGATAGAGCGCTGTGTAAAAGCTTAGAGGGACTCTCACTAGCAGCGTTAACCAGAAAAGCATGATCCCACACCGTGTGCCATTTTAATCTCCACTGTTAAGTAATTGTTATGATCAGCTTCCTTTCTGAGGGTGGGAGGAATGACACCACTCCTGTGTTGTTATGCTCAAACTGAACTTACAGGGAGTTTCTTATTAGCCTGGTGAAGCATGAAGGTTCAGCTCTCATCGAAAGAAAAATAAAATATTGAACAGATAGAATATTTGAGAATTGTCATATAAAAAAATCATCGTATTTCTAATATGGAAAAATATTTATTTTGCTTTTATGACAGAGATGTTGCTTTTGGATTAATTTGCTTTTCCTTCCAAGTATCTTTTCAAATGCTGCTTTTGCATTCAGCTGTCGTTTTCTTTTAATATTTTTCTTTCCATATTATATTAGATGTCCAAGGATAGGAAAACAACTTTGCTTTCTGCAAAACAGACATGCTGTGTCAAAATATCCCCTTGGCTGGACAACTGTTTCCAGTAAACAGGCTGGACGGATTAATTATTCCTGTCGAAAAAAAAAAAACATTCTCCGGCCAAGACACTGAGCAAGGATGTTCAAACGATATAAATATTGTTGTCATGCTTAAAAGTGCTCGTGTTTGGTCAGGATGCACTTCTGGACAGAGCATAACTCAGCTGGCGATGGCCACATCAGTACCACAGTGGTGGCTGTGAGCCAGTTAAACCGATGGAGGAACGACTGCAAACAGCCACTGGATGCAGAAGCTCTTGCAGCCCCTATCCCTGCCCGTGGGTGTTTAACTCACATTCATGCGCCATTGTGTGCGTTCACTGAGCTGAAGGCAGTCTGGCCTCTATAAAACGCCTGCAGATGGGAGCTGTGACATCAAGTAAGAGCAGCTCTAACCGACCGTAATAGCTTTCTGACACATATACTTATGAACACGCTCACACGCATTTGGCTTTCTATCCTCATGGGGACACTGTATGGAAACAGCATGACCTCCAGTCTGCTGCCCTAGTCATATACATTACAACATGAAGCCTGACCCAAAGCCTTGCTCTAAACCGTGCCCAATTCAAACGGCTAAAACCAAGTCATAACCCCTTAAAAATCCTTTGGATCAATTGAGATGAAAATTATTTAGAGGGGAGACTCCATCGATGGGTGTCCGGCCTATTTTCAGTGGCCCTCATGGTGATACAAGAATAAACAGACACACACATATGAAACGAGAGAAAAGCTAATCTGTTTGTCCGACAGTGGAATGACATGCCCCAGCAATGGAGATGAGGGATGCGTTCCACTGACCGGAGCTCGGAAAATGGATTTGTCACTTTGGATTATTTCAAGACAGTTTCATCATTAATCTCCGGCACAGATAGATGACGGGACGAAATGACTCGCGCCGTACTCTGAAGCCCTTAAAGCCACAACTCTGGAACTCTAAGTGAAATGGTGTGACTGGGGCTATATTAAGTAAATGCATTTCTTATGCCGTGTGTGGTTTTCCACTCTCATTCACCCATATGACTCGCCATTTGGCTTTGTTTCTGACCATGTGCATGCACATAAAAAAAGAGAGGGTGCAGCTGAGCAGACTAATTGCCTGCTGCAACTAATGTGCTGTGTGCTGTCTGTCTGTCTTTAAAAGTGGAGTAAACTTGCCAATTGATTGACGGGAACGAGGAAAACTCAGCCTCTGCCGAGCATAGAGGAGGACAGTCCTGTTATTGTAACATATCTGCACTCAGGCTCAGGGGCCTGCCATATCTGTATCCTTCCCCAGCAATAAAAGGTCATTCCAGAAGAGATGGTGTCCTTTTGTGCATAACAGTGCCTGGAGATGTTTTTTTTTTTTCTTCTTTTTTTTTTCTTCTTGTCTCTCAGTTTCTCCCACTCTGATCCTCTGCTCTATGAATGTTGCTTTTTCTTCTCTCTTTTTTCTCCGTTTGGAAGCTTAGCCGGTGCCTAATTAGCTTTCAGATAGAAAAAGCTGTGAGTCAGACGCACGCATATGCGCTGCAGGAACTCCTGCACTCCCGTGGAAAGACACACACTGCACACACACTGCACACACACTGCAGACACAATTAAGAGCTGGTGACGTTTGCCATTGTGCATCAGAGTATTCTGGTAGCCCAGACCGGTTCACTTGTGTTCATTCCAACAGAGCTGGCTGCACAAGTGAGATAACATGATGCCTATTCCCACTAAGCTCGCAACTCCAAAGCAGGACGGGGATATTCCAGACTGAGGCAGGGAATCTGCAAACTGGTCTAGGTATTTTTCGCATGAGCAGATGTGGAGCACGACAAGGGGCTTTAATTCTTGTTTGACTCACCGAATGCCTCTTATATCCACCATGTCTTGCTTTGTCCCCCACTCACTAATCTATCTCTCCATCTTCTCTATTTCTGGCTCTGCGTCTATTTTAGCACCTGTCATTTTCTCTTGTGCCGTGTTTATTTCTGGTTGTTTCCCAGCACATGTCCCGGTTTCAGGAAATTCTTGCTGGGATTTGATTGCCACCGCTCTCAAATGTGTCACCCTTGTTTAAGCAGCCTTTCTGAGCTGGGCCAGTCACAGTGATTATCTAATATGTGGTGGGTTTGATATGATAAGACAGCACAGAGGATTGCTTTTGAAGCGTGCCACTCAGTGCTGCTTTGCGTGAGCTTGTGCTCTTACTGGACAAGAGATCTGCCCCGTTGAACTCCTTTATATAATACCTTTGAACACTGCTTAGCGTCCCCACTTCTCTATGCGCTGTATGCATACTTCATGTGATGCTGCTCATTTATAATCACTCAACAATGAGCCTATCAGAGGTCAAATAATGGTAATTGGCTGCGTTTCCTTAGGACTCTGACCCCGAAAAATGGGTCTAGGATGAAACCACTAACTTTCCAAGCTGCTGCATTCCCCACAAGCATTTTAGTCCAAACACAACCCAAATGATTTCTTTGGGTTGTGAATTCAGACTTTTGTGTGAACCTTTGTGTTTTCAACAACATCACAGAGTTCAGTTTTTATCAATAACCTCTCTTCTTTTGAGTTCAACCAAATTTGCTAAAAACTTAAATTTTTTCCCTCTTTCTTATAGTCAAAAGGTTAGCAAACCAATCGCTGTAGGTAGAACTTCCCCCGCAGTTCTTCCCCTCTTTAGGTTACCCCTTTTGTCAAGTGCACAAAAGCGGTGGGTTGCGTTTCACTCGAATATTGATACGCTGTGGTTAACACCGTGCTCACCGTTACTGCCCTCCTAGCATGTCTTCTTTACCTTCAACACGGCAAACAGTGCCAAGACCCCATACAGTTTTCATGGATTTGGCATGTTTGTTCAAACACGTGAGATGTGGGGTAGGTAGCCTCTGTCCTACCCTGCCCATGGTAACTCAACTCTATGTTTTCTTTAGTGCACTTGACCTTTGATCCCAAATGACTGCCCGTTTGTCAAATGTGACCCTTGATCAGTTTCTGCATTTCCCTTAGATTATACTGTGTATGACTGGTGAAGGAAGGAATATCCTCCATAAATTAAAAGCTGGAATATAGTTGTTAGACTTTTCTTAAATTTCTTTTAGGATTTTAAGGAGAAGAAGAAGAAAAAGGAGGGGGGCAAACCAAGAGGATTTCAATCTTAACAGTCAAAGACGGCGGTGCAGCTAAAAAATTCATGTCAGCTCGTTAATCCACTTTTCAAAAGGAATCATAAATAGGCCAACTTATAATAGACACTGTGGAGCTGCTCTGTCTTCCATCTGCATTACATAAAACGTAATGAATTCCGCGTCGAGGCTACTAGAAGGGAGATGGAGTGCGAGAGCGGAGCATGAGAGATTTTCCCTGAGCTTTGGAAAGAAGTCTCTGGCACAGACTTAGAAAAGAAAAGAAAAAAGAAAAGAAAGAAAAACATTTACAATATTATTTTGAATCTATACATTCGCTGATGGTTTACACAAACACATTTTCAGGGAGAAAAAAACATTGCACAGCCACAGAACTACAGAGCCCTCCACTGGTAGGTTTTAGAAATGTACAATAATTCCCCAGCTTCAGACTAAACAGATTCAGAAAAAAAACACTGATCATATCTAATATTCTGTACATAGTACATAAAACATTCTATCAAACGTTCATTCTTAAAGGCCTTTACATGGACGTGTGTGCGACTACATGTCGAGGAAGTTTAAGCAGCCGTGCAGACACATGTAATCAAATGAAGACGTTTCCCTTTTTAATTGTGTTAAGTGTTTGGGGGATCTGTGGCCGTAGAGGGACTGCGGAGGGACTCCTCCGTCATGGAGAGGATGCTGTCCGAGAGCCGCTTGACGTCGCGGTGTGTGTCGGGGTGTGCAGCCACAGCCTTCAGCAGCTCAGTCAGGCCCTCCCTCTCCAGCATGCCGCCGTAATGGGAAGCTGGGAGACGAAGTGATAAGAGAGACAGACAGAGAACTGAGCCAAAGCCCACACAGCACCTGAGTGTTCGTAGACCAGATGGTGTAAATGGAGCTATTCAGCATTACATAAGGCGTGTAGTTTGGAGAAATACATAAAAATAGAAATAAAGAGTCACAGTCAGCTTGATTTGAAAGGAAAATGGTTTCATGATATTAAGGGGGGTTCGTAAACAGAGTTGGAGATCGACACGTCGCTCCTTACTGTTTTGAGTGCAGACTAGATGTATGGCCCATACTGCCCATAGCTGCACTCCTGAAGGCTGACAAGTCTGAATGAGGGGGCAAAATGGACGGAAAGACCTGAAATGAAGACATCACAAAACGAGAGAAAACAGATCATCTAATGAGGATGGATAGAGCAGATTTGCATCCTTTTGTTTGTGCCAGATGGTCACTTTACAGCATCAATATGATCTGTGAGTGAAGGTTCCTCTCAGAAAAAAACAAAACAAAATTCAAGCTTTGGATCTTTTTTTTGCTAAATTCAATTACTTTCTTCATTTAAATGCACCTGCAGTTTAAAAAAGGTATCATCAGGTACAACAAACGAATATGCATATAACACAATAAAACTGTGTTAAATGTGTGTACAGTCAAAGCAATGTAGCTGAAACCAAAGAGATATTTCAAAAAAGCTGCAAATAGGTTACTCTCACCGGTAAGACACCATTTCTCTCTCAAGGTGGGTCCATGCCATTATTGACTCGTGCTGAAAAAAACAAAGGATTTTTTTTTATTTAAGGAGCAGCTGGTGGAGTTTGCAGTCCATTTTAAGATGACAGACATCCACAACACCCACCAGCTGCTTCAGTATGGTGGCGCGCAGCTCGTCGTCCAGAGTCCAGGCCCCCGCTCTGGAGGCCAGCTGGGCCAGAATCCCCCCCGCGAAGTAACGGACCCCCACCTCCAACTGGGAGTCCTTCAGCAGACCGACGATGTGCTCCAGCAGGTCCTCGTCCATCAGGTCGGCCTGCAGCTCCTCCACCTCTGCGATGTTGTTCTGAAAGCGAGGGAGAGCAGAGGTCTGTGCTCCGTTTAATTCAGCCACAGCGATCAAAGAAAAACATTACATTTTTAGTTCGGAAGCACCTTTAGAAAGGACGTTGGGTCAGAAGGCTGCAATATCATCAGTAATAACAAGAAACAACTGGGTTGGGTGAACAAAGAGCACAGGAGAGAGGCAGAGTCTCTCAGAAGTAAACATGAATTGAGTTTTAGCAATGTGCAAAAACAATATCTAGAAAATGTTTAAGTAATGTTACTCTAATTCTCCTCATAGTAAGACCCATCCATCCATTTTCCATCCATTGAGGTGGGGTACACTAACACTCCCTCCTAGGGGCAATTTAGAATATCCAGTTAACCTAACCACCACACCACTGGAAGATCGTGGAGGCTGAATATTTAATAATCTAGAGCACATTTCATCATGTTTAAACTATATGAGAGACCGTAGATGTAACTTCTACGGAGAGTATCCAGGAATAGAAATCTACAGGTCTTAAGGCTACCCAACATTGAAAAGAGACCAGATTCTGTACATTTAAGCTCGGTTTTACAAAGAAACGGCCATATGTGAATATGATCAAATAACTGCTCTCCTTTAAAAGAAGGGGATGCTATACACTGTTAAACATCACCCTGACCCATTTTTCTTCTTTTTTTCATGAAATTGATCAAATGTCTCATTTTGATCATCCGATGTGTTAAAAACTGTTGTTTTACAAAATTTCCACATCATCGAATTCAAGTTTTATTTGTTTGTTTGTTCGTTTGTTACAATATTCCATCTTTTTTTCCAGCACTCCATCAACAACCGCCGTACTCACCAAAAGGCCGAGAATTTTCTGCTGAATGGACGGTTCATTGCAGTAGGACTGGGAAGAAAAAAAGGAAAAGATCTGGTTGCGCAGAATGATGAAGGTTTTTTTTTTTTTGCATCAATCCATCTAATAGCACTTCTTTTTGCTCTGTTTTGTTTTTTTTTAAATCTTTTATTAAGTTACCTCCAAAACCTCTTCGTACAACTCCAGGCCCTTGCACTCGATGAAGTTGTGAGCGGCGGCGGGCATCTCATCCGTCAGGTTCCACAGAGCGCTCAGGGCGAATTTCAGAGTGGAGTCCACAACTCCCACCATGGCTTTCTGCTGAACGATGGCCAGCAGCTGCTGTAAGGCATTGACAGCAGGGGCAGGGAAGACGAAGGAGGTGGAGAGGAAGGAAATAAAAACAGAAAAATAATATGAGACTGCCGAACGCTGCTCGTTAAAACATGACCTGTGCATGCTGAAATGGATAACTGAAGCATATAACACAGGCAAAAAGAGGTGAGTACATAGTAAACGGACAGGAAATTGAGAAGAAGTGCAGGGATGCGAGTGCCCGTGACAACAGACAGATGAGGGCATCCTCAAAAATTCCAATTAGTCTTTCAGAATAAGTGCTAACCTGAGGATTATGTGTGAATTTGAAATGAAAAACTAAAGAATACTCATATACCTTCATAAAAAAGACATCCTCGCTGAGCCGTGCTGTCTCCGCTGTGGACAACTGCACAAAAAAAACAAAAAAAACATGGTCTTTCAAATGGTTTATCCTTCCACTTTAACACCAATTTAGATGAAAGAATATTTCCTCGCATAGGGAAACTTCTCGCATTTATCTGCAATTAGTGACGGATTAAAGCCGATCGGTCGCACAGATGTACGGGCTCTAAGCAGACGGGGCCGCCAGGTGTCACGCTGCCTCCCCGCCAGCCCACGCGCGTGCAGCAAATGAGAGCGGGCTTCACCTTTCCCACCAGAATGGAGATGACAGCCACAGCCATCCTCTGAAGGGTCAGGTCCTCGTAGCTGCTCAGCCAGTTAATCACCAGTGTGGCGGCTAAATACCTGAATCGTGACCACAGCGTGGGCGAGAGGAAAACACAGCACAGGGAAAATACATGACTGTGACTCACAGAATAACTTTGGTGACAGCAGGAAAGGTTTTTTTTTTAGGTTTTTGGCTTTTGCAACCATACTTTGTAATAGTCTTTTAATCAGTTGGCTTAAACATGTCTAAACATAAACATACAGTATGTCATATCCAGTGTCAGTGCGGCTGAAAGTCTGTCTCTATCAGTTTTATACCATTAGACCATGTCTAATGATGCTTTTGTGAACAATAGATGGAATTTCCTTTTCTTTCTTCAGCATATCACTTTCATATATTGTTGATCGGCTTCAGATATTCTTTTCCTCACAATGTTCGTGTGCACACTGCATATTACTCTGATAAATGCCATTTTTTGTGCTAAAATCTCTTAGGAGATCACCTTGTTCATGAAAAAAAGTCTATTTTGTATCCGTCATGCCATCATTTTCTGGGCTTTTATAAACTGCTGCTAATGAAATGGGAACAATAATCATGTTTGAAGTTTTATATCATGTGCAAACACATCACTGGATACTGTGATAGTGAATTAGATGACTCTTTTTTGCAAGAATAACTCATAAGTCGGAAAAAAAAAAATATGAAAACTAAATTAAAATTTTTTAACCTGAACATTCTTATTCCTACTAATAATATCCCTCGGAAAATGGTCTGGTGTATGAGTGTGCAGTCAATGAGTGATTAACACCTTCTTGAAGCCTTTTTCAAGAGGGTGTTGCTCAAGATTACTAGTTGAAACCATAAAAAGTAATCCTGGATCCTTGGAAGAAAGAACTGAATGATGGCTCAAAACTTACACAGTGGTGTTTCCATACAATACATTGTATGTACTAGTCCTTTCATTATAAAATAAACTAACTTGTCAAAAGGAACTTCCTGCAGGATGTAGTCGCTGCAGAGCGCCAGCAGACAGTTCTTTTGCACCTGGGAAGACATAAACGGTGGATTCCAGTGGTCAGCTCCAGTGGTTCGCGCCATCTAGTCCCACGTTTTGCTGCGGTGGGACCCTGTGACGGCGATCAGAAAAGTCCTGGCCCTCACCTGCTGGTTGTTGGGGAAAGTCCTCATGGCGTGCAGCAGCTGGGAGACGGTGGAGCTGATCAGGCTGACGGGCATGGCCTCGGCCAGGTCCTGGGTGGTCAGGTTGAACACGCATGCCGTAGCCACCAGGTGGACGTGCAGAGAGGTGGGGTGACTCTGCATGGCGCTCACCACCAGCTGCAGTATGGAAGACACATTAGATTATCAGGTCATGTGACGCATGAACTGCCGTACTGAGTTGAATCCGGCCTTTTATCGCTGTTTTTACTCTGATCATGTGCACCAACTCAGCCATACTCTGCTTGGAGACTTCAATCGAAATGAATGGGGGCGGAGATCAGTCTTTAAAAGATGGAGACAGTGAGCATCCATCACATGAGGCTTCCTCTTTCCCTGAGACTGCATGGAGCCCCCGCTAACACTGAAAACATCTATCTTACATAAGTTTATCCAATAATGTGTGTTATAATTACCATTACAGCATTCACTCCAATGTACACAAACACTGATCTAAATCGGCCAAATTAAACTGTAGCAGGAGCGGGAAATAATTATTTGCTAATGGAAATAAATATCTAAATATCTTGCTTATATATATCTTGCACCCAAGATGAAAGAATCAGAATCAGAAATACTTTAATAATCCCAGAGGGAAATGATTAAAGACTTTCTTGTTTCCTTTTGAAGTTCTACAGGATTTCTGAAGGTTTTCACTTTGGACATTAACTGCTTTTTCATTAATTTTTTGTCCAGTCCTTTCATCTCTCTCAGTTTTTTTTTGTAGCTTTTTTTTGGGAGGGGGGGGGTGGGTTGTTATCTGAGGATCACTTACGCATAAAAGAAGAGAGGATGACTCAGCAAAATGCAAGTTTTCATCTTTAGGTATTTCGTTTGGTGTAACCTGTTTCACAAAATCGTACCTTCATAGCAACAATATTAGTTCATTGGTAGAGTTCTTGGTAGAAAATCATCAGCAAAGTGCTGCTGTACGACATGAGAGGGGGATCGGGACCTTAAGTCGGTCAGTTTACTGTTCTTTGAAGCCTCATCAGTAACAGCGTGGGTTAAGCAGCCATTCCTAAGGAAAGGCAAAGGGAAGAAAAAGGCTTAGGCATGCCAAATTACACAAGAAGCGGACCGAAAATCTGTGGAAAGAGGTCCGATGGAGCCCAGACCTCAACAAGATGGAAGCAGTGGGGGAGCTTTGGGATATCCTTAAAGAAACCTGCAGAACTATTCCTGAAGACCACTTAAAGAGAGCACAAGAAGGCCGGACTGAGAGGGGGTTCGGGCTACGTTGAGGAATAGAGGAGAATATCACACCGTTTGTATTTACACAACTTCACACTATTCAGTGCGGCCTTTTCACATTTTCCGAGAGACAAATCAATGAGGGAGGAAAGGCCTAAGGCTTTTTGTATGATCCTTCATCTAATATCTGATGTGAAATTGACTGTCATGTGCTGTACAACAAAGACAAGTCTTACGTCCCCCATTTTAGGACCAAAGGCCTCCAATGGTGTGGTACGTTTGCTTGAAAGCCGACTGGTTGTGAAAACAACCAACGGCCTACCGGCTCTGCTCGGGACGGGCTGCGTGAAACAGATGAAGGCCTATCTGGAAGGGATACCTTGAGCGTGTCGGGCCGGGGTTTGTCCGTGTCGGCGGTCAGGCCGTAGAGGTGGACGAGGGCCTCCCGTACGAAGCACTCCCGCTCCCTGTACCTCCTGAGGGCCTCACACACCTGGTTCTCATCAGCCTCTCCGGTTACCTGGACACACACGCCGCAGATCAGCGGGAGTCGGAGGGGGGGGGGGGCGGTTAGGGGGCAGGAAACACAGGCCGGCGCACTGGTACCGGGCTCGTGTTTCTCCCCTTCGGAATTCTCGGATTTCTCCCGATATCTCCGAAACCACACGCTCAATGCCTGCGTGCTTCTTACTTTCACGTTTTTCCGCGAGGAGAGGAGCCGGCAGGAGCTGAGTCCCGTGGCCAGCAGGCCCAGGAAGGCCAGCCCGCCCCTGGACTCCGCGAACGCTCGGACCGCGGCCTCGCTGACCCCCTTCCTCCCGGATATGTCCAGCGAAACGAGGGAAGGCAGGACCCCAGGGCTGCCCTCCAGGAGCTGCCGCAGCGCCTCGTCACCCTCCCTCCCGTCGCTGTCGTCCACGTGGAAGTGGTCGTCCGAGAAGTCCAGGTGCCTGAGGGCGCGGAGCTGGCCGAAGACGAACAGCAGCCGGCCGGGCGACATGTCCAGCCGCCGCAGCCTGTGGGCGGTCAGAGACCTCAGGGTGCCTTTGCACAGCAGCAGGGCGGCCAGGTTTGAAACCGGGCTGGAGGAGACGTCCAGCGACTCCAGACGAGGGAGCGAGCAGACCTCCTCCAGGATTTGGTCACTCAGGTCCGTGTTGGCCAGGTGGAGCGTCCTGAGGCCCGTCAGGGAGCTGAGGCCACCTCCCCGTACAGACCCCCAGTCCAGGCGTAAGCCGTTGAGGGACAACCGCTGGAGGCCGGACCGGCACTCGGGGCTCCCGGCCAGGCCCGAGATGACGTCGGCGGCGGTCAGACCCCCCGGGACCCAGGAGGCGTCTAATTCGAGGAGCCGGTGGGGGCAGAGGGCCAGGCGGAAAGCCTCGGCCGACAGCGGACAGCGCCGGACGGAGACCCTGCGCAGGCGGAACTCTTTGCAGTTTCGGAAAATCCCAACAGTTGTGTCATTCAGTATCCCTTAGGTGAGGGGGGGGAGGGGAAGGAAGCACACAAAGAGATGTTGTATGATGGAGACACATCCATTTGGCGACATCTATGTTTGTGGAACGAGCTTTTTGAGCTAAGAGAACCCATAAATCATCCGATTAAAAAGGTCACTCAGGGAGAATCATCTTTGACAATTCCATTAACTATTCTCTGGATTGGAAGAACAATTAACCTCGGGTCATGAATGAATTAAGTTTCCACCGGGCTAGAGTAAGATTCCACCTTAATTACTTCAATAGGCCGAATTGGGGGTTTTCTTTTTCATTAACCGCTCTCGCTTGGCAGCCGAAAGTTCCCCTTCAGGGGGTGTTTTCAGTTCTCCAGATGTACCTTTGGTTGCCATCTTGTGAAGTAGTTGGTCCGCCGTCTCCTGTGGGAGAAGCGGGGCCCAGATGAGGCTCATGGAGCCGTCGGCTCGCAGGCCGCACAAAGCGCCCAGGCTGCTGCACACCTGAGCCAGGCAGAGGTCGGAGAGGGCCGGGGGCCCCTCGGCGTCCTGCGGAAAAAACACATCACCCAGGAATCCAATGAGCCGGGAACGCTGAACTCCACATTGACAGAGCGATTACACACAAACCAGCTTTACGGCGTGTTAATTGGACCCATAAAAATGCAGTAACGAATCTGGTTTTGTTTGTTTGTTTGTTGCTGGATCACTAAAGCCCCCTTCTATGATCAGACCCACTAATACAGCCTGCCTGGACCGTGTTTTCTCAGGCTTCCAGCAGAGGGTCGAACAGTGACACAGGATCTCTTAACTCTGCAGGAGTCTAATTTTATCCGCAGCAGATGAGGCACAGAACCTACTAAAGCCTGTTTAAATCACCTAATCCAAGCGCTCTCTGTGGAGCAAAGGGGACGAGAGCAAATGGTCCCGCAGAGCTCTGCACAGACAATAAATAAAGAGCACGAAAATAAAGCAACTCGCAACATGACTTGGAGAGGCCGGGGGTCAAACTCACCATGTTTGAAAAGTGGAAAAAGCCCGAGAGGAGAACAGAAAATAATCAAAATGAATTAATAATTAAGAAAAAAAATTATGCGTCGTTTAGTAACTTTTTAAATTGAGACACCTCATTTTTGGGACAGTTATTTATCAGGTTTGCGGCTCGTAAATAAAAGAAAAATAAGGAAACGTCCCTCTGTTTCGATTAGAGTCCCTGCTGTCGAGCGCCGGGTTTCAGCTGTCACGGTAACGCTCGCTATTGGTCGGTTGGCGTGACGTCACCAACGGGCGTTTGATTAGTTTATTCACTTATGCCCTGTCCGCTATTTATGTCTATCTTTAGTGTTTTGCAGAAGTCATTTAATATATATTAGTATATATAACTTGTATCCTTGGACCCTTTTCAGAGGCAATTCATAAAAATAATCTAGCTCATTGTTTTTTTCCCCAACTTGTCGTTTAAACTGTAAATGAACACACTTGATTACAAGAGCTCCTCTGAATTTTGTTCTCATTTCTTCAGTTGCACCCATGATAACATAGCTTGACAGTCAAAATTTTTACTTTTGCACCAGTATTCTTAGCTATTAGTTAGAAACTTGGTATATCCTAGCATGTCAGGTTTACCTATCCATCTAGCTCAAAACTGATCCTTTTGACATTTTTTCACATGAGCTGGTACATTTGAACAAATGTAAATGTTAAATTAGGTAGTAAAGTTGTTCAGCCACAAGGAGGGGCTCAAAGGAAGAGATAGACTTGAAATTCTTTAACCAACTGATGCAAGCATGTAAACTTAAGCTACCTTGAGTGGAAAGGGAAATGTTATTATTAAAATGGCATTAGGGCTTTTAAAGAAAAAATAAAATACATTAGTCCGCACTCAAACTGCCAAAATATCCCACACGTTTTTGTGGACAACCTACTATAAAGCCACGTGAGCTGAGCATATCAAGAGGAAAGTTTTTTAATGAAGAAACCATATAGAAAGCAACATAATTGGACCCAAATTAAGTCGTATTTCTCTTCTGCAATTAAGTTGTTCAAACCGAACTATGTAACGGTCCAGCAGGGACTATAATCTCTCTCTCTCCTCACACATGCATTCATCACACACCACACACTACTTGCGTATTGTGAAACTCTTCGTGCACTTTGAATGTCCTTCCTTGATGCTCATAAGTTCAACTATCCACCCGAAAGCTGAAGTATGAGAGAATCCTCGGCTTCAAAGCCTGCGCTTCCTCCTCAGTCCAAAACATTTAGCTGGGAGGCTTTTCGTCAGCTGAGCCCTGTGCATATTGTCCTCATGACCAAATAAACACAGCTGCCAACAGCTCTTTGACTGCTCTGGGATACACACACACACACTCACGCATCCATTGTAAGAGGTAAACAAAAGAGATCTCCTTTTATTATTCTTATTAGAGCCATGTGATCACCACGGTCACACGGTTGATTATCCAGAGGTGACAGGAAACGGAACTGCGAGGAGGAGCAAGTTTATGAGAAACGCTCCTAAAAATGAGCCGACAGATGTGTGTGAAAGAGTAAGAACGTTGGGGAACCTGAGAGACGTGTTGCATGAGTGGGAGAGGGGGGTAAAAAATTACACAGTAAACAAGAGCCTGTGAGAATTAAAAGCTGACAGAGAGACTTATTTGGAGTATCGGTGCCTCCGGGGCCAAACGGATTCATCACTTTTTCATTTGCGGCGAAACACTTCCATCTTCTCCTCCTAAACTTTACATGACATCAGAGGAGGGAGGCAGGGCCAGTGCCTGGACCCAGGGAAAATCACTCCATCAGCCTTCCTCTCTCTCTCTCTCTCTCTCTCTTTCTGTCTCTCTCTCTCTTGACGGACCACCCTTCACTGTTCCCTACCCCTGGTCTCCCTTTGCTGGTGCCATAACTTTGAGTGCAGGCCTTCACACTCAATGCGAGCCAAGGCAGAGGACGACTGAGCGGTGAATAGAATGGAGGGGATGAACCTGCAGCAGAAGCAACACTGAGACACCAGGTGGACCACTGACTGAACTCACTGACACAGGTTAGATTTTTGAGCGCTTATTCGCTTATTTCTTCTATCTGTTGAGGCTTGTAGTTTACAGGCATCATTTTAACGCTGCTTCTGCTTTATGATTTTTTTCACGTCTGATTAATCACATTCACCTCGAAAGCGCATCTGCTCACAGTTTACAATTGGGTCACGCTTTCACTTATTGCGGGACGAAAACCCATTTCTACAGCAATAAAATGAACAATCACTTCCTCCATTCTTATTGGCAAGCCAATATATTTGTTGTTTTTCCACTCTGCGGCCAGTTCCCCGGCAGGAATTTTTTTCCCAAACGGAGGGCGAGCTGTCGACGCGAGCAGCTCTTCATAAGGAAGGAGTCTACCAGTGCGCGTTATGTCCTGTGAAAACATTTTTTTTTGGACATATTTTCCATGCGTGCGTATCACGTTGCCTCCTCTGGCAGACGGGCCTAATCAGTGGCATCAGCGGAGAAACCTGTGGGCTGTGTGGAACAGTTCATAAAGGCCTCCGGGCCCGGGGCAAAAGCCACAACAAAGCTTCAGCTGAAAACGGGGGATTTCTTTTTATTTACTCCTTTGAATGAATTCTGCGGCCAGAAAAAAAAAAAAAGAGGAGACATGCATTTCTTGGTGATAAGCTAATTGAGGTTTTTGTGACTAACGCTCGTGTTTAAAGACGGACAGAGTTCAAAAGGTCAGATTGGCAGCATGGGCTTGGGAAAGCTATTAAATCTCATCATGAGGGCTAAATGAATGTAAAAAGCAGCCGCTCGTCATAATTGGCTCCGAGCAAGGAAAGGATTGCCTTTTAACGAGTCCTCGAAAATGCGCCTAATCGAATTGAGCTTTTTTTTTTTTACGCGTACTCGATGAAGACAGGCTCGTTGAGAATGACGGAGGAAAAGCTGGTGGCAATAACGGCAAATGAGATTTACAGCCCCGGCACAGGAGCCTCTATGTAAACACTGTCACTCCTGTCAAAGCCTGCGAGATTCATTTCGCGGGCCCAGGAGTCGCGCAGTCGTGCCAGTTGTTGAGACCCAACTCCTGAAAGGGGATGACCCGTGATTACAGAAAGACGGTGGGAAAGAAACTTCTCGGCTAATAATAACTGAGTGACAGGGCCCAGATATTAGAGAGCTCTGACATTCTTTTCCTTCTCCTTCGCCCTCATACCGTTTATGATTCATGGTCAAATCAAGCTGCAGCTCATTCCACATGGCACAGCAAAAAACACAGGCTTCAAGACAGAATTGCAGTGTCGAACAACATGGTTATTGAAAACTCATGCGGGCTCAGATGCCCGCCATCAATCACAGAGCTTCACGAAAACACAAAAAATTCCCCAGAGGTAAGCATGTTTTTTTTTTTTTTTCCCTGTGACAAACGATACAAGGCTCGCATTCTCAGACCGGAGCGGTTTTGAGTCTAGGTAATCCTCTGGGATGTGTCCCATTAACTGCGGACACAACTCTTCGGTGCAACCAAACGTCAAGATGAGACCACAGAAGTGATTTAAAGCTCCGGCTGTCTCCGTCCTAAGATATATGTATTTTTAAGTTCTGCCTCTTTGGCATTTTCGGGGAGGAGGGGGGGAAAGTCTCCCAGGATTTTTCCTTTCAAAGGGCTTCAGTGTGAAGTGGGTCGCACCGTGTGCTTGTCAGAAGTGTTGGACGGAGGCTGCTTAACCTCCTTGGTCACAGCCACCACGCTTGGAATCGGCCGGACTGCCAAAAACCGGCCTGAGGTTGGCTAACCACTCCAGCTCCACTCCCTGGGCCAAACTATGCTACTGGGGAGAAAAGGGAGGGAGTTTTTCATTTAGCGTGCTCCCTCCCCCTACCCCCAAATTTCTGTGCTGTCAAAACCAATGAGATCAAAACATGAGCTTCCTTTCCAAAAATAGACTCCAGAACGCATTACTCATAAATCTGGGATCCCTCTTTTGGCACATTGATTCCTCTCGCTCATCTCCCAATTTAAATCCACACTTTCTCCTGTCTTTTTGTGAAAGATGCGTGCTTAGGGAGGCACAGAAGACGTTAAACGATGCAACACATGTTTTTGATTCAGAATTTGATGCGTTGCCATCAGACAGGAGATTTAGGATGGCAATCTGCTTAATGAACCAGTGGAAGAGCTCATTCATTCCAGCTGCCACCAGGATCATATATTGACCAGTTAAATATTTCTTTTAACCATTAATTGGCTGTGTGGTGATTGTGCAACTGCCTGTTATGGTTTTTCTTGTTGTGATGGTTAATATTGCTGTGAATGTTCGGTATGGTGCGGCTTATTTAAGCTTAAGATAAAATTCACCGCTTGAGAAAAATATTCAGATCTTTATCTTTTTTGTGAGCTATCTGTTACATCTTAAGTAAATCTCTTCAATTCAAATGAATCTGCACGGCCCTTTTCTTAATCATTTGATCACTTTCACCAGTTTTCTTCCTGAAAATACATTTTTTCAAAACCCCTGGAGATCATCAAAGGCTTCAGCTGGATGCCTATCAGATAATGTATGCAGTGTCATTTTAACAATATTTTCTATGGATTATTTCACTTTTGAGCGAGATCTTTTGTCTGAAAGGTCTCCACTGTGGCGTCCACAGAAATATTAAAAACAGAACTCAACGCTTGCGCACGCTGGGATATCTGATGGAAATGTGGCCGGGGTCCTAATGAAAAAGAACCCAACGTAGAACGTATTGAAAATACGAGTTGAAATAACACATTTGGGGCAGTTTGGTTCAAGAGCTGTTTTTTCCACCGCAAACTGTAGCAGAAGGCAGCTGTTGCCAAGAGCGGGACTGAATGCAGTATGTGAAACCACACAAGTGTCGAGGTCTGCTTTGTGTCACTGTACATTAATATGCTCACTTGCTGCAAGAATAAGAAGGACTCTTGTGTTTGGTCATCACAAGCAGGGGGAGGTTTACCTTCACTAAATCCAAGTTAAAAAGAAAAAGAAAACATCTGTAAAAATATAGGCTTCTTCCAGATTTTTGTCGTGGTAGAAACTGAACACATAGTGACAAAGATAAAACAATCAGAAGGTATCTTTGTAATGTTCTGTGTTCTATATAAATTATTTCAAATCAATTAATTCTTTTTGGGAAGGTTGAGCAATATAGACCAATTCATTCAATATAGAAAATATATAATAATGTCCAAATGATCTTTTTATGTGCTTTGCCTTCTTATAGATCTCTAGCTGGCTTGATGATTGTAAGAGAAGGAATCATGAGACCAAATATGTGGGGCCTTTTTATTCTGGTTGCTCTGTCTCTTTGGAGCGAGGGCCAAGCCTTCACGAAGAACCCCATCCTGTCCCGGATACGACGGGCTCCGGAGGCCAACGGGGAAACCAAGAAGTGCTCCTACACCTTCCTGGTCCCCGAGCAGAAGATCACGGGCCCCATCTGCGCCGCCCGGGGCTACTCCACCGACAAGGACCGCGTCACCCGGCTGGACGTGGCCTCGGTGCGCGACCTCCTGTCCAAGCAGCGCCGGGAGATGGAAACCCTGAAGCTGGTGGTGGACGTGGACGGCAACCTGGTGAACGAGATGAAGCTGCTGAGGAAGGAGAGCAGGAACATGAACTCCAGGGTGACCCAGCTTTACATGCAGCTGCTGCACGAGATCATCAGGAAAAGGGACAACTCGCTGGAGCTGGCCCAGCTGGAGACGCGCATCCTGAACGCCACCACCGAGTCGCTGCGGCTGGCCTCCAGGTACCGGGAGCTGGAGGCCAAGTACGCGGCGCTGTCGGCCGTGGTCAACAATCAGTCGGTGCTGATCGGAGCTCTGGAGGAGCGCTGCATGCAGGTCTACAGCCGCGGCCACGAGCAGGCGCCCCTGGGACCTCCGCTCGTGCAGGTGGTTCCTGAGAACATTCCAGTCAGCGTGCCCCGCTTCACCAATGAGATCCAGACAGACAACAGCAGAGGGTTTGCCAGGGAAAGGGGTTCCCGCTCGGGGCCCCCGCCCACAAGGGGCACCCTGGAAGTCCAGAAATCCGAGAGAAACTTCAGCACGGAGGGTGAGTGCAGGATGGAATTTGTTTGATAGTGATCTGTTCATTCTGCTAATTAATTTCCATTCATTTTTTGGGGTTTTTCTTACCGTGTCACAAAAATCAAGAGCAGCCAGGGTGAAATGTGGAGAGGCCGTGGCTTTGCAGGCCGACTGAAAACAGCTGCAAACGGGGCCAAAGACCTCATTTCAGAGGTTGAAGATTCGCTAAATCAGCTGTTACTCTGCTCCAGGCTCAACAGAAAGAACACAAACCAGGATGGAAACAAAAATGCTGTCAGGTCTGAACTGGGTCAGGGCACTTAAGTGAAAGGAAAGCGAGGCCTGATCTGCTTGATTTTGCTCATCAACAGAATTTCCTGACGCATTTAGAGTTCCATGGCCCAAGAAAAATAATGTGCAAAGGATTTCAACGCAGCTAAGCATGAAAATGATCCTTTGCTAGACTTTTCCATCGCGTGACATGTACTGTAGACAAAACCCAGGCTGGAATGAGGCACCAAAGCAGAGGGACCTCTGTCTTTAAGAGACCAGACTGTTATTCCTGTTACTTTTATTAGCATTATTCTCTGATTAACAAGGAAACCGTTACCGTCTCCAAATAAACTCCGTGGCCTATTTTTGTTATGACAGTGTAAAATTACTTGGACAAAGGCGGACGATGACAAGCGTGGTTTTACAACACGTTTATTTTTCAAAGATTTATTTGACCTCAAACTAGGAACAGTCATTCCTTGTAAATGTGACTGCAGGGTCATGTTTAGCTACGAGAACTAATCCTAAGCCTTAATCTGATCGGACGCTCAGTGGTGCGTAGGTTGGAACTGCCACCTCGCACCAGTATCGTCTCCGACTTTTTTTCCAGGTGGAAATACCTATGCTGTTGTTGGCTTTTGGCTTTTGCCCGCTCTGCTGGTCTTACCCCTCTCTCTGGTTGGTTGCTAGGGCTGGCTCCTTCCCTTAGCAGCTGCCAGGTACCAAAAAACAATTACTTCAGCCTCTATTTTTGTTTCCAAAGGCTTGACTTTCTGATGTGTTTTTATGCCTCTGAGTACGAAAACAGCAGGTATCACAGCATTTTGTGAAATGGCCATAGAAAGACTTTTGCGCGATTGAGGCCAAAACTCTGCATTTGGATTAGTTGGGTATGGAGGACCCGCACACATGTGGCTGTTTAGCTCAGTTCAAGTCCTTTAATGCATGCTGATGTTTCAAGGAAACATCAGTTTTTTAAGGAAATTACCTTTTTGTTTTCAGCAGCCGTCATTTAAAAATGTAAAAATTTCAATTTAAAAAGGTTATTAAAAAAAAAAAAAAAACATTTGGTGCAAAACAACACCAACGTGAACTTGTATTAAGTTCTTGTCTTCATCAGTGTTAGTCATGTTTCAGGTAAAAAATACACTCTTGTGGATTATTGTTGTCTGACCCTAAGAAAACAAAAACATGATTAACACCAGTATGAAGTTTGATGTTTGGTTAGACCAGGCTGGGTTGATGGAACAAAAAGTACTTAACTTATTAACACTCAATTTCCCCTGAGCCTCTTTTTATATGTAGAACTAAATCTAACTAACAATACAGGTAAGTTTTTAGTGTTGAGCGCTTACACTAAACCGAGCCCAGTCAAACTCGCTTCAGACTTGAGGATTTTGGTTTCCTTTAATTTTTGACGGCACGTGCCTCATTTTAATCCTCACCAAATCTAACTCTGATGGTTGGAACCTGCTCTCTCTCATTAGCAGCTGGACTTCGCCTTTCACCGTGCGCTCCGCTTTTTGTCCTTGCGCTTTCCCGACAGGCCCGTTCCGAGACTGTCTGGAGGCTCAGGAAGCCGGCCACAGCACCAGCGGGATGTACCTCATCAGGCCAGACGAAGCGGAGAGGCCTCTGCAGGTCTGGTGTGAACAGGATATAGACAACGGGGGCTGGACTGTGATCCAGCGCAGAAAAGACGGATCGGTTAACTTCTTCAGGAACTGGGAAAACTACAAGGTGACGACAATGGCGCTTCCGCCGCCCCATCTGTCTTCTTTTTATTACCCCTTTTTCTTATCCTTGGCTCATCCAGACACAACAGTGGTGTAGTCATACGACCCACCTTGGGGACCATCTGGGTTGTTTGAGATCATTTCCTGGGGCTGAATCCTTCTGTTTTCACTTACTGTAAAATATGCCGCCCTGTCAGCAGCCATATTCATTTAAGTTTTTTTAAGTTAAAAAAAAAATCGCTCCTCTAATAAGGTATGCCACACCAATTTCAATGTGATAATGTTTCTTTACATAGTCTTTTTCTTAGTCTTTTCTTGGCTGGTTGGCCTACACCACACCGTATAGGGCTCCATCACCAAAGCCCCGAGAGAGATGGAGAATATCACAGCAGGCAGCTGCTGCAATCCAGTGTTCCACTCAGTCCAGCCAGCCTTGAGCTTGTCTAACTGGGGGCTAAATTGCTCTCTTCCACACTTTTGCACATGCACACAGAACCAAAGCAGAGTCCCCAAACCCCCAAAAAAGCCCACATCATTCATCATCTGCGCAACTAATCCATAATCACAGACCTCAGCCTCCTCTGCCAAGTGAAGTGTTCTGGAGCCCCGTGCCCAGGCACTGATAGCTCATGGTTATTCAACACAAGTGCCCAGGCCAGTTTCACCATGAGCCATAATTCAAGAAATCTGCGGGGCTTTGAGGAACAGCAATCTGAGGGCAGATGCTTATTATCCAGCAGAAACTCCACAACATGGCTTTCTCTCCAATTTGATATAGACACGAGGGTATTCTTTCACCACAGCGCCTGCGTTTTCCTTTTGAAGCTCTTAAGAATTACAGAACAATGACAAAAACATCATCAAGGAGTCATTTATTCTTAACTCCACCATTCAATCCCACCACTGGAGCCACGGGGGGTTTTAAGTTCCTAAATAATGCTCGTGTTTCCAAACTTCCCAGTGCATTATTTTCTGTAATCTTCTTGTAACCTTCCCTTTAATCTTCCTTTGATCCAGAGCGGCTTCGGCAACATAGATGGGGAATACTGGCTCGGCCTGGAGGGCATCTACAACTTGGGGAGGCAGGGTGACTACAAGCTGCTGGTGGAGCTGCAGGACTGGATGGACAAGAAGGTGTACGCTCAGTACAGCAGCTTCCACCTGGAGCCGGAGAGCGAGGGCTACCGCTTGCGGCTGGGAACGTACCAGGGCAACGCCGGGGATTCCCTCAGCAGCCACAACGGCAAACAGTTCACCACTCTGGACAGAGACAAAGACGCCTTCTCAGGTAGACGAAGATGGAGCGGTTCCTTTAAAGGGAAATCAAAGAACATATCATGTCAAAACCTTCCATATTTACTAGCGAGACATCGGAATAACTAAAAATAAATAGGCTTTTTGTGGTGTTAGACAACCTGTAACCCAAAATCTTGGGAAAATGAGTGCTTTTAGCTAGTTTTGTCTTTGCAAACACCAAATAGACCAGAGGGACTGAAGTCATTTAAACACCTGAGCACCAGGAGAATGTTGTTCCATGGTTTGTCGTTCAAATGGGCGCATCACAACAGGGATCATTTCACGACTGCAGTATTTCAGAGGTAACCTCAGTGTCTTTCATGGAGCTGAACTCTATGAGAGACACTCTGGGAAAACAGGTAAGCAGCGTTGAGTTAGTGTTTCTCAACCCAGAACTGCACACGGTTTGGTAAATATGTATTATAAAGTGTGAAAGAAGTGTAGTCTTTCTGGATTTTAAAATGTGGTAAGCAGCAGACAACTGGGCTTTTTTTGTCCCTGAAATGTTGACCAATTTAATAAAAAAGCAAGCTGCAACTGAAAATTGAGAAAAGGGAAAACGTCTTTCTCCCCACGTGACCATATGTTCCATAGCATTATCCAATAACACAACTAAACCCTCCATGAATCGCTCGATGTTTTGGTAACCAGGCAGCACCGCATAGGAAAAGGTGGGCTGTCGGAAATCACTGCGGAAACATTTCTGAGAACCACTGTCAGTAAACACGGTTAGTCACTGCATCCACAAACACTACTTGGAATTCTGCCTGCATCAAAACTCAAAATCCCCAGTTTGTACCAGCGACTAACCATTTTCCAGAGCGTTGCGTTTGGCTGTTTTATACATTGAACGAAGCAAACCGGCGTTTATTCTGCCACAGAGCGGAGAGAGAGTGCTGTTCTGTTTCATATTTACTCAAGCTGGTGGCTCTCAGACAGACCACGAATGCAGTGTGATGCTAAGTTCTGGCTGGTGGGTCTCATGGATGCTTGCATCCCACAAAGCCTTAAGCAATGCCTCACTTCATTCAGAAAATAAATAGAGAACACTCAGTCGCATGCATGACCTCTGCCACTCTTTCCTCTATCCGTGTGAAGATGTTAAATGTCACAAGCTGAAAAATAGATTCAGGAAACCCCATGTAGACTTCAACTGAAAATGAACGTGACTGTTTTTTTCAACTTTGAGCAACAAAAAAGGCTCAAGAAAATGTAAAAAGAACACTGAAAGTGGAGACTTACTTGATTTTCTCATTCGCGAAACACCTTCAAAAGATGGCAGAAAAGATCGGAAAAGTAAGCAGTCTTTAAGTAAGCTGCAGGAAAAACAATAGGAATTAATTAGCTGAATGGGAAATAACTCAGTCACATGATCCAACATAAAGCGGGCACATCAGGGAGGCAGAGTCTCTCAAAAATAAAGACAGGCAGAGGTTAAATCAGTCGGGAAAACCTGTGTCTACAAACTGGGGAGCAGTTTTTGCGTAATATTTCACGGTGTAATTAAAGATAGGAATGATTCTGTGATGGAAATCCACACATAGGTTCATTTACACTCCAGTGAATCAATATCTGTGAACACAGTACACCATGCCATCGGCAAAAGCATTAACAAAGGCCAGATTTAAGAAAAAAGCAACTCTCAAAATACAGTATAATGTGTCCGATTAAAGACTAATTATCCGCCTGTTTCCTGACAGGTAACTGCGCCCATTTCCACAAAGGAGGCTGGTGGTACAACGCCTGCGGTCAGGTCAATCTCAACGGTGTCTGGTACACCGGAGGAGTCTACCGCAGCAAATTCCAAGACGGTATGTTCTGGGCCGACTACGGCGGAGGCTTCTACTCCATGAAGGCCGTCCGCATGATGATCAGGCCCATAGACTGAGACAACGGCGCCCTACAGACTGGTCGGGGAGCAGCTGTGGTGGCCACGGCCTACTCAAGACTCATCCGAACTCATTTGTTACCTTATATGTCAACAGGAAGTGGTTGATGTCAGGTGGAAGAACTGTAACAATGTGAGCTGAGATTAAAACCAGGAGCAAATGCAAAACCATTTTTATGTCACAGATTAGGGAAAAATAGCATCTTATGATGTAGGGTGTCCTTAACCCTGACCCTAACCCTAACCCTACGACTCACCATGTGCTCTCGATTTCTAAAAGAGGAGGAGCTATGCACGTACGTCCTCACTGTCACAAACATCATGGGATCTATATGCAGCGCTTCCTACCTCACCAAAACAAATGTCTGGTTCAGATAATTATATTTGGTATTTGATTTGCTGTACATAGCTGGAGCTAGCAAATACTTTCCAATTAACTGTGTGTTAATACCCAGTTATGTAAGTGAAGAAAACCCTCTTTGAATCGTAAGGTTTTACATATCTTGACATAATAACGCTAAAGTGAATCTAAATTATGCATTGATGTTAATATAAGCTAAAGGCATTATTAACTAGATACAACTTCATCCAAAACACAAGTTGTGGAGCCAATTTAGCAGCAACAACTTGACGTATCGTTTTCTGTACGCTGATGTGAACCATTTTTAGATCTATGCAGTGGCCGGGACCTTGCGGAAACCTTGATTCTTTCTTTCTCAGTTGTAGATGTTGGACTTAATGATTGCGAGGTGTCTAGATCCTGAATCGTCAGCCGTCCAATCTGGACAAACATCTCCACTTTGGTCTCATCTGTCCAAAGGACACGGTTCCTGAAAATGTTTTATATAGCTTTACTAACCTAAGCTAACATGGCGGCCATGTTGTTCTTTTTTCTCTTAGAAAAAAGCAGCCTTTCTTCTGTAACTCTTCCAAACAGGCCATAATTGTTCAGTAGTTATCCAAGGGTGGACTTAACTTTTCCCACACCACAACTTCGGCATTTTGTCTCAGTTTTTTAAGTAAATCAGTGATGGCCAAAGCGTGGAACATCACGTCTTGTTTATCTAAGGTTGTGTTTACCTTTAAATCATGTCTTGACATGTGAAACCTTAGGATTAAAACAAGTGTACTTACTTTTTCCACATATGTATTGAAACCTAATGTTTGCTTTCTGATTTGAAGCGTCTGTTAGACTTGATGCCCAAAAACTGTGTTGTTTTTATTCTAAATCCCCACACTTAATATGACCTTTATACTGCATGTTATAATACTTTGCCAAAGTGCAGATAATTTATGTGTATAAATAAGTTATCATAACAGTGAAAAGGGCCATGTGTCCTGAGGGAACAGGCCACGGTACCACAGATCGTAGGACCAGTTCCCTCCGCTGTTAAGTAGGACCATCCTTCTCAAACTGTGTCAACACATGTGGAAATCGCTATTTTGTGTTTTTCCCATTTGGACTTCGATTAAAGTTCAGCATGACGCTGAGAAACACAAGCATTGTTGGGAGGGAATGGCGCTCGGAGTGGTTTTGGAGCATGAAAAATATGCCGACCAACCGCCCAGAGTTTTAAGCACTGGTACAGACAACGAGAAGCACATTTCTGAAAACCAGACAGGATGGAGAAAAGAGGGGGATCGGGGGGAAGGGTGGGGGGTTGGGGGGGGGGGGGGAACTGGGATGGAAGCAGTCCAAATTTCCAAGTCATTTTTTCCACGCACCCCAAAATCTTTCCTTCAAACACAGAATAATCTATGGTCTCTCCTCGCGGAGAAAGCACTTTGGCTGTTTACTTTTGTCAAATCTTTCACTGAAAAAAAAAGTAATGGATGCCCCTCACTCTACAATCCATGCTACGGATGGAAATCCCTTTCGGTGGAGCCATCTCAGGAGGGTTCGTTACGAAAACTGTTCTCCCCACCCCACCCCCTTTTTTTAATAATTGTTTTTATTGACCTGCATGGGTCTCCCACCCATTTCTTTAAAAAGATTTTATGCAGCAACAAAACACAAAACATGGACGCTTGTCAAACCAGGCCGGACACGGAGCAATGTTTATGGATATGTTAAAAAAAAAAGAAGAAAAAAAAAGCGGCATCCAACAAAAAGCTGTGCTGTCAACCCATAAAAAAGCAGTAATAAAAGTTTTAAGTGGTGGCTCTCAGTGCTCGGCACCACGTTACACAACAAACAGTGGCTAAGTGGAGAACATGGGGCACGCTTGTTCCAGGGCTCCCAAAAGAGCTCTCCCGTTGCACATCAGAACATGACTTGGCTGTAAGTCTGTTTTGAGACAACACTGCTGTGTACACCTTGTTGTTGTCACGGTAGTTCTGAAAAGAGGAAGCACGTTTCCAACTAAATTTCCCACAAATACTGCCTCAAATCAGCACTTGGTACCTTGCGTGCTTTGTGTTTTAATCAAAAAGTCATGAGGTGGCAGCTAAATATGTCACAAAGCGACACGATTTGTGACAGAGTTGAGAAAGCCAGCTGGACCGCAGTGCGTTGTTCCTTCACGCCTGTCTGCTCAGTAATAAATAGTATTTCTGGTGTGGGACTGGAACTTGAAAGAGCAGTTTGTTTTTTTGGATGACGGATGCACTATTATTCTGCCTTGTGAGGGATTATCTGGTCCTTTGCTCACCAGCTAAATCCATCAGGATCCTAACTTGCTGCCAGGAATTTAGAATGTGGTTTGTGTTTTTAAAGTGAGTTGCAATGTCCTTTTTTACGACCTAGAAGTCAGCATCTAGGGGTTAGACGTATATGAAAGTATTTGACCGCCAGTCAAGGAATGGATGTGTTAAGAAGTCTCCATGCATGCAATGAAAGATGTTCCTCCAACTCTAAATGCTAAATTGACAGGTTGTAATATCCATTAGACATATAGTGTTTATTCAGACTGCTATGAATGTTTTTTTGTTTAAAGATGAGTTATTTTAAATGGCCAATATTTACCCTTCTGTTAGCAGTTAGCTCAACTACCCAGTCAGCATGTATCCCTTGAAACTTTCTGCTTTCAATAGCAGGTTGTTGGCTCCAAAGCTCTTCACAGAACCTCACAGAACAAAAGTAAAGGTAGAACTCAAACAAAACACTCAGGCCTTCTTTATGCCAACCATTACTCCACCATCCAACCCTTTCCCATCTCACCTTATGAACTTCAACATGTGTTGAAGCTGATGATTTGTGACAGTTTGATGGATTGCCATAAGTCTATTCTTATGTACAGAGGTATCCTCTTCGTCACATGGAGAAGAAAAGAAAAATTTGTCGAGTTTTTGATATCTTTTCATTGAAGTGCATATCTGATATAAATATGTATATAACTACATTAAAAAAATCTAAGCTCAAACACGTAATGTCTTTTATTTTAGATAAATCCACCCCCTAAGACTGTAAATTCTTGATAGTAATCTTGTAAATCAGGCCTTTATTCTTGATAAACATGCAAAAACATGCAAGATAGAGAAAAAGGCCAAATAACATTAATGATCAAGTTTATGGTTTCAATGGCTAGTTTCCGGTTTTCCTTCTTAGATATAAAAAAAAAAACAATGTTCCCAGGACATGATAAAGCATCCTATCCTAAGTGAAAGAGCCACCAGTGTGTGAGGAAACCCCCCACATGTGTACTAGCTTGAGTTCTTTGTAAAATCGACAATCAAGATTCAACATCAAGATCCTGCGACATCCGGTGAAAAATACAAATAAAAAAAGATTTCGGAGTGGGTACATTGATCTTTCCTTTGTTGTCTGGTCCCAGCAAATGGCAGACATCCTCTTTAGACACCATAAACTGGTAAGATGCTTGGGCAGTTTTCCATGATATGCGGTCAACAACCTTCCATGAAAACCCAATCACATTATAATCATCAGTATTCATCCAGTGTTCGTATTGCCAGTCATTTCATCACCGGTATGCATTTTCCAGCGGGACACCTTCGTGTCTTCACACCTCCCTCCAGCCCACAGGCGGCCTGTGTGGGTGCAGCCTTCCAGTAACTTTCACCGCCGCACACTGGACCCTTTACGGCTCATTGGGACTACTCAGATGCCCGATTATCCCAACGAGGGAAACTGCCCCTGTGCAGCCCGACCCTGGAAACAGTGGAGGTGACATCCTTGGCTCCGGGCCTCGGGGACCACACTCGCATCTCCGAATTCCAGGCCAAAGGGAGCAGTCACGGAGGGGAGCCGCTGCAGTGTGGTCCTCCCCCCTGGACGTCTCCGGGTTTCTGAGGTGAAAGCCCTCCTTGTCAGGCAGCGAAGCTCCGCCGTCTGCGGATTTTCAACCGCAAGGCTCGGAAGATGTCTGGGCAGCCTTCTGCCGTTCGCTGCTGAGGGGGCGACTCACCAACCCTCCAAAGCCCAGCTAGTGTCAAACGGCGAGTCAACATAGAGGATGGGGAGCTGTTTTCTTTCAAAATAAGCAACGGGATGAATTTTTGCCCTGACTGGCACACTAAAAAACTTTTTTTTTTAAATCTCCATGACTTCGTGCTCAGAAGCCTTTCGTGTTAAAGCTTAACAGACACTTGTTAGAGATGGATGATCATTTGGAGGGCTCTGTAAAGTCTCATTTTACTGCAGACAGCTGCAGTTTCCACTTCCCCTAATGGTCTAAAGCATACAGTAGAATATTTAATTTAGCAATGGAGCACATGTGCGAAGTCTGAGATTGTAATAACAAGATTTATTTTACTGATGGCTTTTTAGTTTTTTGGACAGAAATAAGTAAACCAACTATTATAAACAGGGAGATATTTGGGCAGTGGATTCATCAACAGACCATTTAATGTTTGAACACATCTATTAGTGACTAAAAATTCAGCTGGTTTTCATTGTTAATGTGGTCGGAATGACGTGCGTGTTTATTCTAGACTGAAAACTTCGAACCCCTTCACATGATCAAATGGATCCCCTCACCAAAAGAAGTATGACCTCAAAACAGTGTGGAGTCAGCATTAGTCACTGAAGTGAGAACCCACAAATGGTCCACGCTGTGACTGTTAGCTGTTTGTCTTCTGGTTATATGAGTCCACTTATTGTGATGAATGGCGTGAGTCACGACGGTCTGTTTAAGACTTCAGGGCCGCCTGGGGAGACGGAACCAAAGGAGCAATCGCCCGGACCACTCGAATGTTTTTGTACCATAGTTGAAAAAGAGAAAAACAAATGGGCCTCTCAGCTTAAACCTGCTCGAGGGAAGTATGAGCCAGTGGGGCCACAAAGGACCGCAGAAAGGCTTTACATTCAGTCTGTTGAAGCAGTAGAGCTCTGACTCTAACTGGTTACTGTGAGATACAGAAAATGGCAACGAATCTTTTCTTGTGGAAGTTTACTTTGCTGCCATATTCATAAGTGGCTTTATACATAAATCTGACAGGAAAGAGTCAGATATTCAATCATCCTTCAAGACAGCACCCTGGACTCACATTCTAACAGCTATTAATTCCCTAAAACATCACATGTTCCTCAAAACTGTACCTTTGTATGGGTTTTTTTCTCATTTGAATAAACCCAAGGATTGTTTGGGGCAAAACTGAATATTGTTTGTCAGTCAGTGGATAGAACCTGCCCACCATGTACGCTCACCCATAAATGAGGATGAGTGCCAGCTCAGACTGGCTTAAGGCAGCTCACTCAACCTGAACTTTTTTTAGGGAGGGGGGCTAGTCCCCCATTTAACCCATTAAGGCAGCTAGCAGCTAGCAACCACTCCTCCGGGACAGCTGCAGGCCATTTTTTGGCACATTTTGGGGGTTTTGTCATAGCGCATGCAGATTTACCCCTAAAAGTGGTCAGAATTGGTGTGAAAAGTTGAGGGGGAGCAATTTGAAGCTTTATAAGGATTCTGTTTAGTATGGGATGCTACTTAGAATTCCATTTTCTAAGTGTTACCAAAGCCAGAGCCACATCATAAGGCCAAATATAACAAACGACGAAGAGCAATGCAATCCCTCTGCCATGGCAGTTGGAATCATGCCAAGTTTTGATCTGGGCTAACTGAGCCTTCAGCCCATGAACAAATGCATCATCTGTTGACAGCGTGCTTTGTGCAAATGTCTTGATCTTTTCCTGTGTTTGATTGCTCCTCTGTGACTCGTCTCCGTGTTGTTGGTTTGCTGGAACTGCTGTTGAATGCCACAAGTGGGAACAGTACTTTCTTGGGGGAAAGCAGAACAGCGATTTTCTGGTTACAACTTTTGTCTTGAACCGGTCTTCAACTCTGACTTTACTTTCACGTTACAAAGGGATGAATGTATCTTTTATTTCAAGCTAATCATTATATGTCTGTAAAGATAATCGAAAATGGCCAGCTGTGTATCACTACAATAAAATCCCTGTTACATTAGCTTTAAAAGGGCATAAAATTGTTAAGGGTTCAAGAAACAAAAAGGTAAAAAATGCACACATGCTGCTGCACGATGTTGTATCATTGCTCTCCATCCATGGTATTTTTCCTTCACATTCTTTGCACTGATTGGACTTGCAGATGGACTCTCTTGCTATACTTTGTATGCATCAGCTACACACAAAGGTCAGATATAATATCAGCTCATACCTGAACCCCTGTCACGAGACAAGAAATCACCACCACTGGAGGATGCTCGCTGAGTGTTTTACCATCAGAGAAAAACATATATAAAGATATTGCCTTCAACAGTTGTATAATGAAACTTTTATAATTCATTGCTTTATTAGATCAAATAAAGAATTTTTTTCTCCACTAATGTAGGCATTTTATTAACTTAATTGTATTGCTTTAAGTTTTTTATTTTGAGGTTTTAAAGTATGTATTTGACCAGATATAAATTTAAATTTTTATTATCCTCACTTTTTTCATGCAATGTGTTTCTTGGTGTGGCTGAGTGTTGATTAAGTTTAATAATTGCATTGATCCTCAATATGTTCTCCAACTTTTTAAAATGGAATGGGTATCGACCTCCAGGTTGTTTGCTTATTTTCTATAAAGGGATGTCAAAATGAGAAAAGCTCAGAAGTCATATCCAGCTCATCTTCAACAAGTGAACTATGCTTTACGGAATTTAAACCATACAATACTGCCATCTGGTGGTGGAGTGGCAAACTTATTCGTGAGCATTTGTACACCGAGCTCGAGGTTGGGTCGTGCTCTTCCTCCCAGTTTAAATGTAAAAAAGTGCCTCACACATCTTTTCAGTCATTTTTTACAGTACCTTTTTTCTATAAGAAATGCTGAAAATGAAAAGTGTGCATAATTCCATTTAATACATTTACTGAACATATATGTATTGCAATAAGTCAGTGAAATTAGTAACTACTGCTGTCGCTGAATGATGACGTAAGTGTAAGCGACTATGGCGGCTCATGCTAGCGAGCTCGAGATAGCAAAGAAGAATTTGACAGATGCAATCGGCGATAATGTGAAACAGTAAGTAGTTTGCGTCTTCAGCTGGCTCTTCTTTACGGTACTCAGTTTTAGCTGAATGCATTTTGTCCAGAGTATGCAGAGTCTTCACGGTTTGTCATCTAGGCTATCTACAATTTAGCTTGCAGCTAGCACTCGCTAATGTTGGAACCGTTAAACTAATCGATGAGACATTATTGCAGCCATTCCGAAAGACGCATCACTCAACCGAACACGACACGTTTCTTCAATTGCCACAGTTTTAATAGCTGCTTCTGTAAAGAAATCGTGTAAATACATATTGCAGCTTGGTAAGTTAGCTGGAAATCAAACGAAAAGAGAACAGTGCGAAAATGAATGAGTAAATAAAATAATGCTGCTTGTATTTCATTTGCGTTTATATTTCTGCGTTGCTGTGAAGTGAATCGTGCAAGTGTATCTTAAACGTTATGACTGAAAATGCTTGCCTTGTGTGCAGTTACTGGGCAAACCTGAAGCTGTGGTTCAAACAGAAAATCAGCAAGGAAGAGTTTGATATCGAGGCGCGCCGTCTGCTGGCTCAGGAAAATGGCAAGTTTCTCAGAACATCTCCTCTTCTAAGAAGTTTTATTTTAGATTTGAGATGTCTCATTCCCTGTTTATTTTGCTTGTCTTCCACAGTTCACGTACACAATGATTTCCTCTTGGCCATTCTCACAAGATGCCAGATCATTGTATCCACACCAGGTAAGAGTCCTCTATCTTGTGCATCCTGGTCAAATCAAAAGGGATTGTCATGCTTTGACTGTTTAGCTACTGAGCAGACTGTGAAACATTAACCAGAAAGGAGTAAGTGTTTAAGTTGAGAAAAAGAACACTGTAAAAAGCAGGAATGCTTAAGAAAAACAGGACAAAGATTTCCATAGTGGCACACATGCTTATCCTGTTATGCTTTTTTTTCTGATATTTTGTCACCAAGACAAAAATATTCCTGCATCCAACACCTGATCTGGGTCATAATAAGCTGTAAATTGGAATTTGGTTCCACGTCTCGATATTCTCTTCTTAAGATTTTAAATTCTGCTAATAAAGAAAAAGCACATCATAAGCAACATCATCATCTTCTTACCTGACAGTAATTATTTTCTTCAAATACCTTAAAATGTACTTTGGAAGTAGAGGGAAACTTCTGTTATTAAAAAAGAAAAGAAAAAAGAATGGTGTCCTCACAGCATGGCGACTTGCTCCCATCGGACAGCCACGCACAATCATGATTTAATCTACTGGACAACATCTCTACTAGAGTATTTTACACCCTTTTGGTCTCTTTTTTTGTCCTCTAGATGTTGCTGGGCCATTACAGTGGCACGCCAGCTGTGCTTCAAACCCCGGAAAGCCTAAATGGAAGAAGAAATGTTCCTCCAGGCAAAAATTTGATGTAAGTGTGTGACGGTTCTAGCTGAAAGCACCGATCTGGATACAAACTGATCGAGCCTCTTCGTTTTTCTTAAGTTTGCGGCATCCGGTCAATTGTAAGGTGCACCGATTCATTTTGGATGTGCTCCGTCTGTGCCCTCAGCACCGCTTCCAGCCTCACAACCCCTTGAGCGCCGCCCAGCCGTTCAGCCCCCGAGAGGCGGGGGGCGAGGAGGAGGAGCTGCGCCTCAGCGCCCACACTCTGCTGCTGCCCACGCGGGGCCAGATGGAGGCCCGCATGATGGTCACCGCCTTCGAGCTGGGCCTGGACAACATCACAGAGGAGGCCGTCGGCACCATGATCAACGCTGTTGAGGTGTGTAGTGGCCGCTCACATGGCGGTTATCCAATCGAACCCTTCTCATCCTGTCTTATCATTTTCACTCACAACAAGCAAAAGGATACACTGTTTTTGCATTTATGACCCTTTGAGGACGTATGCTCCCGAAGGGCTTAACCACTACAATATTAATGTGGGGGTGGTTTGGTTTTATGGGGGTTGGGGTTAAACCCCTAACCTGTTTGATAATTGTCAATCGCTACTGTTAATAGCCCAGTCAGCTAGATTTTTGTGATTATTTCAGTCCAACAGGAGAGGGACGGTTTGTGTCGCCCCTATGTTTATGTTTCCACAACAGCTGGCCATAAGTGTGCGAGGACACACAGTCCCGTTTAAAGATTCGTGTGTAACTCTAAGGTCGTATTTACTACCATACAAGTTCAGTTCAGTTCAGTAGCTTTTGTTTGTCCCAGTATGGGCAATTTTTGTGCAGTAGTAGTACACATTCATACTTCACACATAAAAACACAAGAAAACACATAAAATATTTTAAAAAATAAATACAGACAAGGGCCACAGGCAAACCTTTCTCTCTGTTAACCTTTGAGGAAACGGCTTAGTTTGACCCAGTTGTTTGCTAAACAAAAAGCAGGAGACCATGCTAACCGTCACAAAGATGCAAATCAAACATCCTCCTACCAAACATTTAACTGCATGGGTGCAGATGTCAGTTTATAAAAAAAAAAAAAAAAGATTGAAAAAGTTGAAAAAATCATTTGAAGTCCCATACACTGGTGAGAAGAATTGGAGATATAAGAACACAAGTAGACATTGCGCACTCCAGACCCTTAAAGTGACGATTTACTAATATGACATTTAAGTAAGCAGTGATTCTTGCTGTTGGCTGTTTAGGATAAGTTAACAAGAAAGGTACAAAAGGCACAATAAATGGTTCCCCCATGCAGCGAGCCACCATGTAGTTGGTATTTATGATGGCACATATTAAGTTGCATACCGGCAAAAAATACCTAAAAGAGAGGCAGGTCAAGTTTATATGCGTAGCACATTTTGTGTACAAGACAATTCAAGGTGCTTTACAGAGAGTTTAAAAGCAGAAAATAAATCAAATAATAAATGTTTCAGCACCACCTGAAAGACGTCCTGACGGCCGTCATCTCCCGGAGGAAGGCGTACCGGCTACGAGACGGCCGCTTCCCCTACGCCTTCGGCAGCGGCGTCACCCCCCAGCCCTACCTGAAAGACCAGCCTGCCCCCCCCCCACGGCCTCGGCGATGGGAGGCCCCGCTCCCCAGCGGGGGGGGGGTGGGATGCTCAGACGTGCTCGTCCTCGCCGGCTGTTTCGCTTCATTCTCTAAACGGTCCAATTTTTTTATTTTTTTTTCTATACAACCAAGCCCTCCTCCCAGCGCCTCCCTCCCTGCCGGCCCCCCCCCCCCAGATGTCCCCCGACGACGCCGAGCAAAAAGCCGTCCACCTGCTGGCCTGCTCCGCCGACGGCCTCCCGGCGCCGCTGCCCCCCATCAGCATGTTTGACCTCCTGGAAGCGCTACAGGTGAGCAAACGCCTGAGATCCGGGTTCAAGCGCCTTCGTCTCCTTCGATCCGGTCGACCGTCCTGGCGCCCCTCCCACAACGCCGCACGTCTGAAACGATGATTTTCAGCTCGTTCCCGCAGCCACGTGCTGCTGTGACCTCCTCATGGCTGGATAGCATCCAAACCCTCTCTTTTCCAGTGTGTTTAAAAAACATTTTTGAAATTAACTCATTGGCTGCCAAAGACGTCTATAGACGTCAATTCAAATACAACCGTTG